>OY728167.1:323207847-323616630 GCA_963277665.1 Viscum album | reverse complement strand
CATACCGAGTCAACTCCTTCCATGTACTGGACATCCTCATTCACGTATACAGTAGTGCAGAGAATATTTTTTACGTCACCATTTTTTACGTTGGTTATATATAACCGACGTAAAAATCTGTGATATATGGTTTATTAGGTCGGATATTTTATAACTGATGTAAACAATATTGAGAGTAAATTTTTTACGTCTGTTATTAAAATAACTGACATCAACAATCCCTCGTGTTGGTTTTTTAAGTAGGTTAATTTAAAACCAACTCGTGGAATCTTTTACATTGGTCATCAAATAAACAACATCAAAAAGGCTTATCTAATGAATTTTTTTGGTCGGTTATAAATAACCGATGTAAAAAAGCTGGCATCTGAGGATTTTTGACATAGGTTATTTGATAACCGGCATAAAAACCCAACCCACAGAATTTTTTACGCCTGTTATAATATAACCGACATAAAAAACCAACGGACAGAATTTTTTATATCGGTTATAAAATAACCGCCGCAAAAAATGGGTCTTATGATATGTTTCTTACATCGGTTATTCTATAACCGATGTAAAAATCCAACATGCGGCTTTTTTTACATCGGTTATAAAATAACCGACGTAAAAATTGCGGTATCTGATACATTTATAAAATCTCTTATTATAATAAATGAAATTATAAATGTAACAAAAATAGTTTATAAAATCTATTATTAAATAACCGACGTTATTAAACCTTAAAAAAATTTATCACGCTCTGTAGATTGTCAATTCAAATTTTTCGATCGACAGACCTGCGACTCGTCTTTATCGCGTAGAAAACCTCGAATCGACTCATCGATATCATTTAATTAAACTCATTTTTCCATCATCTTTTATCATCATTACTCTCCTCAGATCTATCATCTCCACTCACATCACTCAGGTAAGTCTCCCACGACTTTATTCCATTTGTTTTTTTTGGATAGTCTATATTTACGTTTTGCGATTTGTTTTTTTAAACTAGGTAAGATTATTCGATTTTGAACCCTCTTACCTAGTTTTTTCATCATCATATTATTTATTATCACCAGATCTATTAGATCGACTCAAAATATTCATGTAAGCCTCACCTACTTCAATTTTGATTGTTTTTGTTTCACGGATGCCTTGCACTTATGGTAATATTTGTTGTTATTGACAACTAATGATCTCATTCACATATATTACAGAAATTTATATCTAAACCATTGTGATACCCCCATTCCATGTACCATCGTGATTTATTTTATATGTATATTTTTTTTTTTCACGGTGGAATGTTTCTTTTAGATCCTTGGCTGTTTCTATTTTGGGTATCACTTTTTTTGTTCTATAAACTATTTACGTCATTTATTTTCATGGACTATTATAAGTATTCATATGATATTGAAACCCGATTCATTGAAAAATAGAGAATTTTAGTGTAGTAGGAGATACAGTTCATGGTTCTCATTTTGAATAATGGCATGATACCAAAACTAGTAGCTTGAGGTTTAAATCCCTAGATATGCCAATAATAGTAGCTTGAGGTTAAAATCCCATGGTTTTGGGGGCTGTTCAGAGGGTTGCGGCTGTCCAGGGGGTTGGGGGATATTCAGAGGGTTGGGGGTTGTCCAGAGGGTTTGGGGGGCTGTCCAGAGTGTTCGGGGGCTGTCTAGAGGGTTCGGGGGGTTGTCCAGAGTGTTGGGGGAAGACCAAGGTGTCCATGGAGGTGGGGGGGGGGGGGGGCAGTCCAGGGCTGTGGGGGGGGGGGGGGGGTCCAGGGGGTGGGGGAGTCAAAGGGGGTGGGGGCTTTCCAAGGGGTTGGGGGGGTTTGAAGGGGATGGGGGCCATTCCAGAGTGTTTGGGGGGGTTTCCGAGAGGTGGGGGGTTGTCCAGAGGGTTGGGGGTGTCCAGGGGGGTGTCTGAGAGGGTGGGGGTGGGGGTGGTGTCCAGGAGGGGTGGGGGTGCTGTCTAGAGGGGTGGGGGCTGTCCAGGGGGTGGGGGCTGTCTAGAGGGGTGGGGGCTCTCCAAGGGGGTGGTGGAGTCCATGGGGTGTCCAAGGGGGTGGTGGTGGTGTCCGGAGGGTTCGGGGGGATGTTCATAGGGTTAGGGGTGTCCAGGGTGTCTGTGGAGGTGGGGGTGGTAGTCCAGGGGTGTGTGGGTGGGGGTCCAAGGTGGTGGGGGTGTCTATGTGGGTGGGGGCTGTACAGGGGGGTGGGGGCCTGGCCAGAGGGTTTGGGGGTAGTCCGGGGGGCTTTCAAGAGGGTTGGGGGTGTCCAAGGGTATAGGATGTGGGAGGTGGTGTCCAGGAGGGGAGGGGGTTTCCAGGAGGGGTGGGGGTGTCCAAAGGGGTGGGGGTTGTCCAAGGGTGTTGTGGTGTCTAGGGGGTGTCTAAGGGGGTGGCGGTGGTGTCCAGAGGGTTGGGGGGTGTCAATAGTGTCAACGGAGTGTGGGGGGGTAGTCCAGGGTGTGGGGGGGTCCAAGGGGTGGGGTGTCTAACGGGGTGGGGGATATTCAAGGGGGTGGGGCCTGTCCAAAGGGTTTGGTGGTTGTCCGGGTGGGCTTTCAAGGGGGTTGGGGGGTGTCCAGGGGGTGTCCAAGGTGGTATGAGGTGGGTGGTGGTGTCCATGAGGAGTGGGGGTGTCCAGGAGGGGTAGGGGGTGTCCAAGGGGGTGGGGGGATGTCCAGTTGGTGGGGGTTGTCCTGAGGGGTGGGGGATATCCAAGGGTGTGGTGGTGTCTATGGGTTGTCCAAGGGGGTGGGGGGTAGTGTCCATGGGGTGGGGGCTCTGTCCAAGGGGGTGGTGGTGTCCAGGGGGTGTCCAAGGGGTGGGGGTGGTGTCCAGAGGGTGGGGGCAGTCCAAGGGGGTAGTGGTGTCTAGGGGGTGTCCAAGGGGGTGGGGGGAGGTGTCCAGGGGGTGGGGGTGGTGTCCAGGGGGTGTCCAAGGGGGTGGGGGATAAGTGTTAGTTTTGAATGACTATTGCATAGTTGTTTGTGATATTATGACACGATGAATGTATTATATCATGGATATTAGTGCTACAATATGATTCTATTTGATTCTCAGGTTTACTCAATTTTCACCAATTTTCTATCAACCATTATAGGCCCCATGGTTTTCTAAGATTCCATGTAATTTAAAACTATTATATCTAACTATATTTTCTTTTTAAAATCATATTCAAGAATATTTGTTTTAATATGCATAGATTTGTTTTAAATTTCAATTTTTTTACATTCAAATTATGATTTTCTTCATATAAACATATATTTGTCTTATCTTAAAAAGATTTATAATTTTGATATTTTTTATAAGTAATAATGAGTCGAAGTTGGATTACGTCACATTGAATGAGCAACAAATATGAGGAAGGTGTTGATGCCTTTTTGGAATTTTATAAATTAAATGTTCCAAGTAGGGAAATTTTTTTTTCCTCGCCTGAAATGTTTGAATATGAAGAAGTTGAAAATTATAGAGGTAAAAGAACATCTGATTTTTCATGGTTTTAATCTGAGTTACAAACTGTGGATTTGGCATGGTGAAACTAGACAGAATGTCACTGATGATGATGATTCACAAGATGGTAACTCTGATGCAATTGAAGAAATTATTCGTGATATTGCAGCATAACAAATTGAGATAGAACTGACAATTGCGCGTCTATATGGTGATGGTAAAAAACCACTATATCCTAGTTGTACTATTTTTACGGTTTTTTCTGTGGTGTTAAGATTGATTAACCTAAAGGCGAAACATGGATGCAGTGACAGAATTTTCACAGAGCTGCTACAATTGATGAAAGACATTCTTCCAAAAGAGAACAATCTTCCAGATTCACATTATATGGCCATGAAAATATTATGCTTTATGGGATTGGGATACAAGAAAATACATGCTTGTCTGAATGACTGTATGATATATAGGAAGGAATATTAATTTCAGTCAAAGTGTCCTAAATGTGAGACATCACGGTATAAGGTGAAATAAAAATCACAGGGTGATGTAGAGATTACAAAGATCCCTTCAAAGGTATTTTGGTATCTTCCTATAATTCATCATTTCAAACGTTTATTTGCTAATTCACATGATGAAAAAAGGTTAATATGTCCTGCTAATTAGCGATTATGTGATGGAAAAATACGACATCCAGCTGATTGTCCACAATGGAAGAAAATTGATGAGTAGTATTATACAATTGGAAATGAAATTATAAATCTCAGACTAGGGTTGTGCACAGATGGAATGAATCCATACCGAACCCTCAATAGCACACATAGTTCATGTCCTATTTTATAGGTAATTTACAACCTCTCTCCTGATGTTTTTATGAAGTGAAAATATTTCATGTTGAGTATAATGATCTCTGGTCCAAATAAACCTAACAATGATATTGATGTTTACTTGTCACCAATGATTGATGATTTGAAACATTTATGCATGGATGGTATTAGGGTGTATGATTCTTATAAAATAGAATATTTTCAACTACATGCAGTGCTTTTGTTCACTATAAATGACTTCCCAACATAGGGAAATTTGTCTAGATACAATGTTAATGAGAACAAAGCATGTCCAAATTGCCTACAACAGAAGTCATATTGTTAATTTCATCATGGGAGCAAAACAGTGTACATGGGTCATCGACAGTTTTTTCCTATGGATGACTCTTATAAAAGACTAAAAAAGGAATTCAATGGCTTACAAGAATTTGATATTTCTCCAAAAAAATTATCACCAGATCTGTATTTTGAGAGGGTGAAATCCCTTGATGTGACATTGGGAAAGACACAGAAATCTGGTAATGATAGACATATTTGGAAGAAAAGGTCAATATTTTTTGAGCTACCATATTGGAGATATCATGAGGATAAACATAATATTGATTTCATGCACGTGGAGAATAATATTTGTGATTGTTTGATTGGAACATTTTTAGATATTAATGGAAAGAAAAAATATGGGTTGAATGCAAGATTAGACTTACTATCAATGAGAATATATTTGATGTTAGTTCACACTCTTAATGGAAGATGAACATTTCTTCCCTGGCTTGTCATACATTATCAAAGAGGGATAAAATTAGATTTAGTCAGTGTCTTCATGATATCAAAGTGCCTCAAGGTTATTCTTCAAATGTCAAAAAATTTGTCTCATTGAAGGACTGGAAGTTTATAGGTATGAAATCTCATGATTTTCACGACATGATGAAACAACTTCTACCAGTTTCATTGCATGGAATATTGTCAATCCGTGTCAGAAATACTATAATGAAATTGTTTTATTTTTTCAATTGAATTTTTAATAAGGTGATTGATGTGAATGCTTTGAAAATTTTGGAAAAGGATGCAATTTTCATACTTTGTCAATTGGAAATGTATTTTCCTCCAAATTGTTTTGATATAATGGTGCATTTAATGATTCATATGGTTTGAGAAATAAATATTTGTGGACCTGTATGTCTTCATTGGATGTATCCTTTTGAAAGGTATATGAACATATTGAAGGGGTATGTTAAGAATCCATATCGACCTGAAGCCTCCATTATTGAGAAGTATATTTCTGAGGAGGTTGCAATGTTTTGTACGAGCTACTTGGTTTGCGGTGCAGCACATATGTAACACCCCGAGCTTCCACGATACGCCTCTCTTTCAATAATGCAATAGCTTGCATAGTACGCAAGTTCGAGTTCTAACACACCGCAACTAATCAAAGTAGCCGTTATGAATAGTAATAACCACCTTTTAAATTTATAGAAATTTTATATTTCAAAATGGACTTCATTTTTGTATTCCTAATATTGAAATTATCCTATGTTGAATTTTTTGTAATTTTCCGAGAACTTCCAAATTTTTATGAATAGTGAAAAATACTTAAAACAACTTTTTTAATCAAAATAATTTATAGTGATAAGTTATACTATTTAGTGGTTTTAAGGTATAATTAGAATATATTTTTACCATTTTATACAATGATGGTCATTAGAATTAATTTAACATTGAAATTGGACATAAACAATTGCCAATCTTTTGATATAAATTGTTTCTTAAAAACACGCTATTTGTTGTAACAGCGGGAATTAATTATAAAATTAATTAATGCAACTTATATGTTTGGAATTTTGTAAAATAGACATCATTTTTGAATTCGGAATATCAATTATAGCTTAGGGTGAAATTTTGGCATTGTTCTGAAAAACTTCAATTTTTGATGAATAGTGAAACCACTAAGTGGTAGTTAAATAACTGATTTTTCGTTTAAATGAAATATTACCACTTCTGTGATTTGATTTTCAAAAATCCGACATACATGGTTGTCATTAAGAAGTAAAATGTGGTTCAATGAGATTAAAATAATTTTTTGGTGAATAGTAACTTTTAAGTTCTTAATCGCGATTAGAGGTAATTAGTGTAGTTTAAGGTACAAATAATGTTATAATAATATGAGATGAGCATGACACTTGTCCTACTCCTATTGGATGAGTCATGGCAGACCAAGACAACCCATGGGTCAACTTGGGGACCCCATGGAGCCACTTTAGTTAGAAAATTACATAAATACCTTTTATTTAATGTTAAAGTAAAAAATGACACAAACATAAAATGTTTTACTAAAACAATTTTTACGCGGGGTTACATAAGTCCAAATTTTGATTATAAATATTCATTAGAAAGCTAAAAAGATTTCCTACATCATAGTATTTGTTTTATAATTTTTAGACATTAAATAAATTAAATTATTTATGACATCATTATGATGTGGCGATGACCTCATTACTTAACGATTTAAATAAAATGAGAAGATAATGAAAAATCCAAGGCTTACACATGTCCAAAGCCTATTGGATGAAGATATTTCGAAACCGTATCACCTTAGCCTCGAATTATATAAGTGTGGAACCTTTAGAATCCGAAAAGCATTGTGAAATAATGTAACATTTCAATCTTTCCAAAAGTGCCCCTCCTCTCCACTTATAAAAGGCCCCCACCACTCCCACCTTATTTACACCTTCAAGCCATTTTTCTCGGCCAACCTCTGCCCAAATACTCTCCCAACATCCCTCTCTTACTCATAGAATCCTCACTTTGGGCAGAACGCTTCCCAAGGAAGCCTTTGGCTCAAATCAAAAAGAGTTACCCGATTTTGAGGTAATGTCTTCTCTAATGTTGTTTTGGTTTGTTTTTCTTCTCCAACCCCCTAAACTCTTTTTATTCAATTCTTTTGTAACAACAACAGTATCCTCAATATACTAGGATGTTTTTATAAGAAGGATTCGAGCTACACTTACACACACCTACATCTAATGGTTAAAGAACCTACGGTTTCTGTGGATGGTGAATTTCTGCCTCACGAAACGATGATTGTTCAACACTCATATAACACCTTCAAAGGTGGCCATTAAGATGTCACTATTTTTATATATGATATATAATATGTTTATGTTTTACTTATGCTTCTATATTTCTCATTTATGTCATACTTTATGATTTCCATTATGGGTAAAACGCGATAATTTCATTTTAGGAAGTGCGGACTACCGCCCCCTCAAAGTGATTTGAATCGTTAATGCCATATGTGGGATGTATAAAGGATGGAGTAAATGGTATTATACACTATATTATACTGGAATTATATTATACATTTATATCATTATGATTTCATTCCATTAAATATGAAATTGAAATGAAAGTAGCGTTCATGCGTACGTACGGCTTACCGTCTCCATGAACGGTGCATTTCATTTCTTACCTCTAAATGTTACGTAATATTATAAATGAATGTATATACTATATATATATGATATATATGATATCTAAATCATTAATATAATTCTGGATATAATGGATATTTCACCACATGAACAACTTATAATTATAAGAAGTTTATTGTTGACTCAAGTACCAAAGATCGACAAAACGACCGTTATTAACTTAAATAATTAAATAATGTTCATAACATTGTGATATAAATTGAAAATGGTTCTTAATAAGGTAGATATTAACTCTAGTTTATTATTCAGGAGGTTAAAGAACGGTTGAGTCAAGTCGGACACAAGGTAAGGGAACTTCTTAACCCAATTTCTATTCTTTGGGTTAATCTCCTACTTTCAAATTATGTCATGATATTATTATGTCTTATTCTGTATTTTTACTTTCTTTATGTGTACCTATTGTGAATACACATAATAGATCTATTTTATTTTAAAAATAATCTTTTAAGGACTTCGTCTCAATCTCCTTTCATTGAGGCATATTTTGTTTTATACACAACTATATTTTATACGGTGTATAAACCCCTTTGACTTTTACGTTTATTCAAAAGGAATATTTTTTTATACGAAGAGTTTACTAAACGACAAAAGGGAATGTTTTCCTTTCCGTACTTACGCGGCGACAACGACTTCTCCTCCGCCGTGACCATTATTTGAGTTTCGGCTTCCTCTACAAGCCATCACTTTTTTTTAATGAAAAATAAATACAAAGTTTTAACTTGCTTTTATTTTGGTATTGAAAATGGTTTTGAAAGTGTTTTTATTATATCAATGTGTTGTATTGACATCTTTTGATTGAAATATGGAAATGTTATGTTTCCTTTATGCATGTTTTATGTGATACGATTATGTTATGGTTTATGATATGTTTAAACCTATTCATATGAGGAATGTATTGGACATAGTAAGTGACGGGTGGAGCCCGCTATAGCTCCTCGATGCATCGGTAGGTCTCATGAGACAACTAGATGTGGAATTGGCCGAGGCCCTTTCCCAATTTGATTTATGGTTTTGGCCGAGGCCTTAATCATTTTAGACGTCTTGGCCGAGGCCTTGACAAAATGTTTCATAATGTCTGGCATTATACATTCCCTCATTATGAAAGTGGTTATTGATATTGCATGTGATTATTCGACCAGTAGAATATCCATGTGAATAAGTGAATGGCATTATCCCATTTTACTTTTTCCATATTATGTTGATGTTCAAGTTTAAAAGGCTTTTGTTTTAGTTATACATTGCCTTAAATTTTTATGTTTATTTATGAAAGCTTCCGCAATATTGTTATCCTTACTGAGCATCTGAGCTCACCCCTTTCAATGTTTTAATATTTTTTCCAGGATGTGAAGAAGTAATTTATGAGTGACCTACAGGGGTAGCCAGAAAGGGATATGATTGTGGACTATGAAGGCCATGTTATTGTAGTTTGTTTACTTTTTGATGTAATGAAAGACTTATGAATGTATCTAGTGTTTCCAAGGATACTAAACTAATCGGTCTTTCGAGACTTGATCTTTTGTGATCATGCCAATGTTACGAAGTAATGCACTGGCTCTGGGTAGCTGGGGTCGGGGCGTTACAGTTGGTATCAGAGGCAGTTTAGTACTAACCTTGGAAGCTAGATTTAGATAAACTCTGATTAGAGGAGATAGCCCAAAGATTGACTTTGAGGATTAGTATAGAAGAACTTCCTAGAATTTTGGTATTATAGAGATGTTATGAGTTTTCCGAGCAATACATCCCTGTCTAGATACGAGCATGTAGAGGCGGCTCTGGCACAGATGTACCTAGGGGTAAAACCCGAAAACATCGCTTTGAGCTAGACTCGAACGGGAACTGGTGCACGACAACGGGCCTTGCTGCACTCTTGGTTACGACACTCCCGGGGGATATGCTTAGGATAATTCTCATTTTATTTACAAACCACTATGAAGGGTTATGAGTACATACTTCCTCAAAGAAAACATTACTTTTTATGATTATGGATTATATCCATAAATAGTTCAATTTATATAAAGTGTTTAACAAGTATTGAATTATGTATTTTGATTCATAAACTAATCTAGTTTATGCCATTGTTTAGAAATGGCACCTAGTGGAAGGAATGGAAACCGTATCAATGCACGAACTCCGTGTAGGGATTGCCCTCCTACTCAAGATAATTATTGTGGATCTGGAGATACAACTGGTGCTGATCAGCTTCTCACCGTACTGGGACAACTCACGCAGGTTATGAATAATAACCTTACTCGTATGGAGCACCCTGATCCGCAACGTGGAGGATCAATGCTAGACTGTTTCATGAGGCAACAACCACCAACCTTCAATGGGAGTACAAATCCTATAGTAGCTGAGCAATGGATAAATTCCTTAGAGAAAATATTCCATGCCTTGGGGAGTAGTGAAAGGGAGAAGGTTGTCATGGCAGTTTACCGCCTCACTGGAGATGCCGATCAGTGGTGGTCACTGATTCAAAACACAAAGGAAGATGACGACGTATCGAATATGGAATGGAGAGAGTTCAAAGAGCTTTTCTTAGAAAAATACTTTCCTCGTGACCATCGAGCAGATATGGAAAGGCAATTTCTGAGTCTGAGGCAGAAGGAGGATGAGAATGTCGCAAAGTATGAGGCTAACTTTACAAGGTTAGCGAGGCATGCTGCCGATTATATACGTAACCCAAGGAGTAAGATTGATCGTTTCTTTGATGGGTTAAAACCATTTCTTCGTCGAGCTTTAGTATCACAATCCTTCTCATCATACGAAGATATTGTCTTGTGTGCTATCAAGACAGAAAAGGAATTCTCTAAGTCTTATGACAACAAAGTAAAGCAACAGAAGAAGAGAACGGTGGAACAAGACACAGATAAAGGGAAAATGGGAAAGAAGGATTTTCCATTATGTGATAATTGTGGGAAGAATCACCCTGATACTTGTCTAAAAGGAATGTGAGTTTGTTATAAATGTGGAGAAAAGGGTCACCAGGCTCGTGATTGCAAGGGAAAGAAAGAGGCTGTCAAAGTTGAATGCTACAATTGTAGGGAAACAGGGCATTATGCAAATGAATGTACTAAGCGTCAAGGAAACTTACCTCAGAAAAGGCCAAGGGATCAAGGCCAATCTTATGCTGTGACTACAGTAGAAGCGGAATAATTAATGTATTGGTTCTTTTGGACTCATGGATTATATTCTGGTTATTAGAATAATGTGATATATATATAAGGATTGTACTGCAGTACTTGTTGATTTCAGTAAGGTTTTAATATGATTAAGGTAATCATATTTTTAGTATGTGACAATAAGAGAAACTTTTCTTTGTTTGGGGAATCTGATAAATTGATTTTGGAATTAAGAGACCTTTTAGAGAATGTCTGGACAGAGGTATTTTGGATAACTATAAAGGTTGGAGTGGATTAAGTTGATCTTTGGATAGTATTGTTTAAGGTTAAAAATTTATGAAGATTATTTTTGAATATTATAATACTATAGTTTTAGGAAAAGGACAACCTGCAGGGTGGGGCATAACCCGTTGCGTCGGACAAAGCTGCAGGAATCGAACCCACAATCATAGTGCGACAAGCCTTTATTTCCTACCACTAGCCTACAGGAAGTCCCTGGTTATTACAAAATAATTTTACTAATCTAAATGGTATGTGTTAACATTTGGAACATTATACAATTAGGATAAGTATAATATTTTTGTGTTCTATTATCTTTTTGAGTGAAAGATGAGTTGAAGGTTGAAACTCTAATTGTCAAGCATGAATATATATATACCTATCTCTTATTCAATGAATAAATTAATTCTTAAACTTTAGTAAAGGGATATTAAAACAAAAAAATATGTTATCCTAATACCTTATGTCTTGTTGAACTGATGATATTTTAAATCAACATAGATTGAAGGCTTTGAGGCCCTCAATTTGACAGTTGATTGTGATTGATGACCCCAATTGCTCCCTACAAATATTTACGTTTTTCCTCTAATTATATGTCTCTAATTTCCACCAATGTTCTCCTAATCGAGATCATAATTGGGTGGTGACTTGTTCATTTCCCTTTCCCTCTCATTAAGGCTAAATTTTATTAATCTTATTTCCGATGTGGGTTTTCCTCAAAGGTATTTTCTCTTTTCAACCTTTTATTTTCAAAGAAAAATTTCAAATTGCGAGGATGCAATTTATTGAAGGAGGGGAGAATGTAACACCCCGAGCTTCCACGATACGCCTCTCTTTCAATAATGCAATAGCTTGCATTGTACGCAAGTTCGAGTTCTAACACACCGCAACTAATCAAAGTAGCCGTTATGAATAGTAATAACCACCTTTTAAATTTATAGAAATTTTATATTTCAAAATGGACTTCATTTTTGTATTCCTAATATTGAAATTATCCTATGTTGAATTTTTTGTAATTTTCTGAGAACTTCCAAATTTTTATGAATAGTGAAAAATACTTAAAACAACTTTATTAATCAAAATAATTTATAGTGATAAGTTATACTATTTAGTGGTTTTAAGGTATAATTAGAATATATTTTTACCATTTTATACAATGGTGGTCATTAGAATTAATTTAACATTGAAATTGGACATAAACAATTGCCAATCTTTTGATATAAATTGTTTCTTAAAAACACGCTATTTGTTGTAACAGCGGGAATTAATTATAAAATTAATTAATGCAACTTATATGTTTGGAATTTTGTAAAATAGACATCATTTTTGAATTCGGAATATCAATTATAGCTTAGGGTGAAATTTTGGCATTGTTCTGAAAAACTTCAATTTTTGATGAATAGTGAAACCACTAAGTGGTAGTTAAATAACTGATTTTTCGTTTAAATGAAATATTACCACTTCTGTGATTTGATTTTCAAAAATCCGACATACATGGTTGTCATTAAGAAGTAAAATGTGGTTCAATGAGATTAAAATAATTTTTTGGTGAATAGTAACTTTTAAGTTCTTAATCGCGATTAGAGGTAATTAGTGTAGTTTAAGGTACAAATAATGTTATAATAATATGAGATGAGCATGAAACTTGTCCTACTCCTATTGGATGAGTCATGGCCGACCAAGACAACCCATGGGTCAACTTGGGGACCCCATGGAGCCACTTTAGTTAGAAAATTACATAAATACCTTTTATTTAATGTTAAAGTAAAAAATGACACAAACATGAAATGTTTTACTAAAACAATTTTTACGTGGGGTTACATAAGTCCAAATTTTGATTATAAATATTCATTAGAAAGATAAAAAGATTTCCTACATCATAGTATTTGTTTTATAATTTTTAAACATTAAATAAATTAAATTATTTATGACATCATTTTGATGTGGCGATGACCTCATTATTTAACGATTTAAATAAAATGAGAAGATAATGAAAAATCCAAGGCTTACACTTGTCCAAAACCTATTGGATGAAGATATTTCGAAACCGTATCACCTTAGCCTCGAATTATATAAGTGTGGGACCTTTAGAATCCGAAAAGCATTGTGAAATAATGTAACATTTCAATCTTTCCAAAAGTGCCCCTCCTCTCCACTTATAAAAGGCCCCCACCACTCCCACCTTATTCACACCTTCAAGCCATTTTTCTCGGCCAACCTCTGCCCAAATACTCTCCCAACATCCCTCTCTTACTCATAGAATCCTCACTTTGGGCAGAACGCTTCCCAAGGAAGCCTTTGGCTCAAATCAAAAAGAGTTACCCGATTTTGAGGTAATGTCTTCTCTAATGTTGTTTTGGTTTGTTTTTCTTCTCCAACCCCCTAAACTCTTTTTATTCAATTCTTTTGTAACAACACCAGTATCCTCAATATACTAGAATTTTTTTATAAGAAGTATTCGAGCTACACTTACACACACCTACATCTAATGGTTAAAGAACATACGGTTTCTGTGGATGGCGAATTTCTGCCTCACGAAACGATGATTGTTCAACACTCATATAACACCTTCAAAGGTGGCCATTAAGATGTCACTATTTTTATATATGATATATAATATGTTTATGTTTTACTTAGGCTTCTGTATTTCTCATTTATGGCATACTTTATGATTTCCATTATGGGTAAAACGCGATAATTTCATTTTAGGAAGTGCGGACTACCGCCCCCTCAAAGTGATTTGAATCGTTAATGCCATATGTGGGATGTATAAAGGATGGAGTAAATGGTATTATACACTATATTATACTGGAATTATATTATACATTTATATCATTATGATTTCATTCCATTAAATATGAAATTGAAATGAAAGTAGCGTTCATGCGTACGTACGGCTTACCGTCTCCATGAACGGTGCATTTCATTTCTTACCTCTAAATGTTACGTAATATTATAAATGAATGTATATACTGTATATATATGATATATATGATATCTACATCATTAATATAATTCTGGATATAATGGATATTTCACCACATGAACAACTTATAATTATAAGAAGTTTATTGTTGACTCAAGTACCAAAGATCGACAAAACGACCGTTATTAACTTAAATAATTACATAATGTTCATAACATTGTGATATAAATTGAAAATGGTTCTTAATAAGGTAGATATTAACTCTAGTTTATTATTCAGGAGGTTAAATAACGGTTGAGTCAAGTCGGACACAAGGTAAGGGAACTTCTTAACCCAATTTCTATTCTTTGGGTTAATCTCCTACTTTCAAATTATGTCATGATATTATGGTGTCTTATTCTGTATTTTTACTTTCTTTATGTGTACCTATTGTGAATACACATAATAGATCTATTTTATTTTAAAAATAATCTTTTAAGGACTTCGTCTCAATCTCCTTTCATTGAGGCATATTTTGTTTTATACACAACTATATTTTATACGGTGTATAAACTCCTTTGACATTTACGTTTATTCAAAAGGAATATTTTTTATACGAAGAGTTTACTAAACGACAAAAGGGAATGTTTTCCTTTCCGTACTTACGCGGCGACAACGACTTCTCCGCCGCCGTGACCATTATTTGAGTTTCGGCTTCCTCTACAAGCCATCACTTTTTTTTAATGAAAAATAAATACAAAGTTTTAACTTGCTTTTATTTTGGTATTGAAAATGGTTTTGAAAGTGTTTTTATTATATCAATGTGTTGTATTGACATCTTGTGATTGAAATATGGAAATTTTATGTTTCCTTTATGCATGTTTTATGTGATACGATTATGTTATGGTTTATGATATGTTTAAACCTATTCATATGAGGAATGTATTGGACATAGTAAGTGACGGGTGGAGCCCGCTATAGCTCCTCGATGCATCGGTAGGTCTCATGAGACAACTAGACGTGGAATTGGCCGAGGCCCTTTCCCAATTTGATTTATGGTTTTGGCGAGGCCTTAATCATTTTAGACGTCTTGGCCGAGGCCTTGACAAAATGTTTCAGAATGTCTGGCATTATACATTCCCTCATTATGAAAGTGGTTATTGATATTGCATGTGATTATTCGACCAGTAGAATATCCATGTGAATAAGTGAATGGCATTATCCCATTTTACTTTTGCCATATTATGTTGATGTTCAAGTTTAAAAGGCTTTTGTTTTAGTTATACATTGCCTTAAATTTTTATGTTTATTTATGAAAGCTTCCGCAATATTGTTATCCTTACTGAGCATCTGATCTCACCCCTTTCAATTTTTTAATATTTTTTCCAGGATGTGAAGAAGTAATTTATGAGTGACCTGCAAGGGTAGTCAGAAAGGGATATGATTGTGGACTATGAAGACCATGTTATTGTAGTTTGTTTACTTTTGGATGTAATGAAAGACTTATGAATGTATCTAGTGTTTCCAAGGATACTAAACTAATCGGTCTTTCGAGACTTGATCTTTTGTGATCATGCCAATGTTACGAAGTAATGCACCGGCTCTGGGTAGCTGGGGTCGGGGCATTACAACATAGGCTTTCCTCCATCTCACCATGAATGAGTTTATAATGAGGGAAAGGGGATTCGTGGCTTGAAAGTCAAATCATTGTCAGTTGAACAGATGAAGAAGTTAGAATCATACATCTTGAATAACATATCGGATTCACAACCGTATATCACATTGCATACTAATGAGTTGAAACAATGTTATCCAAAGAAGAAAGAAATGTGGATTTTGAAAGAGCACAAAAAAATATTTTTGTCATGGTTTAAAAAGATCTTTCTTTGTAGATCAGATGTATTAGAGACATTAAAATGTATAGTGGGTGGTCCATGTTTAAATGTGATAACATGGTCTAGTTATGACATTAATGTCTATACATTTCATATGAAAGCTCAGTACAATAGACGTGCAGTTCAGAATAGTGGTGTATTGGTGTTTGTAGAAGCAATTCATTTTTCAACTGCTAAGGACAAAAACCCAATTTCTGCATCAAGTGCATATTATGGAGTGATTGAAGACATATGTGAGGTTGATTACTTTAAAATTAAAGTTCATGTTTTTAACTGTAATGGTTTATCGATAACAACAATTTCATACATGATGAATTTGGAATGACACATGTTAATATGAATATATTGGAAGACACAACTCATTCTTTTATAATGGAAATGCATGGAAAAAAAATTTTCGATGTAGAAGATCAATCAGATATGCAGTTGGTTGTTGTTTTATAAGGTAAAAAACAATATGTTGGTGAGGATGAACTTGATGAAGAAAATGATTTATGTGAGATCCCTACTTCCATGGAAAGGTTAACAGAACATAATGATGAGAATGTTGAAGACATGGTTTGTTCCATAATGAACGATCACGATGAATGAATTTGGGAAAACAATCCATTTGTACATTCCTAAAATTACAAGTAACATTTTTTTATTTCTGGTTTACATTTATTATTTTCAAAAAATGTTAGATATTGTATGTTTTTTATTTATTAAATAATATATTAAAACAAAATATGTATAATTTTTTGTTTGTTTTAAGTTTGTTTAGTTTACTTTATCATGTTTACCATTACATAAATTATATATCTATTATTTTTGTTCAGTGAAAATTACATTACCATGTTTACCATGTTTACCAGGTTCACCATGTTCTAATTTTGATTAGTTTACTTTATCATGTTTACCATTACATAAATTATACATCTATTATTTTTGTTCATTGACAATTACATTACCATGTTTACCAGGTTTACTAGGATTACCATGTTTACCATGTTTACCATCTTGACCATCTTTACCAATGTTTAACATGGTTACCATAATAACCATGTTTACTATTACATAACTCAGTACAATTTTCTATTTTCTGATTACAGTAGTATTAAAATATTTGAATTTGTATATTTTTGAACTAGTGTTTGTTTTTTTGATTTGAAGGATAATGACAGATCAGTCAACTCATCAACCACATGATTCTAGAGGAGAGCATATTGGTCGTACCTATGGGAGGAACATTCACAAGATCTTCTTGATGTTCCCCAATCTTCCTCATGTGGTCCTATTACGACAAAGAGTTCAAGAGTTGGTAAAAGTGGGTGCACACATTTACTAAAATTATCAATTTCATGTACGTAGGATCAAAGGATACTAGTTGAGTTTGATGAGGATGATATTCCTTGAGGACCAAATGCAAAAGATTTTAAGTGTTTTGTAGCAACTGAGGGTAAGAGAAAATTAAGCATTTTGTAAGATGACTGGAGAAGTGTGGACAAACCGATAATCTCTCAGTTGTGGGAGATGATTTTGGTAAGATATTTTTCTATTGTTTGACTATTCTTTATATGTTTCTAGTATATATAATATTTTTAACCTCTTATTTATCAGATGAAATTTGATATTCTTGACATTGGAGGAGTCAGGAAGAAATGCTTATTGATGGCCGCTAGGAGATGGAGGGATTTCAAATCAACCATCTCATCAGATTTAATTTTTGGTCATAGGAGTCATGACAATCCATGTCATATATATCCATTTATAAATGAATACACATGGAGATAGTTTGTTGATAGTAGAAGAAAAGAGTCATTTTTGGTAAGGGAAATGTAAAATTTTATAATATTTCTTATATAAATGATCTTATTAATGATTTTTTAGTGAGTTATTATTCTTAATTTATAGAAAACAAGGAATTCTCATCAGGAGATCCAATATAAAAATTTATACCCTCATAGTTTATCTTAGGGAGGGTATGCATTTTTGGAAGAACAAATGATGTCGGAAAAATTATAGAAACTAAGAGCTGATTCTTCATGCTCTGGAGAGGTGGCCCCTCCATCCCCTCCATCTAAACTTGAAAAATGGAAGAGTTCTCGGATGGGAAAAAGGGAAATATCTTTTGGAATAATCGATAATCATAACTGAGAGGATTGTAAGATATCTATTTTATTTATTTAAGTTAACTATTATATTCATATAATTTCAATCATTACAGAAATGTTCAATTGATTAATACAACATTCACTTGAGGAGCAGAGCTCACAGTGAGTATTTACAGCTGCTGGGAGGCAAGATATTTTATATGCAGCATTGGGAAAGCCTGAACATCCTGGTCGTGTATGAGGATTTCTGGTAGGTGTATCTGTAAGGAAAGTTTTTCCATGTTCTTCAACTTCTAACGTTGATGGTGTTTATTAAAATAATATAATCCTTGGAGGCTGATGTTCATAATATTAATGCGACGATGGAGGAAAATATTAGAGCGCCAGTACATTCTATGTTTTCATACATGCAAAGAAAATTTCAAACAGCAGCTCCCACTCCTCCACCTCCCCCTAAAGACCCCATTATTTATCCTCCACCTCTGTTTTAGCTCCCACTCCCCCACGTCAGTCTGCGAACCCCATTTTTTATCCTACTCCTCCGCTGTAGATTCCTACTTATTTTGAGTTGTATGTTAATAATCCAAAATATCATATAGTTTCATATGGGTTGGTATATTGTATAGGAGATACTGTTCATCATCAAAAATTAGAGGTAGATAATCAGAGGGTCACTATACAGGATATTATAGATAGATCAGCTCGATTACCATTACCTAAAAATTAGGTGACGACAGTTGGACATAGTATTGGCCATTTTTTAGTTTGGCCATCCAGACTTCTTTGACTCATTACCATAGAGGTATGTATGTTATATTTTCTATTTTATTTTTTTTATTAAAGTTGTTTAATCATTTGAAAACTAATATATTTTTCTATTTATTTTTACAGGAATACTTCAATGGTAAAGAAATATTTTATAGACAATAACAAAGACAAATGGATATGACATCAGATGCAGATTCTCGTAGTCTTGGCAGATTTTCAGGATATTCAAATTTTTTGGTGGGTCGTTATGTGTTTCCAATGGAAGCTCATGTTTGTGGGCGTGCAATAACTTTGGGGATTGTGAAAACTGATATCAAGGATCTTGTTACAGGAGATAAGTTGGGCATCAACGTGGTGAAATGTTTTTCCATGTAACTCTTAACACCTTTTCCGTGAGTTATATTTATTAAAAATGTATATTTATGTCTATTTTGTATTAGGTATATTTATAAAATTTGTTAGAGGAATGAGCGGACAGATGTATATGGATTCATGGACCCGCAATTGATTTCCTCTGAAGCATGTGCATTGTATGAGGAACAAAGAATGATTTATATTGCTGAAAGACTTGAACAGAATATAGGCACACAATTTTGGATAATTCCTTTTTGTGATAGGTATGAAACACATCTCTCTCAAAGAGATCATTAATATTTAACATAAAAACCCACTGACCTTAAATTTTCTTTTATCAGTGATCACTAGATTTTAGGGGTTTTCTGCCCAAGGGAGAAAACACTTTATTGGATATTCTTTGTCTATGATGATGTGTGGTAATGTTTTAAGAAAATGTTGGAAAAGTAGGTTTCAGTTTATAAATGGTTTTATATATTATAATGAGTTTTAAATTTACCCCATTCGTATTATTTTCTTATAGGGGATGGGTCTACTTTCAAAAAAAAAACAGAAAGAAAAGGACTGTGAAGATCAAATATGTAAAAGTGAATGTAAATATCCATTGATAATTTGTATTTTTTGATTTATTACATAAAAATAATAAATTGAATTTACACTCATTCAAACAGAATTGGCATGAACAACAAGGCATCATCGAATGCGGATATTATATGTTAAGATTTATGTATGAAGTAATTACAACTAGAACAGTTGTGAACTTTGACCTGGTAAGATTTCCTTTTAATCTTTGTCATAATATTTCAATTTTATTTATTCATTTTACATGTTAAATACTATCCTTTTAATTTTTATCTTTTTGATGACCCTCAACCCTATACTGCACAAGACATTAAACACTTACAAGTGGAATGGTCAAATTATTTTACAGGTTTGATTGGATTTTAGTTGTATGTAGTTTAAAATGTAATTTTGAATATTTTCATTGTAATTTTGTATTTGGTAGTCATTTAGGTTGGATTTAGTTTTTTTTGAAGTAAACAGTGTATGTTTTGAATGTTATATATGTGAATGTTTAATTTTTCTCTACTTCTTGTTTTGGTCTATTTATGATGGGTTTTCTGGTATGGATTCTGGTCTGGGGGAGGGGTTCCAAGGATGTGGGGGTGTTTATTGGGGTGGTGGTGTCCTGGGGTGTGGGAGGGTTGTCCGGTGGGGTGGGGGTGTCCTTGGTGTCCATGAGAGTGGGGGGCAGTCCAGGGGTGTGAGCGTTTCCAGTAGGGTGGAAGGGTTGTACAGGGGAGTGGGGGGATATCCAGGGGCTCTCTTGTGGGGTGAGAGTGGTTTTTAGGGTTGTGGGAGGGTTGTCTAGTGGGGTGGGGAGTCCAGGGTGTACATGGGGATGGGGGGGGGGCTGTAACACCACGATATTTTATGAAAAATATTATTTTTAATTTCATTAATGTCTTCTGTTGTATGCTACACCAAAAGGAGCTTTCACAACATGCATCCTTGACTTGCCTTTCATTACACGCAATCGCGACCTTCGTCGATAGCATGTGTAGTACACAATACCGAGTTTCACTAAACAACGATATGCTATTATTAAAACTAGCCGTTATGAATAGTAATAACCACTTTTTGAAATTTTATAAATTTTATCTTTCAAAATGGAGTTCATTATTGGATTCGGAATATCGAAATTAGTTTAGGGTAAAATTTTTGTACTTTTCGGATAGCTTTCATATTCTGATGAATAGTGGAAATTACTAAATTTTAATTAAAAACAACTTTTTTAATCGAAATAATTAATAGTGATGAGTTATTAATTTGAGTGGTTTTAAAGTATATTTAGAATATATTTTTACAATTTAATACAATTTTGGTCATTGGATGTAATTTCAAATTTAAACCAGACATAAACAAGTGTCAATCTTTTGATAGTTATTATCTCTTAAGAACATGGTATTTGTTTTGATGACAGGAACTAATTTTTAAATTAATTAGTGCAACTGATATGTTCTGAATTTGGTAAAATAGACATCATTTTTGAATTCATAATATCAAATATAGCTTAGGCCTAATTTTTGGTATTTTTCTGGAAACTTTCATTTTTTGATGAATAGTGAAACCACTAAGTGGTAGTTAAAAAACTGAATTTTTCATAAAACTTAATTTTACCACTTCTGTGAGTAGAATTTAGAAAATCCTAGAGAAACGGTTAATATCAAGGACTAAAATGTGGTTCAATGAGATGAAAATAATTTTTGGTGAATAGTAACTTTTTACTTTTTTTACCACGGTTAAAAGTAAATAGGGTAATTAAGGGTAAAAATGATTTTATTATTACCCTAACACATGTCCTAATTCTATTGGATAAGTGTAATTCGACCAAAAACAACCTTAGTAATAAAATATGACCATTTAGGCCCACTTGGATTAGATTAGGACATTTATTATTAATTTATTTAAAGAAGGGTTAAAATAGTTAAAATCAATGTTTAATAAGTAAATAATTTTTAATATAGGGTTGTTCATAAGATAAATTCTACTATAAATATTCATTATAAAGATAAAGAGATTACATACATAATAGTATTTTATTTGTAATTTTTAGACATTAATTAATTTAATTTATTTATGACACAACGATGATGTAGTAAATATCTTATTAATGAAATATTGACATAATTGATGTTATAAATACCCAAATAAATGTAATTTGAACATTTTTATGAATTCCACTAATTTTCTGGGTTAATATTCCACGTTAGTATTGATTTAATTAACTTGGTTTGAACTAATCATTCTGTTATGAGTTTCACAAAAATCAATTACTAAATAGTGTCAAAATTGACATAAAATAGTTTTTAAAACAAATATTATATTATTAATTGTTATTTTATTACTAAAAATATAAGTTTCGGCCAAATGACTTAGATAAGGTTATATATATTAATAATAAACAACTTGGGGTTCCTTTGGCTTGTTATAGTAAGTTTACCAACCTTATAGTGTAAGAATACAAGAAGACATGGTAAAAGTAAAATTATTAAACTTAATGTTAAATCTAAATGATAAGGTTAAAATAGGAACCTAAACTTGTATAAATTCCTTTGGATGAGATTATTTCGACCCATACTCACCTTATCTTTGAAATAAATCAATTTGGAGCTATTTAAAACCGAATTGGGCTTTATAAGAAAATAATATTTTTAGTTTTTCCAAAGGAGCCCCTCTCCTCCCTTATAAAAGGGCACCTCCTCCCCCTCTTCCTCACACCACTTTGAGCCTTGAAGCTCGACCAACCCCTTCCAATTTCTTCTCTCCACTTCCCTAGAGACATCCTAGAGGTCCTGGTCTTCTTCAAAGACCAATTTTAGTGCCCTAAAAGGAGGTCTCAAATAATAGCTTCAAAGAAGAGGTAATGTCTGTTACCGATTCTTTCATCTTTATTTCTTCTTCCACATATTCTTCTTTAGTTTTTTCATTATGAAGTAATAACATCAGTATCACTCATATACGGATATGTTATTATAATTATGAAACAACCCTATTTCACCATCTATCCATCCTACGGAAAATGAAATCACCGCGCGTGCGTACGTACGGAATACCGTCTCCACGCCGTGGTGTATTCTATTTTCCACCACCACCTTACTTGGATGGGTATAATGGTGTAAATAATGAATATATATTATTATTGTAAAGTGATATTGATTCTCAAATAGTATACATACAATCCAATACAATTCCACGGTCATGAGAACGATATCATCGCTCGTGCGTACGTACAGACTACCGTCTCCACGACGCGATGAGATTCATTCTCCACATTAACCATTCACGAATGATAATAAAGTATATATAATAAGTAATCATGAAATATATGAAATAATAATGATACTGGTTTATGTATATATATTTGTATGTCATCTACTTAATTCCATTCAACTCAATAAGGAAACGAAAACAGCGTTCATGCGTACGTACGGCCTACCGTCTCCATGAACAATGTATTTCTTTTCATTTACTGATCTATTATATATATGTATATTCTGAATATATATTATATATAAATCATGTTTTATATTCTGGAATTAAGTAATCATGATCTAAGTAATCATATGAATAATTACAATTCAAAACACGGACGATAAATGAAACGATTTTACCCAAAACGCTCTTTAACATGTAATTTACAAAAGAAAGGGTAATATAAAGTCATAAGTGAACCATATATAATATCATAACAATGAGTATGATTCTGGAATAAGTTAATGACATTATTTAAATCATTATACAATAGGTTCGGAAATATACGACGCAAATCGGACCTAAGGTAAGGGATAATTTTGCAAATCTCATTTTTATCCGAGATTGCTTATTCATAAGTATTTACTGGGGTTATTTATATCATTCATGTCCATGTTTTATAAAAGTGTTTTCATGTATGTTTAAAGTCCTTTTTACCCATTTTTTACTTTTACTACATGGTATGTAAGGAATCTTTCTATTTTTATGTTACGAGGTACTTTTTTGACATTTCTGACAAAAGTACGAGAAGAATTTTTTTTTAACTTATACGGCATGAATGGATTTTTAATACAATATTTCCAAGAATATTCCCTTACAAGTTTTCATGTTTATTTTTAATCAACTTATTTTAGTTTAAAATTGTATTACATGTTAAGAAAGGAAAAATATTTATGAAGTAAAAAGGATATTTTCCTCAAGAATGGAGTTCAATAGTTTTATCAAAATTATTTTCCATCTATGATTATAAAGGGTTCTGTCTCTGTCCCTATTATTACATTGATTTGATTATGTTGTGATGGAAATATTTTTATTAATTCCTTTATATTATATGAATTGTTTTATGATGTCACGATGTTTAAGATTCCCATTTTTATTACATGGGTTATGCAATGATGTATGATTTATGATTTTGTGGAACACATAAGAATGGTATCATTATGAGATGGGTGGGACCTATATCTCCTTCCAATGCATTGGGTAGAGATTTATATCTCATGAGATAGACATGGCTGGAACGGCAGGTTAAACCGGTTCAGTGAAACAGGACTGAAACGAGGAGTGAACTCGGTTCACAAAATGGACTTTTTCCACTAAGATAGTCTTGGCAATGATTCTTGACTAATAAGAAATCATTCTCTATGATTATGTGTATATGCCACAAAGTTTCATGTTTTAAGTTAGGATTATTGGGATTACATTTCACTACTATGATTTATCCCATGTTATGATATTATGATCTCTTTTGCAGGATATGATTTCCAAAATGTTGTGTTCTTATGAATATGATGTGATTGATATTTATTTTGTTTACCCTTACTGAGCATTTGAGCTCACCGTTTTATGTTTTCTTTTCCCCATGATATAAAGAAAGGTTTTAGGTAAGGAAAAAAAGGGAAGATCTTTATGGGAGTTGTTGAAGATCTTTCACCACGATTAGAAGATTATATTCCGAGTTTCCAAAGACACTAAACTATTACGGTCCTTGTGTGTGTGTGTTTTGTTATGTACTATGTATTCCACAAAATTAATGTAATGTCCATGAACGTTAAGCTTCGGGTCTCTACAGGGGCAGTCCAGGGGTGGGAGAGGAGGCGCTGCCATCCTTCAGGGGGATGAATGCCACTGGAAGGTACTCATCACTCCCACATGTGAAACATTTTGATATCTCAAGCTTCACATGTGGGAGTGATGAGTACCTTCAAACAGTGTTCCCCCTGAGGGGGTGTCTAGGAGGGTGTCCAGGATGGTGTCCAGTGGGTGTCCAGGAGAGTGGGGGGCAGTCCCGGGGGTGGGGCACTCTAGGGGTGTGGGGGTGTCCAGGAGGGTGGGGGGCAGTCCCGGGGGTGGGGGCATTCCAGTGGTTTGGGGGGTGTCTAGGATAGTGGGGGGTTGTCCAGGGGTGTGAGGGGGGCTGTCAAGGTGGTGGTGGGGAATTCCAGGGGTGGGGGTGTCCAAGAGGGTGGAGGAGTTGTATAGGGGTGTTGGGGGATGTCCAGGGGTGGGGGAAAGTCCAGGGGTGTGGGGGTGTCTAGGGGTGTGGTGAGGATTTTCCAGTGGGGTGAGGGGGTTATGGTCTATTTTTGGTAACTTTTTGGTCTGTTTCAGGGGTGTGGGAGGGCAGTCCAGGGGTGTGGGAGTGTTGTTCAGGGGGTGGGGGGTATACAAGAGGGTGGGGGTTGTCTAGGGGGTGGGGCAGTCCAGGAGTGTGGGGGTATCCAGGGGTGTGGTTGGGGTTGTCCAGTGGGGTGAGGGGGTTCTGGTCTGTTTTTTGTAACATTTCGGTCTGTTTCAGGGGTGTGGGAGGGATGTCCAGGGGTGTGGGAGTGTTTTCTAAGGGGTGGGGGTATACAGGAGGGTGTGGGTTGTCTAGGGGTGGGGGGGGTCCAGGGGTTGGTGTGGATTTCCAGGGGTGTGCGGGCTATCCAGGGGGATGGGGGAAGTCCAGGGGTCTGGGGGGTGTCCAGCGGTGTTGGGGGCTATCATTGGTGTTGGGGCCAGTCCAGGGGTGTGGGGGTGTCCAAGGGTGTGTGGGGGGCTATCCAGGGGGTGGTGGGGAAGCCCAGGAGTGGGGGTTGTCGAGGAGGGTGGGGGTTGTCTAGGGGTGTTGGGGGCTGTCCATGGGTGGGGGGTAGTCCAAGGGTGTGGAGGGTCCATGGGTGTGGTGGGGGTTGTCCAGTGGGGTGAGGGGGTTCTGGTCTGTTTTTGGTAACTTTTTGGTTTATTTCAGTGGTGTGGGATGGCTGTCTAGGTGTGTGGGAGTACTTTCCAGGGGTTGGGGGTATACGGGAGGGTGGGGGGATGTTCAGGGGTGGTGGTGAGGTCTAGGGGTGTGGGGGTGTCAAGGGGTGTGGTGGGGGAAGTCCAGGGGGGTGAGGGGGTTCTTGTCTATTTTTTGTGACATTTTGGTCTGTTTCAGGGGTGGGGGCTGTCTAGCGGTGGGGGAGTGCTGTACAGGTGGTGGGTGTATACATAATGGTGGGGGGGGGGGGTTTCCAGGGTTGTGGGGGACTGTCCAGGGGGTGGTGGGGATGTCCAGGGTAATTTGGGCCTATCCAGGGAGTCGGGGGCAGTCCAAGGGTGTGGCGGTGTCCAGGGGTGTGGTGGGGGCTGTCTAGTGGGGTGAGGGGGGCTGCCTAGGGGGTGGTGGGGGTGTCCAATTCTTATTTTGGTTTCTAGTTGTTTCTGGGGAGAGAACATGACTGCTTTCTAGTTGTTTTTGGGGAGATCAGATGGATGTCAAGTGGGGTACGTTTTAAATTTTGTCAACATAAATGCTTAATTTTGCTTTGGTTCTTGTTTTGGCCTACTTATGTTTTTCTGGTACGAATTCTAGGTTTGATTTCTGGTTGTTTCTGGGGAGAGCAGAGGACTACATTCCATGTTTAAAAAAATTGGTTTTTCACGTCGGTTATTTTATAACCGACTTGATAATTGAATGGGGAAGGGTTCATCACATCAGTTATTTGAATAACTGACGTGATAAATAACTATGGAATGGTTTATCAAGTTGGTTATTAGATAACCGACTTGATAAACACCCCCCCCCCCCCCCCGCACTAGTTTACCGTGTCGGTTATTTAATAACTGACATGATAAACCCTCCCCCTGGTCTTTCACGTTGGTTATTAAATAACCGACGTGATAAACCATTTCCCAGGGGTTTATCACATCGGTTTTTTAATACGCGATGTGATAAACACCTGTGGAATGGTTTTATGAAGTTAGTTATTTGAATAACCGACATGATAACACCTGGGAAATGGTTTATCACATCAGTTATTTAATAAACGACGTGATAAACACCACGATGTTTTGTTTTTTATGTCAATTTTTAAATAAACGACGTAAAAACCAATATTTATAATGTCATCTGTATTAACGTCGGCTAAAAACTGACCTAAAAAATGAAAAATAACCGATGTAAAAAATGTTTTTTGCACTAGGGATAGGATTTCCTTTGAGGGTTAATAATCCCTGCAAGCACCATCTGTATAATTACATTTGCTCGAACCACTTCAGCCTTCGCGAACCTTCCTTCGTGAACTTCCTTCGGTCTTTTCCAAAATCCAGGATCATATAGAAGTTCTCTAATGAAATTTGATCTACACAGTAATCAGTGTGATTAAATATTCTTATATAGGCAAAGATATCTACAAAATATGCCAATCCCAAATTTAACAATTCTCTTATTCAGCCTTCGCCACATACCGATCCTTCTACCGTCGTATACCGCCAGCCACCCGTGAACAGTATATCATACGCACTACTCGTAATGCCTTTTCTCCTACAAGGCTAATCTCCTCCGCCAACTTAAAACCATCTGTGTACCTCATCACCTTTAGCCATGAACCTTTTTTGGTTTCACAAACCGACCTGGCATACCATTCCTTCTGCTCCTCATACTATTCCTAGAACATGGTTTGTGGCCCATGAATTATGGTACACGGTTCTCATCCTTTGGTAGTTTTCTTTAATGTTTTTCATAATGTTCACTTTTATGAAGAAATTTTTACTTTTCCAACATCAAATTCCTGATATTGAGGCCCAAAAATTTGGCAAATAATGGGAAACTTCACAACCTTAAAAAATTATATTCTGAAAACACCATTCATGCTCATTTTTTGTCATCTGGGTTTCTTAAGAAACACAACCACACCCAAAATGTACCTTGAATACTTTGTGAGGCATTTTTTCCCAACATTAATCTTTTTATAGTTTTTCATTTCACGGAAAATGGAAATAGTTTATTTTGTATTATGACAATATGGTTGGCTTGAGTTATACAGAAGAAAAATTTATTCATGCACTATAGTAAATAGTAATTTTAGGTTGATCTACATGGAACATAGAGGTTATGTTATTTTACATACAAAAAAGGATTTTCTCGATGGATTGTGTAACACACATGGCCAAATTTTACTGAACAATAATATATTATTTAAATATTATTATTTAATATAATTAGATATAATCAATCCATTAAATTAGTGATTATTAAAATTACTATATGTCATTTGAAAATATATGGTTTACACAAATATAAGATGGATTCACAGGTAACCCATTAATTAGAAATGAAAATATGAGAACCAATTGAATATAAAGGATATTTTTTTATTTTTATCCTCCCAAAGGTGTTTTAACTTAATAAATTAAATTAATTGAAATTATTGAGTTATATTTATGTAATATATATATTATAAATTTAATAAAATATTTTTTATATTCATCTAATAGATTTTATAGACATAAGATAAGAACAAACCCAATACTATGAATAAATCCTACACTTTTATAAAGGTGTCTTTTGCACCTTTTAATGGAGAACCTATTTTAAATCCAATTTTGGAACATTTTTATATTTAATATTTCATAATAAAATTTATATTTGAACTAAAAACATAAAAATTAGGTTAGGATTAATTTTTAGTATTTTTCTAAAAGATTTTATTTATTAATAAATAATTAAAAATACTAAATTTTAATTCTAAAATGCTTTTTCATCTAATTTATTTTTTGTTTAAAATTAAATTTTAATTTTTTTTAAACTTTAATATGATTTTTTAACATTTAAACCAATTTAGGTCACTGGAATCAATTTAACTCTGAAATTTAATATAAAAACATTGAAATCATTTGAATGCTCTTAATTCGAAAACATGCATTATATTCCCGACATCTAGATTGATTTTAAAATAATTTCATCCACTTATGAGAATAAAATTGCGAAAAATTGATTTCATACATGGAATAATCATAGTTTATAATTCTTAATAAGGTAAGCTTAGTTTTTTGACCAAAAGGATTAGTGAATATGGTTAAAAGTATGATTTACAGTGGCATAACCCTTAAACATAAGGGCCCAAATAAACTATAAACTTTCCCAACACCAATTAGATAGCCATATTTCATCCATAAACCTTCCATTATGGAGTTATTTTTTTTTGGATGAATTATTTTAGTTAAAAATAGGGGTACACCTATATTTTTTTCTAAAATTCCAACTGTGTCCCCTCCCTTCCATATAAAAGGCCACCAACTCCCCCTCTTCTTCACACATCTCAAACCACATAGGATTGGAAAATATCTTCCCAATAAACTTCCAAAATAACCTCCTAAACTCCTTGAGTCTCTTAATGGGAAAAAATATTTACAAGGTATCCATTTGGATCAATATAATAATAGTTACCCATAGAAGAGTTAAATCCTTCCTCAAGATCCTTTCTTTAATTTTATTTCTCTACCACATCAACTCTTCTTATTCCATGTTTATAAAAAAACAGTATCCTTAATATAATGAGATGTTTCTATGATAAGTTTTTTACCGATAATTACAAACAATTCCATCTAATGGATAAAAACCTTATTGTTTATGTGTATATCAAACTACCACAACATGAAACAATGATTGTTCGTTTTACCTTTACAACCATTGACAGTTGCGAATTATGATGGAAAAATTATTTATATTATATTTTTTTTATTCTACTATATATATTTTATAGCACATTATTTTATAATTTCCATTATGTGTAATAATAACACCGTTTGTGGGTGTTTGGACTACCGTCCCCTTAAAGGGATGTGATTTTTTCACAGTCTACATGGAAAGTTTTAATTATGGTTTTAGTGAAAATATATGATATATGTTATATAATAATGTTACTGAAATTATTTTTTTATACATAAATATACATATACTTCATTTTCTATCATTATTTTAATATTATAATGAAAAATGGAAAAAAAATGTTCATGTGTATATAGGGCCTACCGTCTCCATGAACGGTGTATTCTATTTCATATTTCTATATTCTATTTATTATTATAAATACATATATATTGAATATAAATCTAATTTATATCATTTTTTACATTCTATAAATCAGGATATATGTATAAATTCCAAAAATATAATAAATGAAGACACATATAAAAGACAAAGAGAATACTATCCAAAGCGACAGTTTAACAAGAAAATGTTAATAAGAGGGTAATATAAATACATAATAAAAACATATATGGTATTATATGTAATAATATGATTATCTTAAATAATTATAATAAACTTATATTTATTATACATGCGTTTATTATGAGTAATAAGAGAGTGAAGACATATGGTATGGTATTTCATCTCACATTTTATTTTCTTGAGATACAAGCCTTATAAGGCCCCAGCCTTAAACCTTACTTAATCTTGAGTTATTACAAGATTACACATTGAGGATCTTTTCGGGTTTAGAGTTTTAGAGAATTAGATCATAAAACTTTCATTACATTCCACATATAAACAAAGTGGTTACATAAAGATAGTATTCTTCATTCCCATAAATGAAAACATATTTAAAATAAAACATGGATTCTTTCTTGACACTTACTTGACACTATCATCATATCATGTACCTTTCCCTTGACCTGTGAAAAACATTTCAAAAAACATGGGATGAGTATAAACAGCTCAGTAAGGGATATAAAAATATGGAAAGGAAACATGGGTATATATATACATAAGAATGAAATAAAACTTTACCCATAAAACATAAGCACTTTAACATACCTCATCAAATCATGAATAAATCATAGAAATCATAAGACATAAAGGTAACTTGAGGCATTCATAACATTCTTACGTAGGGAGTAACCCTCTTGGTTACGTTTGGAATACCCATCACAGTATATTCCCTAAATCTCTTCGGAGAAACCTTAACGTTTCACTCCTTCGTGTTACCCAATTCTTTGGAGAGCTATATCAGGCTCACCCGCCCTTAGTCTATCACGGAACCACCCGTCTTCATAATAATGCCCAAGAACCTCAACATAATCGTATCACATAAAACATGCATAAAGGAAACATACCATTTCCACCTTTCAATCACAAGATATCAATACCACACATTGATATAAAAATATTATGAAAACCATTTTCAATACCAAAATAAAAGAAAAGTAAAACATGGTATTAATTTTTCTTTTAAAAAAAATATGGCTTGTAGAGGAAGCCGAAACTCAAATAATGGTCACGGCGGCAGAGAAGTTGTTGTCACCGCATACGTACGACAAAAACATTCCCTTTTATCATTTAGTAAATGCTTCGTATAAAAAATATTCCTTTTGAATAAACGTAAAAGTAAAAGGGGTTTATACACAGTATAAAAGAAGGTTGTGTATAAAACAAAATATGTCTCAATGAAAGGAGATTGAGACAAAGTCCCATACCTCGGGTCCGACTTGACTCGGTCGTTCTTTAATCTCCTGAATAATAAACTTGATTTAATTTATACTTGTTTAAGAAAACTTTTTCAAGTTCATTATTACTTTTATATCACTTATTTCGATGTCATGAACACTATGTAATTATTTAAGTTAATAACGGTCGTTTTAACGATCATTGGTACTTGAGTCAAAAATAAACCCTTTATGATTACATGTTGTTCATGTATCCATTATATCTAGAATTATAATCATTATGTATATATCATATATATACAGTATATACATCAATTTATAATATTACATAATCATTTAGAGGTAAGAAATGAAATGCACCGTTCATGGAGACGGTAAGCCGTACGTACGCATGAACGCTACTTTCATTTATATTTCGTATTTTATAGAATGGAATCGTAATTATATAAAGTTATATTATAATTCCAGTATAATATCATATATAATATCATAGTTCCATCCTTTATACGTCCCACATATGGTATTTAACGAATCAAATCACTTTGAGGGGGCGTTAGTCCGCACTTCCTTAAATGAAGATATCGCGTTTACCCATAATGGAAACCATAAAGGTATGCCCAAAATGAAAAATACAGAAGGTTAAAGATAATATAAACATATTATATATCATATATAAATATAGTGACATCTTAATGGCCACCTTTGAAGGTGTTAAAAGAATGTTGAACAATCATCGTTTCGGGAGGCATAAATTCACCATCCACGGAAACAGTATGTCATTTAACCATTAGATGTAGGTGTGTGTAAGTGTAGCTCGATTACTTCTTATAACAACATCCTAGTATATTGAGGATACTGGATTTGTTACAAAAGAAAATAATAAAAAGATTTTAGGGGGTCGGAGAAGCAAAATCATACAAAAGGACTCAAAAGAAGACATTACCTTAAAATCGGGTAACTCTCTTAGATTTGAGCTCAAAGGCTTCCTTGTGAAGACTTCTGCACAAATTGAGTCTTTGAGGAGTAAGAGAGGGATTTGGAGAGCCAAAATGGGCAGGGGTTGGCTGAGCCAAAGGCTTTGGGAGTGTGGGTAAGGAGGTAGAGGTGGGGGCCTTTTATAAGAGGAGAGGAGGGGCACTTTTGGAAAGTAAAGAAATGTTACTTTATTTTAAAATGGGTTTCGGATTCAAAAGGTCCCACATTGATATTATTCGAGGGTAAGGTGATAATGGTTCTAAATCCACCCATCCAATAGGTTTTTCACATGTTTAGGTCATAGAGTTTACATTATCTTTTCATTTTTTTAAATCCTTTATTAATGAGGTAATCGCTGCATCATTATGATTTCATAAATAATTTACTATATTTAATCTCTAAAAATTATAAAAAAAATATATCATGATGTAGGAAATATTTTTATCTTTCTAATGAATATTTATAGTCAAAAATCGGACTTGTATAACTCCATGTAAAAATTGTTTTAGTAAAAATCTCATGTTTGTGTCATTTTTACTTTAACATTTAATAAAAAGTTATTTGTGTCATTTACCAACCAAAGTGGATCCATGGGGTCCCCAAGTTGACCCATGGATTTTCTAGGTCGGCCATGATACATCCAATGAGGGAAGGACATGTGTCAAGCTCATCTCATATTATTAAAACATTATTTTTACCTAAAACTACACTAATTACCTCTAATCGTGATTAAGAACTTAAAAGTTATTATTCACCAAAAAATTATTTTAATCTCATTGAACCACATTTTACTTCTTAATGACAACCATGTATGTCATATTTTTGAAAATCAAATCACAGAAGTGGCAAAGTTTTATTTAAACGAAAAATCAGTTTCTTTAACTACCACTTAGTGGTTTCACTATTCATCAAAAATTGAATTTTTTTAGAAAGATACCAAAACATCACCCTAAGCTATATTTGATATTCCAAATTAAAAAATGATGTCTATTTTAAAAAATTCAAAAAATGTAAGTTTCATTAATTAATTTAATAACTAATTCCCGCTGTCATGATAAATAGCGTGTTTTTATGAAACAATAAGTATCAAAAGATTGACACTAGTTTTAGTCCAATTTCAAAGTGAAATTGATTCCAATGACCACCATTGGATAAAATGGAAAACATATATTCTAATTTCACTTCAAAACCAATTCAAAAGATAATCTAATCATATAAATAAATTAGATTAAAAATAGGTTTTGAATTAAAATACAACATTTTTCACTATTCATTAAAAAATGAACATTATCGAAAAAATACCAAAAATTCACACAAAGTATATTTTGATGTCCCAATCATAAATAATATGTTTATTTTGACAAACATAGCTTATAAATATTTAAAAAGATATATTTAAAAAGGGTTTTCCATCAAAAGGCAGTAAAACAATCTTTTAAGAATATTAGTGTATTCCATGCATTAGATTGTATTTATTTTCATTTTAAGCCTCTAAAACACTATCTTAATCATTAATAGACATAGATAAAAATATCTATTATTAATTACTTACTTGGGATGTTACATCCTTCCCCCCTTTTGAAAATTGCATCCCCACAATTTATTTACTTATCGAATAAATGGGGGTACTTATCTCTCATTGCATTTTCATATTCCCATGTTGCCTCTTCCATCATGTGGTTTTTCCACAAAACCATTCCCTGATTAATCACCTTATTCTGTAACACTTTCTCTATATGGTCAAGAATCTGGACCGGTTGTTCCTCATAAGATAGGTTCTCTTCCAGCTGAACTACCTCTGGACTCAAAACATGCGATGGATCTGGCATATACTTTCTCAACATCGAAACATGAAAAACATTGTGTACCTGAGATAAACTCGGAGGTAAAGCCACCCGGTATGCAACTGATCCAACTCTCTCCAGAATTTCATATGGTCCAATAAACATTGGACTCAGATTTCCTTTCTTACAAAATCTCATCACATTTTTCCATGGAGAAATCTTGAGAAAAACATGATCACCTACCTCGAAAGATAGATCCTTCCTCCGGTTATCCGCATAACTCTTCTGCCTACTCTGAGATATTCTCATGTGCTTCTGAATCAGCTGAACTTTTTCTGCCATCTCTTCTACCAATTCTGGTCCCATCAACTTCCTTTCACCCACTTCATCCCAGAAAGCTAGAGTTCGACACCGCTTCCCATATAATGCCTGAAATGGTGCCATCTGTATACTAGAATGAAAACTGTTATTATATGAAAATTCAACCAAAGAAAGATGTTGCTCCCAACTTCCCTGATAATCCATCAAATAAGCTCGTAGCATATCCTCGAAGGTCTGAATTGTTCGTTTGACTGCCCATCTGATTGAGGATGAAAAGTTGTACTAAAATTTAATTCAGTACCCAATGACTTCTGAAGGCCTTTACAAAATTTAGAAGTGAACTTGGGATCACGATCAGATACAATGGAGAGGGGAACTCCATGTAACCTGACTATCTCTTTAAGATACAAACGGGAAAGTTGATCTCGGGAAAAAGTATCTCGTATAGCAAGGAAATGAGCATATTTAGTCAAGCGATCAACAATAACCCAGATTGCATTATTACCTCGAGATGTCTTTGGTAATCCCACAACAAAGTCCATGGATATATTCTCCCATTTCCACTATGGCACTAGTAAAGGCTGAAGCATCCCTTTCGGTAACTGCCGCTCTGCTTTAACCTGCTGACAAGTGAAACACTTCACAATAAAATCAGCAATATCTCTTTTCATTCCATCCCACCAGTAATACTCCCGCAGATCTCTGTACATCTTAGTACTGCCAGGATGAACTGAAAACGGAGAACTATGAGCTTCACATAACAACTCTCTCTTCAACTGTCAATCACAAGGCACACACAATCTCATCCCAAATCTCAAAATTCAATCATTATCAATGTTGAATTCAGGCAACATACCTTTCTGAACCAGCTCTAACTTTTTATGCAACTCACTATCTTGCTTCTGTGCTTGCTTGATTCTATCTGATAGAGATGATCTCACTGATACCTGAAACAAAATAGAAGAACTTCCTACACCAACAACTTCTATGCCAAAGTTCATCAAATCCTTAACCAAAGGATCATGTTCCAAACGCAACATTGCTAATGAAGCATTACTTTTTCGACTCAAAGCATCAGCCACATTATTTTCTTTTCCGGGATGGTAATGAATTGTACAATCACAATCCTTGATTAATTCCATCCATCTCCTCTGTCTCATGTTTAACTCTTTCGGAGTGAATATATACTTTAAACTTTTGTGATCAGTATATATTTCACACTTTACTCCATACAAATGATGCCTCCAAATTTTTAAAATGAAAACAATAGCAGCTAATTCCAACTAATGTGTTGGGTAATTTACCTCATGAGTTTTCAACTATCGTGAAACATAAGCAATTACCTGATCATTCTGCATTAGGACGCAACCAAGTCCTTTCAATGAAGCATCACTGTAGATAACAAACTCACCATTCCTGGAAGGTAGTGCCAAAACTGGATCTTTGACCAATCTTCTTTTCAATTCCTGAAAACAATCATCACATTCTTTTTTCCAGATAAACTTAACACCCTTCCGAGTTAGCTTAGTCATTGGACTAGATAACCGTGAAAAATTTCTAACAAACCTTCGGTAATAGCCTGCCAAACCAAGGAATCTATGAATCTCAGTTACATTTGTGGGTCTTGGCCAGTCTTCCACAACTTTTGTTTTTGCAGGATCAACAGTTATCCCATCTTTAGAAACAATGTGACCAAGGAAAGAAATTTGTTGCAACCAAAACTCACACGTGCTGAATTTCCCATACAATTTCTTTTCTTTTAAGGTTTGCAAGATAACCCTTAAATGTCATTCATGCTCCTCTTTACTTTTAGAAAACACCAAAATATCATCAATGAAAACCACCACAAACTTATCCAAGAACTCATTGAAGATTCTATTCATTAAGTCCATGAATACAGCAGGTGCATTGGTTAGCCCAAAAGGCATTACTACAAATTCATAATGGCCATATCTTGTACAGAATGCGGTCTTCGGAACATCTTCTTCCTTTACCTTCAGCTGATGGTACCCCGATCTCAGGTCAATCTTTGAAAAAAACTGAGCTCCCTGGAGCTGATCAAACAAATCATCGATATGAGGCAAAGGATATTTGTTCTTAACAGTGATGTTATTCAATGCTCTATAATCAATGAAAAGTCTCATAGAACCATATTTCTTTTTAACAAATAAAACAAGAGCACCCCATGGTGATGTGCTAGGTCGAATGAAACCTTTCTCTAATAAATCTTGCAATTGCTCCTTCAACTCTAAAAGTTAAATTTGAGCCATTCGATAAGGGGGTTTTGAAATTGGCTTAGCATCAGGAACTCAGTCAATAGAAAACTCAACTTCCCGATCTGGTATTATTCCAGGAAACTCATCAGGAAAAACATCAGGATACTCATTTACCACTAGCACATCATTAATCTGAACAGTTCCTTTATTTTCAATGATGTGTGCAAGGTATCATTCATTTCCATCTTTTACAAGTTTCTCGGCCTCTTGATATGTTATCAATAGTAAGGGTTCATTCTTGTAAACAAACTGAAATTCTTTCTGAAAAGAAACTTCTTCATCTCTACATCCAATCTTATCATGGTAAATAGAGAGAAAATCCATACCCAGGATAACATCAAACTCTACTAGAGGTAGAACAATAAGGTTTGCAAATAGGTTCTTTCCACAGTTAAGGATAGGAAGATTCTTATAAATTCTTTTTGCCTCAACATTTCCCCCAGGTGTTTTTACCAAAAGTTCAGGAGTCATTTCTTGAGATAGTATTCCCATTTTACTAGAAAAGGTTTCAGAGATGAAAGAAGGTGTAGACCCCGAATCAAACAACACACTGGCATAATCTGAAAAAACAAACAAAGTACCCGATACAAATTCATTTGATGGCCCGATATCTGCTGAAGTAGTTGCAAAGGATTTCACCACCCCTTTCTGCTTGTAGACTAACTTCTTCTCATCACCCAAGCTCTTTGTCGGACACTCATTTTCATAGTGACCCATCTCATTACACTTATAACATTTCACTAACTGTAAATCAAATTTGGTATTACCAACACCCTGATCTTTTCTAGTGCAATTACGAGCCTTATGTCCCATATTACCACATCAGTAGCACTTTCAAGAATTCAGAAGACATTCCCCAACATGCCTTTTCCCACATTTATCACAAAATGGAAACTTAGTTTTCTTACCATCAGAATTTTTTGAAGAATTCTTACCTTTCTCCTACCACCTCGGTCTCTTCTTCTGTTGGTTGTTATAGAACACTAGATCATCGGCAAACTCCATTTCCACCTTCTCAGTACATCGAACAAGCGTTTCATAAATTTTAAACTCACGAGAAGCTAATGACCTTCGATATTTTGGCTTTAATCCTAAGTGAAAACAATTGATTTTACTATCAAGGTCTCGGATAAAATTTGGATCATACCTTTCCAATCGAGTGAACCTTTGTTCATAGGTAGCCACTGAGTCTTCCTCTTTCCTCAATTCCGAGAATTGATTTTCCATCCTATGTCGAACAGCCTTAGGAAGATACTTCTCAAGAAACATACCTTTGAATTCATCCCAGTCGAGAGCATCAATCTTATCAGCATCCCTGATATTTTTAACCATCGACCACCACTGATCTGCTTCACATTCCAAAAGGTAAATAGCAAGACTAACCTTTTGATTGTCTGAACACCCCATGACATCGAAAATCTTCTCCAGTGCTTTAATCCACCCTTCAGCTAACACATGGTCATATGATCCTCTGAATGATGGGGGATGTTGCCTCATGAAATGTTCCACCACTGACATGTTCCTCTGTGGTTGATCTTGCTGATCTCGTGCATGGATACCACCACCATTTATCGCTTGAGTCAACTGCGCCATTACTGCAACAAACTGTTCAGTTCCAATTCCGACCATCTCAGGATGCTGATTCGGAAGGTTATTTCCTTCTGCATGCCTTCCTAGCACTGCTTCCCTGTTTCCTCTGTGGAAAACCATTCTGAACAAACATGTCTTAGATGAAGTAACATGGTAATCTTCAAATTCTATATCATTTCAATTTGACCAAAAAAAATATTTTTGGATAATCATTTAATAGAATTCTAACTCCTAAAGTTATCTAAACCGACCTTTGATACCAACTATAAGGCCCCAACCTTAAACCTTACTTAATCTTGAGTTATTACAAGATTACACATTGAGGATCTTTTCGGGTTTAGAGTTTTAGAGAATTAGATCATAAAACCTGCATTACATTCCACATATAAAAAAACTGGTTACATAAAGATAGTATTCTTCATTCCCATCAATAAAAACATATTTAAAATAAAACATGGATTCTTTCTTGACAATTCCTTGACACTATCATCATATCATGTACCTTTCCCTTGACCTGTGAAAAACATTTCAAAAAACTTGGGATGAGCATAAAAAGCTCAGTAAGGGATATAAAAATATGGAAAGGAAACATGGGTACATATATACATAAGAATGAAATCATACTTTACCCATAAAACATAAGAAATTTAACATACCTCATCAAATCGTGAATAAATCATAGAAATCATAAGACATAAATGTAACTTGAGGCATTCATAACATTCTTACGTATGGAGTAACCCTCTTGGTTATGTTTCGAATACCCATCATAGTATATTCCCTAAATCTCTACAGAGAAACCTTAACGTTTCACTTCTTTGCGTTACCCAATGCATTGGAGAGATATATCAGGCTCACCTGCCCTTAGTCTATCACGGATCCACCTGTCTTCATAATAATGCCCAAGAACCTCAACATAATCATATCACATAAAACATGAATAAAGGAAACATAACATTTCCACCTTTCAATCACAAGATATCAATACCGCAAATTTATATAAAAATATTATGAAAACCATTTTCAATACCAAAATAAAAGAAAATTAAAACATGGTATTTATTTTTCTTTTAAAAAAATATGGCTTCTAGAGGAAGCCGAAAATCAAATAATGGTCACGGCGGCGGAAAAGTCGTTGTCACCGCATACATACGACAAAAACATTCCCTTTTGTCATTTAGTAAATGCTTCGTATAAAAAAGATTCCTTTTGAATAAACGTAAAAGTAAAAGGGGTTTATACACCATATAAAAGAAGGTTGTGTATAAAACAAAATATGCCTCAATGAAAGAAGATTGAGACAAAGTCCCAAACCTCAGGTCCGACTTGACTCGGTCGTTCTTTAATCTCCTGAATAATAAACTTGAGTTAATTTCTACTTGTTTAAGAACCTTTTTAAAGTTAATTATTCCTTTTATATCACTTATTTCCATGTCATGAACACTATGTAATTATTTAAGTTAATAACGGTCGTTTTAACGATCATTGGTACTTGGGTCAAAAATAAAACCTTTATAATTACATGTTGTTCATGTATCCATTATATCCAGAATTATAATCATTATGTATATATCATATATATATAGTATATACATGCATTTATAATATTGCATAATCATTTAGAGGTAAGAAATGAAATGCACCGTTCATGGAGACGGTAAGTCGTACATACGCATGAATGCTACTTTCATTTCTATTTCGTATTTTATAGAATGGAATCATAATGATATAAAGGTATATTATAATTCCAGAATAATATCATATATAATATCATAGTTCCATCCTTTATACGTCCCGCATATGGTATTTAACGAATCAAATCACTTTGAGGGGGCGGTAGTCCGCACTTCCTTAAATGAAGATATCGCATTTACCCATAATGGAAACCATAAAGGTATACCCAAAATGAAAAATACAGAAGCTTAAGGAAAACATAAACATATTATATATCATATATAAATATAGTGACATCTTAATGGCCACCTTTTAAGGTGTTAAAAAAATGTTGAACAATCATCCTTTTGGGAGGCATAAATTCACCATCCACGGAAACAGTATGTCCTTTAACCATTAGATGTAGGTGTGTGTAATTGTAGCTCAAATCCTTATTATAAAAGCATCCTAGTATATTGAGGATACTGGAGTTGTTACAAAAGAAAATAATAAAAATATTTTAGGTGGTTGGATAAGCAAAATCAAACAAAAGGACTCAAAAGAAGACATTACCTTAAAATCGGGTAACTCTCTTAAATTTGAGCTCAAAGGCTTCATTGGGAAGCCTTCAGCACAAAGTGAGGCTTCAAGGAGTAAGAGAGGGATGTGTAGAGCCAAAATGTTCATGTGTTGGCCAATCCAAAGGCTTTGGGAGTGTGGTTAAGGAGGTAGAGGTAGGGGCCTTTTATAAGAGGAGAGGAGGGGCACTTTTGGAAAGTAAAGAAATGTTACATTATTTTAAAATGTGTTTCGGATTCAAAAGGTCCCACATTGATATAATTCTAGGGTAAGGTGATAAGGGTTAGAAATCCACCCATCCAATATGTTTTGGACATGTTTAGGTCAGAGATTTTACATTATCTTTTCATTTTTTTAAATCCTTTATTAATGAGGTAATCGCTGCATCATTATGATGTCATAAATAATTTACTATATTTAATCTCTAAAAATTATAAAAAATATATCATGATGTAGGAAATATTTTTAGATTTATAATGAATATTTATAGTCAAAAATCTGACTTGTATAACTCTGTGTAAAAATTGTTTTAGTAAAACATCTCATGTTTGTGTCATTTTTACTTTAACATTTAATAAAAAGTTATTTATGTCATTTCCCAACCAAAGTGGCTCCATGGGGTCCCAAAGTTGACCCATGGATTTTCTTGGTCGACCATGACACATCCAATGAGGGTAGTACATTTTTCAAGCTCATCTCATATTATTAAAACATTATTTTTACCTTATACTACACTAATTACCTCTAATCGCGATTAAGAACTTAAAAGTTATTATTCACCAAAAAATTATTTTAATCTCATTGAACCACATTTTACTTCTTAATGAAAACCATGTATGTAGGATTTTTGAAAATCAAATCACAGAAGTGGAAAAGTTTCATTTAAATGAAAAATCAGTTTCTTTAACTACCACTTAGTGGTTTCACTATTCATCAAAAATTGAAGTTTTTCAGAAGGATATCAAAACTTCACCCTAAGATATATTTGATATTCCGAATTCAAAAATGATGTCTATTTTAAGAAATTAAAAACATGTAAGTTTCATTAATTAATTTAATAACTGATTCCCGCTGTCATTACAAATAGCGTGTTTTTATGAAATAATAAGTATCAAAAGATTGACACTAGTTTAAGTCCAATTTCAAAGTGAAATTGATTCCAATGACCACCATTGGATAAAATGGTAAAAATATATTATAATTTCACTTCAAAACCAGTTCAAAAGATAATCTAATCATATAAATAAATTATATTAAAAATAGGTTTTGAATTAAAATACAACATTTTTCACTATTCATTAAAAAAATGAACTTTATCAGAAAAATACCAAAATTTAACACAAAGTATATTTTGATGTCCAAATCATAAATAATAAGTTTATTTTGGAAAACATATCTTATAAAATTGTAAAAAGATGGATTTAAAAATGGTTTTCCATCAAAAGGTAGTAAAACAATCTTTTAAGAATATTAGTGTATTCCATGCATAAGATTGTATTTATTTTAATTTTAAGCCTCTAAAACACTATCTTAATCATTAATAGACATAGATAAAAATATCTATTATTCATTACTTACTTGAGATGTTACAAGCCTTATTCACCACTCACTTGTTTTTTGTGGTGTATATACTAACTGTGAATGAGTTATATGAATCTTATAGTTAATGTTATGGGTATTTACAAATCTATTTTACGATATTTGTATCATTGGTTTTATTTTTCAAAAGTTACCATATCGGTAACGTAATTTTTATCTCATTTTTTCTTTCTTTGTGAGGTATGACATATTATGCGCCTATATTTTTATATGAGGTGTATATACTACCTTTGAAATATTTTATCAAAAATATTCATATTTTTTTGATATTTGAGCTTAATTTTATTTTATATTTTCAATTATATTATGATATAATGTTATAATTTTGGTATTGGTTTATTACTACAATCTCATGGTTTATCGAGATTGTTTACGATTATGATTCCCTTGATGAAATATTATTATTAATCTCACAAAAAAATCATTTTTATTTTACTCTACTCTATTTATTCATAATATCTTCATATATTGGTACCAATTTTACACTTTTTTTATAAATTATGATTAATAAAATATTTTTAGGAAAGTCTGATTTTATACCTCTTCTATCAAAAAACATTGTTCTTTAAAAATCATGTATTCTTCAAATTGATTTAAAATGGTTTTATTATTATTCTATGATGTTGAAAGATAATTTTTATCTATGTTTTACCCTTTTTTAAAAACACTTTTTAATGGATTAATCTTATCATTTACCAATCAAGGAATATTTTTAACTTTTATGGTGAAAATTGGATGTTTGGAATGTATAGACTAACCCATAATCGTGAACAATATTTTCATTAAGCTTACTTTATATAGTTAAAATTTTATTGCTGAAAAAATCCTAATATTCAGGAATATATGTTATATTTTAAAATTCGTTTCAATGAAAAAGTTTCTTCAAAAAATGTTTTCTTCCTAAAAATTATTTTAAATTATTTTAAAATCTTATTTTATGTGTTTTCAAAATGTTTTTCTCAAAGAAAATTATCTCAATGGTTTCAAATATTATTTTTTATGATGTCAAATTATTTTAAATGAAATTTCATTAAAAATTTTTCAAACTTATTTTGTTAAGTTTTCAAGGAAAATAGTTTTAAAATTATTTCAAGCTTTCTTTTAATGTTTTTAGTGAGTTTTTAATGAAAATGGTTCTCTAATGGTTTTATGTTTTAAAAATAATTTTCAAGTAAAAAATTATATTTTACTGAAGTACTATTTTCAAAATATCTTTACAAGTTTTTTTCTATCTAATATTGAATCTGTTGATATTACTCATGAACTTATAGAAAATTATCTAAAGGTTCTATTCATATTGTTTCATGAATGATTTATGTTTTTATTTAATGATTCTTATGACACACACTTATCTTGATTGGGTTATATGCTTTTGAAACCCTTTTTATTTCAAGGGATATTATTTTACTAAATGACTATGAATCACATATATTTTCCATAGTTTATGATGTGATGAAATGTTAATGATACCCATCTCATTTCAAGGGTTTTGGCTTGATGTTTATAGAACCCATATCTTTTCATGGGACTTGACATGATTAATGTTTTGTGGAATATGAATGTATTATTTCCTTATGTTATCGGGGGTACCTATATCTACCACTAATTAATTGGGTAACGATTGATGAATCATGAATATAAATGTTATGCGTTACATAATTACATGTGAAAAATGTTACGCAGGGACCTAGTTTCATGTCTATATGTTTATGCGTGAAGAATATTATATGATCAAAATGCTATGAGTGAAACTTATTATGTTTTTATATTGTTATCCATGAACCTGATTACATGTTTACAATTTATTTCATGGACAAGGTTTTATATCCATAAGATTATGGGTAATCCTAATTAGATGTTCACAGTGTTATATATGAACCTGATCTCATGTTCACAACATTATTCATGGTCCTGGTTACATGTATATAAGTCTATGGGAGAGATTTATTTCAAATCATTAACTCAATTTGTGAACTTTTTTCGACATATACATGTTCCTGATGTTATATATTGATGTGTATGCCATAATTACATTTCTTATTCATATGTTTTGATTTAATGTCTTATGATCTTTATTTCCTTATGATTCATTTCTTATGAACTTCAAATATTTTTTCCATGATTCATGTTTGTGATATTTTATATGAACTGAATTATATTCTAACGATCAAGATCATGTTCTCATACCCTTATGATCTTGGTATTCTAAATTATTGCATTTATTTTCCCTTACTGATCATTTGAGCTCACTCTGTTCCTATCATTCCCTTCTCCATATTATGAAAGATGGGTTTTAAGTATAATTAACATGGGGGTGATCTTTGTGGTAAAAATTGATGATATTTCAATAAGTTAGAAGATTTTGTTCCACGATTACAATTGCATTGAACTAATTTGATCTTTGGGCATCTGTTTTCGCAATGCTTGAAGTATTCTGAAAATGTAATGTGATATCAATGTATGTCAATACTATTATGTTATATAAATAATTATCATTGCATTGGAAGGACCCAACAAAAAAAATTACATATTATAGTGTTATTTAAATATAACTACCATTATAGGATCTTCTGATTTCATATTTTTAAAAAATTAGGGAAACTAATACAAAGTAAACCCAAACATTAAAAAGGACACTTATACTCAATTTTTAATTTTTCCACAATATAAAACTCTATAATATATAATGTGATTTTGCGTTATGTAAAATCATTAAAATTATCCATGTGAACTCCTACTTGTCTCAATTACCCCTTAAACCCTATGAAATACTTTTTAGAAGCATTGGATGAGCATAAAATCTAAGGAAGGATATAAAAACATGGGAAACTATAAGTTCATGAAAAAGATGATGAATCATATAAAGTGTATCTTTATCTTCAATTTTTTCTATAATATGAAATAAAACATTTTCACGTAAAAAACATATTTTTCTCAAATAAAATCACTTAATCATGTATCAAGAAATTTAAACTATTATAGAAAACATAATTAATAATATATAAAAACCCTTTAAAAATACTTAAAATTGGAAGAACCATATGGATGACTTACAATATTATTATTAACCAATGAATCTGAAATCTATAATGAGGATAACCCTTCATATAATCTATATTGATCCCACAAATGAGCTATAATGGGGCTCAATCCTTTGTATAAACTATATGGGGCTTACCGGTGAGCTATAACGGGGCTCAAACCATTGTATAAGATCTATAGTGATCACCTATTTCATATAATGATAAAATAAAATTTCATTATAGTACTTTTCGAAAAACACATTTAATACCATATGAAAAACACTTTTGGATAAAAGTACCCATTTCTTTTAAGAACCCATTTTCAAAACCAAAACACCGTTTTCTTTGGAAACCAATTATCTATAGAAAAATACATAAAATATAAACTTGGTTTTTCATTAATGGAAACATGATATCATGAGAATGAATACAAAAATAATATATTGTCCAAAATAGTAGGAAATTCATTTTCATAGTGTATGTTAATAATGGAACATTTTGTTTTTCAGTTTCCAAAATGTTCCATATAAAAGACTTAAAAAGATTCATTTTTTAATCCATATAATGAAATTAAAAATATGAAAAAATTAAATTATAATGGTTTTATGTACATATAAATTTTGAGCATTTATTAATGTCAATAATACTAACATGGATGAAAATAATTTGAAATTAAATCATTAAACATTTAAAAATAGATTTTTTCAATCAAAGCGTCACATGCCACATAGAAAACATTTGAACAATAAAAAACATTGAATAATAAAATTTAAAATATTTGAAATATAAATATAATTTCTAAAATTCATGATATAACTTATAAAAGTGTATGTATAAACACTATATAATATAATGAAGGTGAAAAACATCCAAATATGCCACAATGAATGAAGATTTAGATGAAGTCACATTATTTGAGTCTGACTCATCATGTACCATATTTATATTTATTAATATTAAAATATCTAAATTATTTAACTTCATAATATCCCTTTTAAATTTTATTATCCATTTTATATCAATTATTATTATTTTATAACAATTTCTTTAATTATTTAAGTTCATTTAGGATGTTTTGAGGATATTCGATACTTGAGCCCAAAATGAAATTGTTAGGATGTTTATAGTAAATATGGAAATTAGTACAACATATCCATTATAATATTCATGACATAATAATAATATTTATAAATAAATTATACTTTTATATCTATGCATTAAATATTGAAAAAATTGAACATTGTTATAATCATGTAGACGGTAAGTCGTACATATGCATGAGTAACATTTCCATTTCTAAGTGGTCATTATGGAAAGAAGGTATGCATTATTTTATATTTCAATAATAATAAAAATAAAAATATCATTAATATTTTATTAATCATTTAAATATACTTTTATATTTCATCCTTGTGAATTGGTGATGAAAAATGAATCACACCACTTTGTGGAGATGATAGTTCACACGTACACATAATTCACATTGTCATTTTTATGTTCATGTAAAGTTAGAAAAATAAATGATATAATATTATTTTATAAGGATAAATATTTAATTAATATCATATATATACCTTAATTATATCATTGTAAATATTATTGACAGACGGTGATAGAAAACGAATTATATCGGTCTGCGAGGTGGTAGTCCACCGTACACACAAACGATTAATTATATTCAGATTTGATGGAATTAGAGATGGATTTAGGTGATGATACTAATATAATAAAATTTAATTATATTTATGATCTTATATTTTTTATTTTATCATGTATTAATAATATGGAAGAAGTGGAATAAGAAATAAAATTGAAATACTAGATTAAAAATGATAACTTTTCTTTAGACACTATCCTTTGCAAAAAAACTCAAGAACACAAAGGATGTTATTCATCCTAAACAAAGAGATAAAGAATGTGGGAAGGTACTATATGATTCTATTTTTATATATATTTGTCTTAACCATAGAATTTTTTATTTGTGAATAGTATATAAGAACATGTGTCATTCTATAAGAGAGGGTAGGGGCTCTCTTAGAATTTTTCAAAATATTAAATTAAGAAAAAACAATTTACTATTCTAAATGCCTAAAAAATTATTTATTTAGAATATAGGATGATTATTTCAACCAATAAAATCATTAAATTACTATTATATGGGTTATGATTTTTTTAATACTTATCATTTGTCTTTTACCCTTATTTATCCTTTTTAATTCTTAATATGATAACATGTGATTAAATTCATTGGAGGTTGATATATTAACATTAAAATACCAAATGAAGCATAATTTAAAAATTTATGACATTTAAAATTTTATCCAAATATTTTGATATATTTTATAGAATTTAATAAAATATTTTTTATTTTAAATTATACGTAATATCAATTTTAACAATATTCATTACAAGAATTTTTAAAAATGTCATAATGACATAGAATCTTCACAAAAATAATTTAAAATGTCAATAAATTAAAAATTATCCAACAAAATTCTTTTAAAATTTAATTCTTTCAATTTATTGTTATTATAATATTTTTAATATCATTTATTTGATATTTCCATTAACTAAACAATTACTTACATCATCATTTTGGCGAAATATACAGTAATTATTTTAACACTTAAAAATTATAAATAAATTAACATTATATAGATAAATATTTTACAATTAAAATAACAACTAATTATTAAGTATATCTTCTAAATAAACCTATATTCAAAATTTTATAGTTATTAAAACATATGTATGGAATATTTGACATTTCTTTAAAATAAAATATAATAATGTGGTTAAAATTATCCATGTTTCTCCAATATGTAATAAAATTAGATAAAGGATGATTTTGGTTGAAAAATAATATCCAATAAAATTGGTACAAGTGTTATTGTAATTTTATAATATTTATAATATTATTTTTACCCTTAATTACTTGATTTACACTTCACAATTGAAATTTAAAATTTAGTAATATTACTATCCAGATTTTCCCAAAATTAAAAAGGGCCTATTTAAAACTTTTAAAACATCTTATTATAAGTAAGTTGTCAATTTTTTGATATTAAAAGTACACTATTGGATAAAATCATTTTAATATTAATCCCATTGACTGAACAAGAAAACATGTTTTTAATATATAAATTTTCAACAGATTAAGATATTTTTATATCAAAATTCAATGTGAAATAGATTCCAATGAAATAAATTTCAATATATTATATAAAATTATTCTAATTATACTTTATAAAAATTCAAAAACAGAATTTCACACTACCAATTATTTATTAAAAAAATTGCTTTAAATTAAAATCTGTTATTTTCACTATTCATCAAAATAGTTTACTTATAATAAAAATGCCCAAAATTCAATAAAATTATATTTTGATATTAATATTTAAAATTAGAAGTCTATTTTGTCAAATATAATTAATAAAATTGACAAAAATATATTTAAAACAATTTTTCCATTAAAAGGAAACAAAACTAACTTTTTCAATAAATAAATCATTTATGCATAAAATTGGATTTGTTATTATATCTTGTGTAAAAAACAAATAAAATGATTTCTAAAAATTATATTCAATATATATTTTAGCAATATAATCCAACATAAGTGATTTTATTAATTTATAACCATTATTTTTCGCATTAAAATAGTTTATTCAGAATAAAAATTCCATTTTATTTTAAAAATGGATTTTTATTTTCATTTATAATTAATTTGTACCTAAAGATTTATTTATATACATATTTTTAAAAAATATATTTTAAGAATTTATTTAATCATATTACTAGTCTCTATCCTAACAACTAGGTTTTTAATGACCCGAAATGTTATAAATAAAAATCCCCCTTTTAATTTAATTAAATGTCTAATTATGTAATATGCTTTTAGAAAAAAATTATTTTATTATGTTAAATATAATTGGATTTAAAAGTTCGTTAAGTATCATTACCATTGTTAATATATATTATTATTATTAATAGATATCATAAGTAATGTTTAAATACGTGGTTTAAACCAATCAAATTGACAAAGAAAATTGAAGTAATGACCTCAACTAGTAGAATTGTACCCTATAAATCCCATTTATCAGAGATTAAAAGGGAGATAAAATCTATTTTATTTAACATTTATCAATCCTAATATGAATCTGAACAACATAAGCCTGAGCGAATCCATTTACGTGATAAGTTCAAGCTCATGTGGATCACGGTCCAAACCATGTTCGTCAAACCACCACATGAAATTCTCATTGTCACGAACCTCACCCTTAGGGTGTTCTCTGTTATATTAAATAGAAATTTCTGAATACCTTATATATAAGATTATTTCATTATTTTTTATAGAACAATGATTATATTTTCATTTTATTATTGTTACCTTATAAATTATATAGATTTTGATACAATAAAGGATAAATTGTATTTTTAATACTAAAACTTAATTAATGAATTTATTTTTTTGAATTTATGAGTTTTTAAATAAATAATAATTTATAATATATTATTATTAAATAGTTTTTAATAAATATAAATGATAATATAATTTCTAGGATGTCAAATAAAATTTTATAAGTGTTTGGAAATTCTTATTGACAAAAACACGACATTTCACAATAAATGTAAATTGTTATTTTAAATGTAAAAATTTACATATTTATAAAATTATTTAGATAAAATGAATATTATTTTTGAAATAAAAATTTTGAAGTTGTCTAATTTATAATTATTTATAATTTTATGGGAAAATTTAATTTCCATGTCAAAATTAAATATTGTATAAATATATAGAGTGTATTATAACATCATAATTACCCAACAGTCAGGTAATAAATACTTTAAAATGTATCCATGAACAAATAAATGTTTTCCCATTAAATTAATTTAATTTTATGTTTATTTGATTTATTTTTCAATGCCTTAATGAGTCCCCTAATTCCATAAATATATATTATGGTTTTGAAATTATTTTTTGTAAGAGTGTGACTCACCTCCACATAAGCAAGGGAATTTTTTTTTATTTTTGGTCCGTGAAAATATAAAAATATTAGATCCAATCCAATTTTATAAAATCCTTTGGAAAATGATGGTATTGTTCAGGGTTTGGGTTATTTTATTTTGTAGTGTCCAAAACCAAAATAATAAAAAAATTCCCTTCATTTCATATATAAAACAGCCTAAACATTCATTTATCTTCACTAAAAATCCTTGTATCGCATTAATAATCTACCTTAAACTCTCAAAAGTGCCCCTATTTCACCCCCACACACTCAATAAGTCCCTCCCAACCTTTTTGAATCATGAACTAACGTAAGGGACCTTCCTCTCATCCTTTCAATTCAGAAACCTTCATTGGAATATATCATAATAATTAAAAAAATTATAATTTAATTTATTTATAAACATTCCATTACTGTCCAAATTATTTTATTATAATGATATATCATTTATCCCCTCTCATCTTTACCTTTATATAAGGTGTTACAATACCAAAATTTTGTAAGGGATTCCTCTCCTCCCACTTTATTCAAGCACCACTTCTTATGTTATTCTACTTAATTATAGCTTGATCATGTTTGGATATGTTCAAACATATTTATCATACATTAAATTTGATTTATAAATTATTATATCCCCCTTAAACTCTCATTATTCCTCCCATGAGCATTTATGTCCACCAGTTATCATGCCAAATTATAGTTAAGATTCATTTAATTATTCATGTTTCATTATTAACTTATGCCTCTTATTTATAATTTACAATATTGGGATATTTTTTTTTTCCAAGACCCTATTACATACCATTTTATTCCTATGTGTGTAGAGACCCATTTATTTCTTATAAACCCATTTTATGATTCTTTATGTGACATCATTATACTGCTGAATTTTCACCATGATTTTCCATGCCAAAACAATTTTGTAGTCAATAACATACACATTTCCTATCAAGGTTTTTCACCTTTGTACACTTATAATTATTTTTATTGGGTGCTTACATGTATTTTTTCCACATTATATTATAATGAAATAAATTATTATTTTGAATGAATCCATGTTGTATAATCTACATGGAACACTTAATCATGGGGATGAAATTAATGTGACCCGTGAACCCAGAATTATATAGTGATCCAATGAATTGGGTAATGTATATTATCATGATACATCTTGTTAGTATAAGGAGTGATCCCGATTAATTTAATGAAATTTTTCCATCATGATGTTTTGGAATTTTACCCTTGACATATGTTTATTATGCAGTGACTTAAGTTGTTTTTATATTTTGCATGTTATAATAATCATGATATATCATGTTTCATTGTTAATATTTTTTATCCTTACTTCATTGATCTCTAAATTATATTAATTGTATAACCTGTATTATTCTCTTAATATTATGCCCTCTTTATTCCTTTACTATGATTTATATATCACTCCTTTCTTGTGTATGTTCCATGGTTATCCCGTGCAGTTTTAAAAAGTTATGGAATTTTAGAAGTATGATAATGATTTTTTTAAAAATGTTGTTGTATCCAATGTTCAATAAGTTACAATATATACCTAACTCAAAAATAAACTAGACATAGAAATATTTTAGGTTTTATTATGTGTAATTGTATGTAATAAATCATGTATAAATGTGAAATAGTGAGAAGGGTTGTCATAGTGGTTATCTGAGAAAATGTATAGTTATAATTGGGATTTGGATTAGAAAACACTAGGTAAATACTTAGGGACATGAATAATTATATGAAAAAACCCTTAGATTTCAGTAATTATAGAGTAAATTTTTTATCAAAAATATAAATCCAAGTATGGATACTGCATTTGGATTGGGTTCTAGCATAGATACACTTAGGGGTACAAACTCCAACACGGTATTTTGGGCCAAATTCATGGTAACCTGGTACCTGAAAATATGCCTTATTGCACACTTGGTTTGACACTCCTAGGGATATTCATTGGTAAAATCATAAGATAATAATGAAAAATTATTAAGGGTAAAACATTTCCCATTAGAATATATTATAGAAAAGAGATCATGGGTAACGTATATTAATTCCTAGTAACTAATAAGATATGAAAATAAATTTAAGTTATATTTCACCCCTTTAGGGTCACTGGAATCCACATTATGTGTATAATAGTTTCAAATACTCATCCCAAATTTTCCTTTTCTTCTTTCAAATGGTCGGAAATAGGATGAATCTGGTAAACAACTGATACAAAGTGAAATATGATGACTACCCCAATTAGATTCCCAAACCAATGGGAACAAGAATCAAAAACATTGTGATAATAATTTTAAAGATAACTCAGGTTATGAATAGAAACCTAGATCAAGAGGAGTGGACAAACCCCCATAAGATAGTACAAGCTGCAATCAAGATCTTCATGCAAAAAATACCTCCTACTTTCTATGGATCATCTGATATGTTAACCGTGAAAAAATCAATCAACTCCACTGGGAAGATATTTTCCATCGATTAATGTTCTGAAAAAGAAAATTCTCTAATAGTTGTTTATCTTATTGAGGTAGAAGCTAATTAGTGGTGTACACTGATCAAGAATACAAATCCAAAGGATGTTATCGAAGTGATGGAGTAGATGGAATTCCAGATAATGTTTTTTTATAAATATTTTCCATGCACCCTATGACATAAAATGGAAATAGATTCATTTATCTCAAGGAAAAAAGATACCAGATCTATCAGGGTGCATGGTGAAAACTTCACAATACAATCACGATATTCCACTTGATTTATCATTACCCCCAAATGAAAGGTTTACCACTTCTTTTGTGGGATAAAATATATTCTACAAAATCATCTGTCAATCTAGGACTTTGATTTCTATAATTAAATTTTCTGATGTTCCCTCAATGTCAAAATAATGATCGGAGAATCCCAAAGGTATCTTGGGGGTTTAAAGCATGAATTGGAGTTTAATTCTTGAGGTTTGATGTTGAAATATAATGATTTTCTGAAATTTCATCATTTCACTTGTAAAAGGTGGGGGAAGAATCACCATGAAAAATGAATAAGGAGAACCCATAATTGATATAGGTAAGTGAATGAAGGACACCTATCTAGAAATGTTGATATTAGAAACCATCTATTGTGAAAGAGGAAGTGGTTTCTCCATTTAACCCTCAATGCATTTTCCATTAATAAAAATGTAAGGAACAATAGAACACAGAAAACCATTCACTAATCCAAGGGGTTTTTTGGATACAACCCACATCCTCCACGGCAACAATGTTAATATTTCTACATCACAACCACTGAAGTATACCTAAAAAATAAATTGGTGAATAGTACACTGGATATTCATTCAATAATATAAAAAGTAAATTTTGATTCTTGTAATACCTATTCCTTTATATCATTAATGTTCAGTATATGAATCCAAAAACCACAAAAAATCTTGGAAGTATAGTTTTTATAGAAAATAGACAATGGGTTAATTATTGAATCCCATGTATATAACTCCACTCCTATCAATGTTGTGGGATGAACATCCTATTAAACCTTTTCAAACTCCATTTTTGGAATTTGAATCAATTTTTGGAATTGATTTTGTTTCCCTATATAGATCCAAAAAAATTCTATGAGAAGGGAATCACTCTCAGTATCACGAATCACCCACCAAATATTTACTATTGCAAGGAGGATGATGAATCTTTATTAGCACCCTAATATCAATAATGGATATTATTTCCCTATTAGAATGAATATCTACCTTAAATTATTTAATCTATGAAAAGAAATATCCTCTAATACATGCTTATTTTCATGGAATACAATACTGTGTTTCATTCAGAATTTCTAGGTCCTCCACCCAGCAATGAGGTTTAATTTTCTATCAATTTCAATACTAGGGAATTTCCATTATCCAAGATTATGTATAGAATTGTTGTTGTGGAGCATGAGGACATGAAGAAAACACTATAGGATAATTTAGATAAAGGTTTCTTACGCTCATGTGCTTCACCCTGGGGGTGATCCATTCCACTTCATCAAGAAGAAGTATGGGGCAATGTTCTTTTGCATGACTATCATGAGCTCAATAATATCACAATAAAGAAATAGTATCCTTTTTCACGGATTGATGACTTATTAGATTAGTTATTTGGAGAAAAATACTTCACCAAGGTGGAACATTGTTTGGGATATTATCATGTTGGGGAGAAGAATGAATATATCCCCAATACTGCTTTTTGTATAAGTTATGGTCACTATGAGTTCATTGTATTTCCAATCATAATCCCTAATGCTCCAAAAATCTTCATATATTTAATTAATAGAGTCTTCAAATTTTACCAAAAAAATTTTTTTGTAGTATTTATAGATGATCCTCAAATATACTCCAAAAGTAAGGTGGAGCATGATAAGCATTTGAGCATTGTGCTAAAGAACCTATTAAAGGATAAGATTTATGACGTGTACCAAAAATGTGATTTCATCTTGAAAGAAGTATGTTTCCATTGTAATATCCTCTCAATCAATGGTATATTTTATGACCCTTAAAAAACAGAATAAATTAATGTATGGATGAGGCCAACATATATGATAGATATTTATAGTTTCCTTGGGTTATCTTTGGATTATCCCTGATTTGTGAGAAATTGGTCATGATTTTCAAACCCTTACTAATTTATATAAGAAGGGAGTCATGTTTTCAGGGAAGGATAAATGTTAAAAGTTTTTCAAGGAGTTGAAAAAGAGGATTATCACTGTACCTTTACTCACACTACCCAGATGTGGAGAACATTTTGTGGCATTTAGAAATTCTTCATACAAGGTATTAGGATTTATGTTAATTCATAATGAAAAAGTCAAAGCCCATGCATCAAGGAAGTTGAATATTAATGAACAGAAATGCCCAACACTTGATCTGGAGATAGCTATAGTGATATTCTCTTTGATAATTTGGTGACACTCTCTCTTTGGGGAGAAGTGTGAAATATATACAGATGATAAAAGCATCATGTATATATTCACATAGAAATAGATGCATATACACTAACAAGTATGGTTAGACTTGATTGGAGACTATGAATACTCAATCCACTACCATAATCGGAATTATAATAATGTGGAAGATTCTCTATATAGAAAGGATCCAATAATTTTATCATTGATGAGAATTTATAGGGATCCAATCTTCTTAAATTTGTGAATAATGTACATGGTGATCGTAAATAAAGGAAGATCCGAAATCCTTTCACAAATTATTGGACCACCATCCCTTCTGGATAGGTTAAAGGATACTGAAAAAGAATATATGGGAATTTAGAGGAAGGTGGAAGCAATAATTAAAGGAAAATCCTCAGAGTTCAATGTTAATAAATAATAAGTTGTATGATTTTTGTCACTACTATGTGTACCATCAAATCTTGAGTTAATGGAGGATTTAATTGATGATGCACATAGCTCAACCTTCTCTATCCATCATAGAAGCATTAATCTATATTAGGGTCATCAAGAGAACTATTAGTGGTACAATATGATGAATTAGACCACATAATATTAATTGAATTTCCTAGTATGTAAAATTTTGAAGGATGGAAAATAAGTATAAAATATTGATGCATCCATTACCCGTACCTCCTTGGAAATGGGAAAAAATCATGATGGACTTTATCACTGGAATTCAAAAGACATCCATAGGAAAGAAAATATATATGGTTTGTGGCGAACCATAATAAAAATACAATACATAGCATTGAAATTCAATTTAACTTCTCAATAGATCAACTTGCAAAGATATAAATCATAGAAGTTGTGAGGTTGTATGGAGCACCACTATCTATTGTATCCAACCGAGATCCTAGATTCAACTCCATGTTTCGGAAGAGTATTAAACATGAAGTAATCATATAGTTTAACTTTAATACAACTTATCATCCTCAAACTGATGGTCAATATGAGGGAAAAATCCCGAAACATGAAAACATATTCAGAGCATTCTCAATTAACCTCAATGAAGGATGGCATGAACTTCCACCTCAGGCCGGGTTCTCGTAAAATAACAGTTTCCACTCGATCTTATAAATGACTCCCTATGAACAAATTTATGGGATGAGGTGGAGAACACCTACGTATTGGGATGATGATGGGGATCAAAAACATCTAGGACATGAAATGTTTTAGGAAATGGTGGAGAATGTTACTGCCATTTAGAAGCACATCAATAATACTCATTATTGACAGAAGATCTATGTTGAAAATAATAGACTGGAGCTATATATTGATGTTGGAGAGATGTTATTCTTCTAAATATATAAATGGAAGAATGTGATGATGTTTGGGATAAAGGGATAACATAGTCCAAGTTACAATGTGCTCTTTCAGATACTTGATTTCATCGAAGCGGTGGCATATTGACTAGCATTCCCATCGAACTAATCTCAAGTTAATTATGTATTCTAGGTATCCCACTTGAGGAAGAAAATAACAGACCCATAACATGTACTCGATACATAGGTGGTACCATTAGAGAATAATGAATCTTATGAGGAGAAGAAAGTGATGATCTTATATCATAGAGGAATGTTCTTTGAAATAAGACAATGCTCCTTGTCAAAGTGTTGTGGAGAAAAAAAGACTGACGAAGCTATTTGGGGACTAGAGGAGATGATGAAATAGAGTTAGCCTCATCTATTTTATTGTGGGAAATGAAAATTTGAGGGAGAAATTTCTTAAGGGGTGAATATTGTAACAAACTAAACTGTTATTAACAAAAACTCTCCTTCGTATTTAATTAAATGTATTAATATATAATATTATTATAGAAAATAAAATCACTTCATTTATTTTATTATATCCAAATGGATATAAATGGATATTATATATCATTATCATTGGTAGTATATAAATTGAAGAGAAATCACATGGTTAGTTTAAATATAGGGGTTTATGAATTCCAATTAGCACAAACAAAATAATTGATCGACTCATCCAATAGGATTGTACCATATGAATCACTTTTATTATAGATTTTGGGGGATATAGAAACTCTGTTATTTTTCTTTGATCAATCCTATAAAGAGATATAATAGCTTATCTACGAGAAAAATATTTTATGTGAGAATTTCAAGCTCACCAAGATCACGGTCCAAAACATGTTTTCCAAACCACCCCATTATGGAGTTTTATGGTGTAATAAAGGGAAATGTATAAAAACCCTAGAAATATGAGTATGTGAAATATATTTTTTAGAATAATTAATATATTTTCATTCTTTTATTTTAATTTTAAGTTTTATTTACATTATGATACTATAATGAACGAATTTATTTTTAATACACAACTTCAATTAAGGATTTTATTTTGATGTATTAATGTATTTTTTATGTAAATAAAATTTTAATAAAAAGATATTATTAAATATTTTTTGTTTAATTTAAATGATTTTTTAATTTTTATAAATTCAAATATAATTATATGTGTTTTAGAACTATTATTGTCAACAAGCAAAGAATTTCTCACTAAATGTCAATTCTTATTTTAAAAGTGAAAATTGACATATTTATAAATTTATTTAGATAGAAAAATATTATTTTTTCATTCAGAATATACAAATTAAACAATGGAAAATGTTTCCTAATTTTCCGAGACATATAAATTTTGGGGAAAAAATTAATTACCATATATATATATACGGTGTGTTTTTTGACCTAATCATGAAGCAGTAGTGATTTAATAAATACTATAAAAGGAATCCACTGCCAAATACATGTTTTCTATTTAAAATAATGTAATATTATTTTAATTAATTTAATTTTACAGATCAAAAATGAATACTCATAAACCATTAAGATATTTTCAGGTTTTAAAATAATTTCATTAATAGTGTGACTCGCCTCTACATATTCAAGGACGTTATTTTGTTATGTTTAGTCCTCAGAAATATAAAATAATTAGAACCACTCCCATTTTAATAAATCCATGGGAAACCCCATGAGATGGGCTGTGGTTTTAGTTATTTTATTACGTAGAGTCCAAAATATAAATTATAAAGAATCCCCCCCATTTTTTATATAAACCCATGAAATCTCATATTTCTCTTAAATTTAACAGCTTTTAAAATGTTTATAATTTGTCCTCCACTTTATATACACCTTAGAATGAATCCCCATACTATCAAACATTTGTGTCATTAATTTTGAATAATGGATTCCATTTTGGTAATAATAATTTAGAAATAGTAAAAGTGTTCAATTTTAATTTAAATCAAAGTGAAAAGTATTCTATGTTATTTTTGTTTCCTCGGTTAAGTGTAAATCAGAAAATTATGATTTAAAAATAAAATTATAATGAATATAAAATGACCCCACTACTTGTATAAATTTTATTTTATGATTCCATTTTTTTAATAATAATAAAAATTTGTTTATCTCACATTTTTTATGATTTCATTATGATTATAGGCTTTATAATATTTTATTTAAAGAAAAGTAAAAAAATATGTCACTCATATTTTTATTTTGTATCATATTTTTAATATGGTATTAACACACCAAATATCTATTTATAAATTTTCATTTTATATAAAAATAATTTATTTTCATCGTGGTAATTTATTATAATCTTTTATTGGGAAAAATTATCTTAAATACTTACATAAAAGGGAAGCAATATTTATTAAATTCAAGGAAGATCCAAATAAATTATATTATAAATATTAAAATATTTTAACTTGAGATAATAAATGTTATCCATTAATATTATAGACATAAAATAAATTTTATGTAATTATTAGAGTATTCATTTTTTAATATTACCTTTTGTCATGAAGTTATTATTTACATAGTAAATAATATTTCTACAGAATGAATTTATTGATATTTTATAATAAATAATATTATATTAAATGATATAAAATTGATAAATTTTTTTATTACGTAAAATGATTAGGTAATGGGTCATAATATAATTCATGATCATGTTATGGCCCTTTTGTTTATTTATAGTATATATATTGACCCCCACAGAGTAAAAATTCATTTTAGTCACGGTAAGTGTAAAAGTAGTTACCTATGGTTAAAACTAAAATATAATATTAAAATTGTGATAAAATTTTATAATTTATATTATAAGATATTATATAAATCCATATTAATTCTATATTTGATATAAATTATATTTTATCCATTTTTAGTAAAAAAAATATATCTATATTAATTAGATATTTTGAAAATTTTCAAGGGTACTCCTCCCCTCTCTTATAAAAGGGAATCTCTCTATCACATTAATTCACACATAAAGAACTATTATTTCACCAATACTAACCCAAATATATTATTGGAATCCTCATCCTTATTCTAGAGGTCATGGTTTATGAATAATACCAATCTTATATTGATTAAGAAGTTATGAATAGATGATTTTTTAATGAAACTGTATAGTTTTTAACAGTACGTTTTATGTATATTTATTCTTCTACCACATTAAAATATTCTTAATATATGATAATATAAAATATCATTATCTAAAAAAAATTATATGATAATTCATTATCTTAATGAACTATATATACAAACCCTCTTCCATAAAATAAGAAATGAATATGTCAAATGTGTGTGTGGAGGACTACCACCTTGCAAACTAATGTAATTCGATTTCCATCACTACCAATAATGAATTTATTATAATGACTAATTTAAGTTATTTAATTGATATTAGGTACATATTTAACGATATTTAAAGATAATATATAACATATTTTCTTACATTACAATATAGTATAAAATGATAATGTCGTTTATGTGTTCATGGTGACTACCTCTATCTTAAAGTGATGTGATTAATTTTTCATCACCACATCTAATAAGTGATGTATATAAATATCATTAAATAAATTATATGATATTTATGATAATTTAATCATTTTTAAGGTTATAATTATTCTTTTCCTCTTTACATAATGATCATTGAAAAATAGAAATGTTACTCATGCATGTGTATGACCTACTATCTAAATGAATCTAACATAATTTATTTTTCAAAACCATATTTCATAATTGGTTTTAAAATTATAATTTATGAATAAAAACGATAATTTTTTCATGATTATTATTCTATAGATGATATAAAAATTATATATTTGAACATATTTGAATACCAAATCCATTTTATATAAATGAAAACAATGTCGTTAAAATTCCATAAGTTAATTTAAGGAATTAAAAAATCAAATATAGAATGGTACGAGATAAAATAAAACGAATAATAAACATGTGAAAGTATCATAAGAAAATATACAATTAATATATATTTATATTCAAGATGATAATGAACACATGTTGTGAGTCTAACTCAAGGTAAGGGACTTTCTTTAAAAATTAATCTTTTAATAATTCCGTGAAAAAGTAATTTTTCATTCGTACTAAGGTTATCTAAAAATGTTTGAAATATTTTTTTTAATATTATCATAAAAAAATTTAAATATTTTTTACAAATTTTGGGCTTTTTAATATATGGTTTGAAAGGAATAATTTTGTCATTTTATGAAAGTGGACCTTTTTAACTTATTTTTCTACAGTGGGAATGGAATGCATTTCTAACATACATGGGATGAATGGATCTTCCCACCATCATACCTAATATTTATTTGACTAATCCTTTATCAATTTACCTGGTTATTTGAAATGAATAATTTTACTTTTAAATTTTAAATTTTTTTTATAAATAGATTATTCTAAAATGGGGAAAGTAATTTTCCCCATGAATGTCCTTCATGACCTTTTAATGGTATTTCTGTTCATCATTTGTAGGAAAATAGGATGTCTATTATTCTAGACTGGGGATATTTTAAAATGATACATTCCCAATTCATTATATATATGGATTATAATTTATTAAAATATATTTGCATTAAAATCGTCTTCTTTCCACAAGAGAATTACTATTCTGAATCTAATTATCTATGTTAATATATGTGGTAAAAAAATTCCCCTCCATTATAACTATTACATTATTTTTCGAATCTTCTATAATATTCCATTTTTTAGAAAAAATGTATTTCCTATTATCTTTGGAATTTTAGTTTCTAAAATTGGTTTTTAATGAATCGGAATATACCAATATCCAAAAATGAAATCTTTTGGGTAGAGAGAATGTTTTTATGATGAATTCTATTATGTATTTTATTATGGTTCTTGGGAATTATTTAATAGGACATGTTGTTTCATTATAGACCAAAGGAGGAGGATCCCATTATAGATCTACAATGAATTGGCTAAAAGAATAAAGTTAATTGATTTGGTCTCTCCTTAGAGATAATGGGAATATACAATGAATGTTATTCCATGTTTAAACATTATGGTTTCTACATGTGTAATTGTTATGGTTACCGCAAGTATAAATGTAACACCCCAAGCTTCTACGGTACGCTTCTCTTTGAATAATGCAATAGCGTGTGTTGTACGCAACATCGAGTTCTAACACACACCACAACCAATCAAACTAGCCGTTATGAATATTAATACCTAATTTTTAAAATTTTATAAATTTTATCTCTATAAAGGGACTTCATTTTTGGATTCGGAGTATCAAATTTAGCCTAAGGTAAAATTTTGGTACTTTTCGGATAACATTAATATTTTGATGAATAGTTAAAATTACTAAATTTTAAATAAAAACAACTTTTTTAATCAAAATAATTAATACTTATAAATTATTAATTTGAGTGGTTTTAAAGTATATTTAGAATATATTTTTACTATTTAATACAATTTTTGTCATTGGACATAATTTCACAATTAAACCGGATATAAACAAGTATCAATATTTTGATAGTTATTATATCTTAAAAACACGCTTTTTTGTTTTGACAGCAGGAATTAGTTTTAAATTAATTTCTGCCACTTCTGTGTTTTGAATTTGGAAAAATGGATTCCATATTTTGAATTAGGATATGAAAATTTTGTAAATAGGCAACTTTTATTTTTAGACATTTTGAATAATTACAATAATAAATATTTTATTTACCATGGTTAAAGGGTAAATTCAGTAAATAAGGGTTAAAATATAATATTATAATAATACTAAATTACCTTAAAATGAATCCTAACCTTATTTTTGGATACATGTCCGACCATGGGAATATTTGGGTCGATTTTGGGACCCCATGGAGCCACTTGTAGGTGATAGGGACACTTTATTTTAATTAAGTTAAAATAAATACTAAAATTACATAAGCATATATCTTTTAGAAAAACAATTTTTACTTATAGTTATATATGTTTTATTTCCAACTATAAATATTACATAGAAAGCTAAAATCATTTCCTACATAATGGTATTTTATTCATAATTTTTAGACATTATATAATTTCATTTATGTATGACACAATGGTGATGCAGTAATTACCTAATTAATGAAAAATTAGAATATTTGATATTATAAATACCCAAATAAATGTAATTTGAGAATTTTTATAAATAAAAATAATTTTATAGGATAATATGCCATGTTAGGATTTATTTAATTAACTTATTTAGAATTAATCATTCGGTTATGATTTCTACAAAAATTAATTATTGAATAGTGTCAAAATTAACATAAAAGCGTTTTTAAAAAAACTATTATATTATTAATTGATATTAAATTCATAAAAATCTACGGTTTGGAAAAGAGACTTATATCATGATAGTTTTATCATTAATGGACCACTTGGGGGTCTCTTGGATGTATATAGTATGTTTGTTTACTATATATTATAAAAATACAATGTGACATGGTAAGTGAAACTAATTAACTAAGAGTTAATACTTAAAGATAAGGTTCATATAATGACCCAAACCTATCTAAATTCTATTGGTTAAGTGGTTTTAGACCTATCCCTACCTTAAAATTTAAATAATTCAATTCGGTGCCATTATAATTCGAATATGAATTTATTATAAAATAATATTTCTAGCTTTTCCAAATGTTCCCCTCACCCATCTTATAAAAGGGCACTCCCCCTTCTCATTAATTCAAAACTTAAAAGCCTTTTGGTTCGTCAAACCCCTGCAAAAATACTCTATCAACTTCCCTCACTTTATCCTAGAGTACATCCTTTAGTCATAAAGCCAACCTAAGGAGGCCTTTTGATCAAATCCAAAGGAATAACCCGAAGAGGAGGTAATGTTTTCACCACCCTCTTTCAAGTTCCTTTCTTCTTCAAATTATTATTTATTTGTTATTCCCATTATAAAATAATTACTCTAGTATATTATATATACTGTGATGTTATTATAAATATGCTACAATTATATTCTTTATTCTATCCATCCTTTGAATGACATGTCACCATACGTGCATACGTATGGCTTACTCTCTCCACGTCGTGGTGTAATTGTTATTCAAAAAATTATTATTTGGATGGGTATAATAATGATGTGTAATTCATGTAAAAAATAAATATAACATTATAATTATTCTTTATATATGATATAAAATCCAATTATATAGTATTTTAATATCAAAAGAATGATATTGTCGCTCGTGCGTACCTACGGACTACCGTCTCCACGAACGCGATGAGAGTCATTATCCATCATATCCATTCAAGTATAATTATCATTTGATGATTAAAAATAATTTTTAAGGACTTGATATAATTCTGGATATGAATAATATGCCACCTATCCATAAAAAATACAGCTTTTGTAACAAAACATATTAATGAAAATGAGTAAGTTAACACCTGAAACGACAATAATTCTAAAATATTATTAACAAAGAAATGTTAAAAGATCGTATATGATATCATATTAATATATATGATTCTTGTATAATTTAATAACAATTATTTCACCATTATACAGGAGGGTAACCTACCCTCAACAAAGGAAAAGTACGAGGTAAGGGTTTATTTCACAATCTCTTCATTATCCGAGGTTGTTTGTACGTAATAATCTACTGGGACTTCTTTATCATCCACATCCTTGTTTCTTAAAAATGTAGTTCAAAATATTTTTTACTATTTACTAGAATATGGGTTAAATTCATTTATACACTTGTTGAATTTTATAAGTGGTTTATAATGGAATCTTTCCGTTGATTTCCAAACAAGGTCATATTTAACCTTTTCCATAGAATTAAGGTAAGAATGTTTTTTTAACTGATACAGCGGGTGTGGCTATTTTCCACCGTTATAAAATCGTCTAAGATTCCCTTACAAGATTAAAATAATATTTTCAAATAAAATGTTTTATTTTTTAAATATATGACTCTTAAATTATTTCAAAATAGAAAGAGATATTTCTCTAAAAAGAGTTTTGATTTCATCTATGTCAACATCCTTTGATGGATTTTAAGCTTATTTGAAGTTGATTTATTATGATACAAAACTTCTATATTGTATTGAAGATTTTGTGATATGTTTGACTATGGATTTGTTATTTTTATACCATTCGTGGTTTATGGATGAAGTATTGACATTTCGTATGCTAGTTTTAATACGAATGTTTATGTTATGTTTAAACCTTTTCATATGGGAATGTATTGGACTTAATATGTGACGGGTGGAGCCCGCTATAGCTCCTTGATGCATCAGTAGGTCTCATGAGACAAACTAGTGTCTTGGCCCAAGGCCTTGACAAAATCATATTTGTAGTCTTGGCACGAGGCCTTGGCTATGTGGTTTTGATAGTATGGCATTATGCATTCCATCATTATGAAAGTGGTTATTGATATTGCATGTGATTATTCGATTAGTAGAATATCCATGTGAATAATTAAATGGAATTATTTCATTTTATTTTTTCATACTATGTTGAAGTTCAAGTTTAAAAGGATTTTGTTTTAGTTATACTTTGCCATAAATTTTTATTCTTATATATGAAATTTTCCGCTATATTGTTATCCTTACTGGGAATTTGAGCTCACCCCTTTCTATGTTTTATTTTTCCCAGGATGTGAAGAAGTATTTTATGAATGAACTACAGGGATAGTATGAGGGGATAAGAGTATGGACTATGGAGACTATATTGTTGTAGTTTTCATTTTATGATGTAATGTAAACTTTATGAATGTATATATTTATTCCAAGGCTACTAAACTAATCAATCTTTCGAGACTTGATCTTTCTTGTGATAATGCCAATGTTATGTAATAATGCACCGACTCTAGGTAATTGGGGTCGGGGCAATAAAATAAATGTGATGGTTGTTCTCTTTTTAGGTAATAATGATAAAAAAACAATGCCTCTGGTTACCTATAATTAATATATATGATTTTTATGGGGTCTTTGTGAAAATGTTATGATTTATCAATTTAAAAGAACGTATATACTATTTTTTATGGTTTAAATGTATAACTTTGTGAAAATGTTATTATGAGTTTTTTATGATTTCAAATAAATGTTATAAGTTTATTCTAATAATATTTGGTATGAAATTTATTATGAAAATATTTTTGTAACAACCCTTATTCCAGTAGTCTGGAGTTGATGTCTACATTATCAAATGGGTATGAGATACTAGGAATCACATCCCAAATGACTGCATAGTTTAGTAGAAATTTTTAAATAGAAATATACATTATTCCAATATTATATTTGAAAACATAAATTAAAACATATGTTTTTCAATATTAACATTATTCCTTCCATAATATCATTCAATATCATTCTCAGTAAACATCATGAGTTCCAAGTAAAGGACTAAAAATAAATGTATTCCTAAATTCTTTATATGGATTAAGTACAGTGGAAGATATCATGAATCAAAAATCATTATCAACATGGAAACATAATGAATTGAACACTCTTTCCATTTATAAAAGTTTGATATCATGAAAATATATGGAAAAATTTATATGGAAACGTAAATAACTAAACACAAATACCATTTAATTAATGAACTTTTTAACATGAATAGGTATGGTTTCATCAATATGTAAAGGTAAATAACTGAATAAATATGACATTTAAACACTAAACTGAGAATGAAATGAATCAAGATAAAATAACATTGTGAAAATATAATGGAAAATAATAATTGAGTTCATAATAAATCAAATTTTTTTATTATTAGACGTCTTGATTCCTCTACCATCAAAACCATTAACATGACAGTTCAAAAATATAGGTAGAAAGAATTTCAATGTTATCCTAGTGATTATCCTCATGAGACAACCAATTCAAGGAGGGGATATATAATTCTCAGTTTCACATATCACATCATTTATAATGATTTTATTATGTGTAAAATAATCTCTTTAATTTCATTAACAATGTGTCATATTTTCAGGAACCAAATCGGGTCTCCATCTGAACGATGCCCGACCCGGTCTGCAGTAAGGCCCGAAGGGCGTTCCCGATCACTAAGGGCTAGCACAAGTTCCCAGGTATCAAAATAAAGCTTGATAACGATTTAACTAAATATACAAATATAAAGAAAACCACCAACAATATAAAGTAAACCAATTTTGTAGTTCCCAAAAAAATAATCTTTTAACGAGAAACAAGAATTTGAGTTACATATTTAAATAGAAACCCCAACAAGAACTAACACTTAGTAGGGTGACCAAAAACCAACACAAAAACCTCCACCTATTAAGAGGACACCACCCTCAATCCATCTCTACAATTCCATGTGAAGAAGTCTGCTAACAACCTAATCCACCACTCTCAAAATCCGGACCCTTTCCTTTATCATACATAATCTAATCTACTTACACCCAAGGGTGTAAGTAGGGTGTGAGATAACGACCAATAGAATACCACTATGAAAAGATTCCACGCATAAAAATTAACTGAAAAAAAGTTTCATGGTTAACATAAGAAAATAAATAAATATTTAAACAATTTTAATGAATCAGTTTTATGGCTAATGACTTTAAAGAAAACAACTTAAATTTAAAACACACATGCAAACACTTTTATAGTAACCCTAAAGTCACACCATGTGCTGACGGTGAGCGAAAAGTGAAGAGGGAGAAAAATATGTGGGAGAGGCCCGGGAGATACTAGAAAGGAGTGGGGCCCTATAACATCGTATCTCGGTGAAAAGTGGTGCATGGACCACAACAATGGAAATTCTCAAGCATAAGACCCTAGTAGAGAACACACCCATAACCGAGTGGTCATTGATCAACATCCAAAAGTTAAGTTGGAGTTGTAGTCATCAATCCAACTAAGTGAAATCGTGCTGAGGCCACTCCCATGTCACTAGCTCACTAGTCCTAGTCTGCCTACCTAGTACACCATATTTTCATTTTAAGCATAAAAAAGTTTCAGGTTCACAACATGACACATCTACATAGGGGAAAAACAAACACATGATACCTATACCAAGGTCACTATTTACACACCCAAAACACAACCAAAAATCATACACACAGCAAAACATTACTAAAACATGATCTCCACTAATTAACAAAATTTATTAAACATTTACATAATTTATAAACCAATTTTGCATCATTATTATTATCTAATAAATCATCTAAAAATTTTATAAATTTTTTTTCAAAATAATCACCCATCTTTACACACCACAATAACCCAAAATATTATTTCATGACTAAGCACATTCAACACCAAATAAAGAACACCATCTACACCACATACTCAAATTATTAAACTAACGTCACAAATTAGTACAATACAATCAATTGACCAAAAATATGTTTTCAGAGAATACATACTTATAAATCAATAATAAAATACCAAAAAAATGTAGACTAAATTAGTCTCAAAACTAGGTCCCCACAAAATAAATTAATTAAGGATCTTGTGGAATTAATTATACATGAAAACTAATTCATAAAGTAATAGTTAGTCAAAGAACCAACTACCTCAGTGAAGAAACAAATTTAACAATCTTGGTGTGCAAATTCCCTCTAATATAAACTACACCATAGACTACACAAAAAGACCCTAAAAACTAGATATTAAACCATTAATATCAAAATTGAACCAATAGAAACGTGAATCTATAACACGACAATGTACTGAATGGAAGAAACAATCGAACGAGGTGCAAAACACCTAAAACGGGGAAGCAAGAGGCTGGTCGAGCAAGGAGGAGGTATGATGGAGGTGTGTCGTGCCATAAAATATGGTGTCTCAATAAGCGGTGCGGCCAATGAAGGGTACGACATAAGGGGTGCGGGATGTGGATGACAGGCGGTAGTGCTCCGGTGACAGAGCACGGTTGGCAGGGGCAGCGTGAGGCGGCATGACTCTCCAAATATGGAGGAGGGTCGATTTTCGGTTCAGCGGATGAGGAGAGCAATGGAGGCATGGGGAGTTTCGGCTGCGGTTTGGGATAGTAGGGGGGTTGTGCATGATGGAAAAAAAGAGTGAGAGGAAAGATTAGTGAGGGGAATGAGAGGAAAAAAAGAACAAAAAAGAAAAAAAACTGCAAGAAATACCCAAAAGAAATACCCAAACACACTTAAGGATAAAAATAATAATAATTAGTAATATTTATAAAATAAACATGGAGATAATAATTTTATATTAATGACAAAAATAAGTTCATAATAATTATAACCTAATTAATATATTACAAAGATAAAAATAATAATAAAAATTTTTGTATTACTATTATTATTATTATTATTATTAATAAATTAAAATAATTTTTATTTTCCGTCATTTTATTTAAACTTCACTTTTTTATTCATTTAGTTTATTGATTGATTGATTTTTTAGTGAGAAGGCCGCATGGTGGTCTGCCGAAACCACATGGATTCGACCTTTCCCTGCGCATGCGTCGAAGATTACCAAGACAAAAAGCTTACATAACAGAAAAAGCACACAAAGAAGGACCAACATGAACCACAAAAAATCACTTTAAACTGGATAAAATTATAGGATTAAGATAAAAAAATTATTACCGAAATGAAAAGTCTGGGTGTGACAAATCTCCCCACCATGAAAAATTTTCACCCTCGTAAAGCCAACTCGAAGCCTAATCAGAGAATAAAAATGGGTACTCCTAATCAACCCAAGACTTCCACTCCCATGTCTCCTTTAATAATTCATATGATTCCAATGTATACAAGACATCAGAATTGACTTCCCACGAATCACCTACTCTTAGGAATCCACTATCCACACAGGCTGCTCAAACCATGATAAGTCATGCTTTATCTCCAACTATTCCCAGTTTGGAAAATGAGACAGGTCCAGATTATAAATTTTCAATTGGGAGACATAAATATGTCATGAATCGACGTCACTGAGAAGGTAAAGCAAATTTTTATGCCACCCTACCAATCTGCTCAGTAATCATGAATGGTCCGACATTCCACGACATCAACTTTCCCTACTTTCCCAAAAGATGTTGACCAGAGTGAGGGGACACATTCAAGAACACCTGATCACCCATATAAAACTCAAGATCCCAAATCCTCTGATCAGTATAAGATCTATAGATACTCTGAGATATCAAGAAATGTTACCTGGTCAACTTGACTTTCTCAAATATCATTTTCACAAGGCTCGGTCCCAAAAGTGATGCCTCACCTACCTCATCCCAACATAAAATAGACCGACATGGCCGACCATAATGTTCCTCTAAGGGTGAAATTCGAATAGAGGATTGGAAACTGTTATTATAAAAAATTTCAACCAATCCCAAATAGTTATCCCATGAACCTCTGATGTCCAAGACACATACAGGGAGAAAGTCCTCCAAAATCTAATTTTCCTGCTCAGTCTAACCATGCGTTTAAGGATGGAAATCCATGCACATTTTTACAAGTGATCCCAATATACTTTTCAAGCCTTCCCAAAACCAAGAGGTGAAGCATGAATTTCTATCTCAAATGATTGTCGATGGCACACCATGAAGTCTGACCAACTCATGAATATACAATTGGCTCAGCTCATCTGTTTTAGTTGTATCTCTAATCAAAATAAAGAGGGATGATTTGTTCAAACAGTCAATCACCACCAAAATAGTGATCCGCCCTCAATTTTTACGACACAATCCAATAATGATGTCCATGTAAACCTCGTACCACTTCCTTTTTGGAATGGGTAATGGATGAAAAAAGTTGGAAGGTCTTTGATGCTATGATTTTACCTGCTAACAAGTATAGCACCTCGATTAAAAGTTAACTATGTGTCATCTCATAACTGGCCAACAGAACTGGAAATGAAAATCATAATACGTCTTGGTAGTACCAAGATGGACTAACCCCTAATACTGGTGGTTATCCTGTATCACCACCTTCCTCAGAGATAACTGAACCACTACACAGCCTTTGAAGAACATGATCCCCTAGGGAGACAAATCCCACTCAGGAGAAGTCTCCTCACCCTGATGAAACTGCATAGAGTGCTGACATAGCTCATCACCGGGATTCTCCCACTAAATCAACTCCAAAAGAGAAGGAGAAAACTGTATACTAGCCAAGAATGTACATCTGTTGTGCTCCTTGGTCTCCATGTCCATCTGGGCAAAGAGTCATATCAAATTCCACTCAATACTCAACTTCCTCAATGACTGCACCGATATCTTCATGTTGAAGGCATCATCCACCACATTACACATACCTAGGGTATAGACAATGTCAATTTCAAAACTCTGCAGATACTCAATCCAACAGCACTACCTCAGACTAATATCTATCTGTGAAAAGATATAGTGTAGAATTTTATGGTCAAAATAGACCAAAACTTCCCCACCAAAGAGGTAATGGAGAAAATTATTCATGGCATGAATCCCCGCTACCAACTCCATGTCATGAGTCGTGTAATTTTCCTCATGCCATTGGAGCTATTGAGAACCATAATCCACCACAAGATCATCTTGCACGAGTACTCACCTGAGACCCATACATGAGGCATCATAATAAACCACATAGCCCTTCCCAAACTCTAGAAATATCAATACGATTTCAGTAGTCAATCTTATTTTAATCCCCTCAAAGGATTCCTAGCACTTTAGGATCCACTAAAACTTCACCAGCTTTTGGGTGAGTGCAGTAATGGAGGAAGAAATCCATAAGAAATCCCAAACAAAATTGCCAATAATATCCTTCTATGCCAAGAAAACTCCTAATATCAAACACATTACTTGGTTTTTTCCATGACATAACTACACTAATCATCTCAGGATCCAATGAAACCCCTTTTTCTAAAACTACATTCCCCAAAAACATCACTTCCCTAATCCAGAAAGTGCACTTTGAATTATTGGAGTATAGGCAGTGATCCCGCAATGTTCCCAAAACAATCCACATGTGATGGTGATGTTCCTCCCCAGATCCAGAATAAACTAGGATGTCTTCCACAAACACCACGACAATAGATTCATGATACTGGTTGAATACCCTATTCATGAATTCCATAAAATCCATTGGAGTATTTTTCAATCCAAAATGCATGAATAGTTACTCAAAGTGGTCATACCTGCTTCATAAATCCATCTTCAGAATGTCTGCTTCTCTCACACTATGTTAGTGGTAACCCGAATGCAAGTCTATTTTGAAGAACCACTTTTCCCACTCTAGTTGGTCGAACAAGTCATCAATGCAAGGTGATGGGTATTTTTTATGGTTACCTTATTCAACTTCCATTAATCAATACACAACTAGAGGGTTCTGTTGGATTCTTAATGAACATGACTGGGGGGCATGGAGAGATGCTCTGGAGAATCATCCCTTTGGATTCTATGTTTTCCAACTCTATATTTAATTACATCAACTCTATGGGGGAAATGCGATATGAGGGAAGGGATATAGGTTTTATTTCGACTTCCAAATTAATCAAGAACTCTGCATCCCGCTCTAGGGGTAAGCCTGAAAAATAATCAAGAAATACCTCTGGATTCTCATCCACTATAAGAGGTAATCCACTATGTGGAGTACCACCACTATCATTCATCACGATCGATGATAATTGATAAGCATGTTTTCCTAACTTTTGATGTGGAGGCCCTGTTTGACCTGACTGAGGATCCCACTCCCCCAAGAAATATATGAGGACTCCCATCAGGTGCCATAAAGATAAACTTCTGCCTCTAAAAAACAATATGCGCTCAGACGCGCACCAGTTAGTCCATGCCAAGGATCACATAAAACAAGTCTATGTATAGGACCATGAAATCTCACACCATATTGACTCATAACATGGAAAGCACGCAAGATGGAATCCTAAGGATTTTCTCCCACGTTTTCCTTAATGGTGTTACCAAATCCATGGAAAAAGATAATTGTTTGTGGGTAGTTTTAATAGATTAACAATATAGGTAGATATAAAGTAAATTGAAGCACTAGTATCAAATAAACTTGCAGCTACAAAATATGAAATTAGAATAGTGCCTTGAACAGTCGCATGTCCTATATCAAATCCTTCTTGTGCGTGATCCATTACATGAAGATGCATGGTCACTTCCTGAGAATGAATACTCGCTTGTGGCTCTTCCCTAATCTGGCTCTTCCCAGAAGATGATCTTGTCCCTCAGCCACGACAACCAAACAGAGATATTATCGTCTCGTTTGGCTCTGAATGAACTGACGCTCCCCTGGAAGCCACGGATCCAGTCCCACTTTTGTAAGGGCGTTTCACCCTACAAAATCATTTCACGTGTCCCATTTTCCAACATTGATAAACAGGCTTGGAAGGGGATGGAAATGTGGTTTGGATGTGTCATGCCTTACCACACTAATGTAACACCACAGAACCTACACCAGAAGCCCCAGTTGAAGTCTTCCTTGAAGGACGTCCTGAGCTTCAACCACTCTTCTTCCCATTCTCATCACACTTCCTTTTCTTCTCTGATGAAATGTTGTTTCCAAACACTGACATAGATCCAATGGAACCAGACCTACCTTTATAGTCTATCTCCATCATAGAAGATCAGTAAACCACCTCGTCATAAGTCTTTTGTTTGAACATAAATACCTGAGAGAATATATAGGTCACAAAACCTTTTCAAACCACTATGAATTCATCTGTTCGTTAGAGACTATTTCAGGTACATACCAGACTAGCCCAGCAAAGAGGTCGGCATACTCTATTACTGACTGGTCTCCCTGGACAAGATCTATGAACTCCGAGGATCTATCATACACCAAGACTTCAGGGAAGTATAGTTCATTGAAGACCACCTTGAAGTCCTTCCTGCTCATCAACTCATGCTTCCAAGCTTGGACCACTGAGTCCCACCACCTTTGACTAGGAATTTCTAGCAGAAATGAATCACATTTCACTCTGACCTCATTAGGAGTTTCCAGGAATTCGAACATGCACTCTATCTTCTCAAGTAATTCTTATGTTTCCTGAGTTTCTGTGCTATGTCAAAATGAATGGGGTTTTTTCCCAAGAAATCCTGGGTTTGTCCTTTTTTGGACCAGATTCCTCTTTCCTAACTCGAGGAGGGGCAGGTGCAAGAGTCGCTCCTTGACCTAGATGAAGAACAGCCCGGACAATAGCGTCCAACAACCTCTGATCAATAGATGAGGGAAAACACTCTCTAGCTTCCTCCCATGGGTGTGTGTAAGCTCCCTGGAGAGGCATGATTATGTAAGAAGTAACATTCAAAATAAGAACCTCATTAATACATCATGTCTGAAGAAAAATTAAATTTTAACAATAACAATAATCATCAGTAAACCAAACATGGAAAAGAAACAACTGGTTCAAACAACTCTTCCCACACCTGATGTCCACGGACAGTCTACAACCTGCATGTCCAACTTGGAAGAGAAGTCATGCAAGAATCCTTACACCTCATGGCGACACGGGGTCTGTCACGATGGGTGATGTCCATGCACCCTACTCTCAATCAGAGCTTTGATCCCTGACAGTCCTAGCTCATGTCTAACCAGACTCACCCAAATAAAATAATCCAAAGAACATAACCTCCTCTAATACATTTTTTTCCTGAACCAAATCGGGTCGCTATCCAACCGATGCCTGACCCGGTCCATAGTAATGCCAAAAGGGCTTTCTCGATCCAAATTGGATGGCACAAATGCTTGAGAATAAAAATAATTTTTGGGAATGATTTACCAAAACAAAAAAAATATTATTAAAACAAACAGCAATATAAAGTAAACCAAAGCTGGAGGACACAGCCCAATGAGCCTTTAACCAGAAACAAGAATTTGAGTTACATATTTAAACAAAAACTATACAAGAACTACTACATCGCAGGGTGAAAAACAACCAACACAAAAACTACCACCTGGCTAGGGTACACCACCCTCAAGCCATCTCCTCATCGCCCCGCCTAGAAGTCCGCTAAAACCCTGAACAACCATGCCCAAAAGCTAGACCCTTACCTATATGATATATAATCAAATCTAGTTCACCCCAAGGGTGTAATTAGTGTGCGAGCTAATGCCTAATAAGATACCACCAAGGAATGATTCCACCCATAAAAATTAAATGAACAAAATACTTACATGTTTAACAGCTGAAAATTAACAAATAATTAAACAATTTTAATGAAACAGTTTAAAGGCTAAAGACATTAAAGAAAACAACATAAATTAAAAACAAACACGTAAAAACTTTTATAGTAACCCCAAAGTCACACCGCGTACCGACAGTGAGTGAAAAGTGAAGAGGGATCACAATACATGGGACAGGCCAAAGAGATACTAGAAAGGAGTGGGGCCCTTGGACATCATGTTTCGATGAAAATTAGTGCAGGGACCACCACAATAGGTGTTCTCATACATGATCCACTAGTAGGGAACACAACCTTAAGCTAGTGGTCTCTTAATAACATATTAATGTTATGATATTGTTTTAGTCATCAATCTAGCATAGTGAAACTGGTCAAGGCCACTCTCGTGTCACTAGCACACTAGTCCTAGACTGCCCACCTAGTTCTCAGTCTTCCCATTTTGTGCGCAAACATGTTTCAAGTTCAAAACATGCTACATCTACACATGGGTAAAAAAACGCACGCTACCTATACCAAGGTCACCATTTACAAAACCAAAACAGAACCACAATTCATACACACACCACCACATTACTAAAACATAATATTCTCTCTTTAAAAAGATTTATCAAACATTTACATAATTTATAAAACAAGTTTTCATCATTATTCATATCTAATAAATCATCTACATTTTACATAAAACAATTTTCAATATAATCACCGAACTTTACACAAAACAACAACCCAAAAATTTATTTCTTGACTAAGCACACCGAAGGACACATCAAGAACACCATCTAGGCCACATACACATATTAATAAACTAACTGTACAATTTAGTACAATAGTATCAATTGGCCAAAAATATGTTTTCCAAAAAAAATCACTCATAACGCAATAATACAATACCAAATAAATCAAAAAAAGACTAAATAATTCTAATAAACTAGTTCAGCACTATATAAATAAATACTGAAATTGAGAAATTAATTAAAAATGAAAAATAATTCATCAAGTAACCGTTATGCATGAAACCACATACTTCGATGTAGGAAAAAATTTCACATTATATGTGTGCAAATTCCCTCTCCCTTCAAACTTGCCTTAAACAACACAAATAGACCCTAAAACAAGGTATTAGACCAATAGTATCAAAATTTAACAAATTTCAACATGATAACCTAACCAGACAACCGACTATATAGACGAAACTATCAAATGAGGTTAAACGCACCTACAATGGGGAATTGGGAGGTTGACTAAGCAAGGAGGAGGGCTGACAGAGGTGCACCGTGCCGGAAAAGAGTTTTTTCCAGACGGGGTGGGGACAACGAAGGGTGCGGTAAGAGGGGTACAGTATGCGGTTTGCAGGTGACATGTCCAGGTGACTGGGCGCGACTGGTAAGGGTGGCACGAGGCTGCATGACTCACTAGATAGGGAGTAGGGCTGATGTCCAGTTCCCCAAAGGAGGAGATCATGGGAGGCTGGGAGAGTTGCGAGTATGGGGTAGGGTTAGGAGGATGGTTATGCGCAACAGATAGAAGAGGGAGATAAAACAAGAGTGAGGTGGAAAAGATAATAAAAACAATTAAAAATAAATATAAAACTAAATAAAATGGAAAGAAAATACCGAAAATAAATACCCAACCCCATTTAAGAATTATAAGAATAATAATTAGTAATAATAATAATAATAAAATGGTGTTAATAATTTTATATTAATGAAAAAAATAACATAATAATAATTTTAACCAAATTACAATATTATGAAGATAATAACAATAATAACAATATTAGTATTACAATTATTATTATTGTTATTATTATTAAAACAACATCAAATTAATTTTTATTTTCCCTCATTATATTTGATGTTCACTTCACTAGTCATTCTGTTAAATAATTAATTAACCACTTATCGGGCATGCGGTATAGTGGTCTTGTGAATCCCTAGAGCATCATTTGTTCCCTGCACTTTCATCGAACATTACCCAGACAAAACTCTCACTTAATAGAAAAAGCACACAAATCGGGCCTGACCCGAACCTCAACAAAACACTTTAAAAATAGACAGAATTATAGGACAAATATAAAAATAAAATTATTACCGAAAATTGATGTCCTTGTGTGACACAAATCATCAAATATCATTATTTATTAAAGTATATAGATTTACCAATACATTCCATGTTATCAAATAACATTCAAATTAAACAGTGTAGATAAAAATTTTATATTTTTTAATAAATAATCATATAAAATATAAATGAATAAGGATAATTAAAATAATTGTAATTTCTAGTGAAATGAGATCTTTTGAAAGAATAGTTTTTAATATAAGGTTTGAAATCACAAAAGAAAATGATATTTTTCAATATCTTTTACCATTTGGTAATTTTCAAGTAAAGCCCACTTAGAGAAAATAAAAGAAATTTATACATAAAATACCATGTATTTTTTAGGAATAAATATATTATATGATAGTTGGGTAGTATATACACCGTATAATTTAATTTAGGGGAATAATATTATAATATTCCTTCATGGTTGGAAATTGAGACAATGTCCCTTACCTTATGTTTCTTTTTTGTTCATAACACATTAACACCAAGGATAGTGGTTTTTGAGATGATATAACTTATAGTAGAACCATATTAATATTTATAATATCATAAGTTATCTTGTAATAAAATATTATCTTATTTTAATGAATAATATTTCTTTATTCCCATTACTTAAGGTGATAATTTCCTTCTTTTCTAATTAAATATTTTTTTCAAAATTGTTCTAGTTCCTGTGCATATTTTATAATTCCATAGTCTCGATAATAATAATAATGATGAAATAATTTGAACAATTATTCATCAATTATACTTTTTAGAGCCATTATTAATGATGTATTTGGGAATTGAATTAAGTTATGATTATAGAGATGGAAGGTCGTACGTACACATGAATAACATCTGTATATTTCAATAATAAGTATTTGAATAGGTAAGGTAATATATTATCTTTACATGAATATGATAACATAAATACCATATAATTTTCTATAATATTCTGATATATGTAATCTATTTTTTGTGGTGATGAAATGAGATTCACATCGCTACTTGAAGGCGGTTGTCCACATGTATATGAATGATGTCATCGTTTCTTTAGTGCAAGTATTAAAATAATATATTATAATTTCCGAATGAAAAATATGTCATTAATATAATAATTATTAAAGTGATATTATATATAATTATTAAATTTAGCCATGTCACCTTCCATGTAATGAGTTAGTCAAAACAAATCATATTTCTCTGTGAGGTGGTAGTCTTCATTACATATAAGTGAAATTATTGTATACTCTATGTAAGGGAATGTCAAAAAGTATATATGATATAATTAATATTGGTTTATATTATGTTTATATATCATATATATATATATATATCTTTAGATCCATCATAAAACCCCCACCATGATAGGTGGTAGTGGAAAAATGAATTGCCTCAAATCGTATTGTGGTAAACCACTATACACATGAATGAATATTTCATAACAAATTTTTTGACGTGGATTTGATTATAGGTAAATCCCATAACATAAAAAATATAACAATTTTTTATGAGTATATGATTTTTATATCATCATGGTATAAATAATATTTAATGAGGTGGATGCATATATAAAATAATAATGTTTATTGAAGAACCTTACATCTTATTTCAATACCCTCTTTAGGATAACATATAAAATGTTCCTTGGTTAGAATTATTCCAAAAATAATGCTTCCACTATAATTGAATTAATTTTGGGAAGTGATTTCAGTTATGGTATTTTGAACCAAATTGGTTTGAAGGTATGAAGAAAAAAGGAGAGGGGTGGCCTTTTATAAATAGGTAAGTGGAACACATGTAATATTTTAAAATAAAAATGAATAGCCTCGTTTTTCACCTTAAAAAGAGTCCAAATGGAGTATTCTCTATAAATAGACATTTTATGGTCCATTTATATAAAAAATATATATATTATTAATTTTTTTAGGTAATTTTAATGATTATATTTTTAGTTTAACCCCATGATATACTCATTTTAACATTAACCATGATAAATACGTGTTTCTGTTTTTAATATTCAATATGGTAAAATATTATGTTGAACATATTAGAGAAATATAAATTTTGAGATTCAAAATATCGAATCACTTTTTTAAAATTACCTTACCATAATTGGAAAAAAGTAAATTAAAGGAAATCTTATAGACAAAATGAGAAATCAGATTTTTGAAGAGAAAATGTGATTCATTTTACAATGTTTTTATAACAAAATACTATAAGAAAATGATTAAAATGACCTAAATTGGGTTAATAAATATATTTTTTTATCTAATTTTAAATTTCAATCAATTTAATATTTAATTTAAATATATAAATAATATAAAATAAAATTCACTTTTCAATTTAAATTTAGTATTTTTTAGTATTCATATAAAAATAAAACATTGCATAAAAATCACTAAAATTATTCATAAAATAATTTTTGATATCCCGGTATATAAAATGATGTTATTATTATCCAATAAAATTTCTATAAGTTTTAGAATTTTATTTTAAATTATGTATGGAACGTGAAACTAAACCATCTTCTAAAAAATAATGTCCTATGAAAACATTTATTTTTTTATTTTTAATTATTCATATTTTATTTATCATCAATAGATAACTTGAATTTTAATAATTTTCATAGTACTAATCATACCATCCAATATAAAAATTATTTTATAACATTATATTATATAACTATTCATCTTGACTCGGTATTGTCTATTCCGCGTGATATAAAAGAGATTAAATTTAATGAAATTTATTTTGTGGGTCATTTAATATAGATGTTTGATGTACCATAATCTATGAAAACATAATTTTGTTATTTAAATATATTGGGATATTACTCTCTCATCCTCATTAAATAAATTCCATCATCACAATTTAATCTTTATATTAGTAATCAATACATTGAGATTTAAAAATTTAAATATTGAAAACCCTCATCATAAAAAGGTTAATAAAATATCCTCTTAATAAGATAGAAAAAAAGTACATAGGTAATATAGAAAAACATAATGCACCATTATATGTAATAGAAATTTTATGTAATGTGAAATTAAGGATATTGATGAAAATATTACAGAATTATAGAGTGATGGTTGTTATTAATCACAAGAAAGTGAATAAATAATAGAAAGATAATGTCCTCAAAACCAAATTATGCGATGAATTTAAACATCATTTTATTAATTGGGCACAGAAGGAAATGGTAACATTTTTTAGAATCCCTTTACTAATGTTGAGTATTTAATTTACCATCAAAAAATATAAGGAAATATACTTACTTAATATCATTCTAGTTCATAAAAATAATATCATAATATAGTTGTGATTTGATAAATTTAAAATTCTTCAATTACGCTAACAAATAAATATCAAGAAATGATTTTATTTTTTATAATATCTAAAATTCCTTTTTAGTGAATCATAAGTTCCATAAAATAGTGGGAAGTCTTTCTATTGGTATATAAATATTTTTTTAAAATCGATATATTTAGAGATTTTTATTCAATAAAATACATTATTCCTTAAAAATAAATATTAACACCACCCCTTAATCATTATTGTTTATTGTATATTTTTTATGTAAGGAATATGACAAATTAACCATAACATTTCATAGGCATGTGGTTGGAAAAATAATTTTGTCAGTTATTTGTTGTGGGTTCAAACCCCGCAACATTTGCTCGATGAAACTTGATATCCTTTTTCTAAATCTATATTAATATAATTCCAATAATGATCTAGAATTTTGATAACCTATAATTATTAACAAATCAAGGATAACATGATCATTAAGGGTTACATATACTTTTAATATTATGTCTATAAAATTTAAAGTCATTCTTCCTTAAATACCCATTCCATATTCTTACCCAATGGGTTGTATTCCAAAAATTGTTTTCCAATGATATCCTTAGTCAAGTTATATTACTTTCACACAAATTTAAAAAACAATAGTTTAATACATGTAACATATGATCAACCTTAAACTCATAAACACATGATGTTATCCATAGCTATTAAATTAAGGAAGAAAAAAAATTTCCTAAAATTTTACACAACACATATAAATTGCATCATATTTGTATCATAAATATAATTTGTTAAAATAATAATAGAATATAATTAATAAATCCAAAGTCACAAATAATTCATCCATTTTACCTCATCATAGTTCATTCATTAGTCTAATGTTTCACATTAAGTAGAGGGAATGGGATGATATAACACCCAGGTTCCTAAAATTTAAGAAAATAAACTATAAATGGATCCCAATGTTGGAATTCTTTCCCATTATCAGAATCTAAAATTTTGTATTGAAATTATTAACATTATTTTATTCATGTCCACACATGAAGAATTTTACCATCCTAGTGAGACTCATTCTTGGGTGTCTCCTTCCATATTTATAACATTGATGAAATCAATCCTATATTACACTATGGTCTCCACCACATGAAATCTTATAGAACTCTTTCCTTCACATTATTGGTTATTTTATGAGTTTTTTAGGTTATAGGTTGTTAATATTATTTTAGTATAACTAATTCTGCATAATAACGGTATCATGGTTCCTTTCATCATCCCTTTTGGTTTCACATATTCTGCACATTGTTCTTTATGTTCAACGATAACATGACTCTTTCAGATTTCTTCCATTGCCTAAAACATAAAACTATTGGGTGAATAAAAATCCTAATAGAAAAACATATAATCATGTATAGAATATATAAATCCTGAAAACTTCTTTTAAAACAATGAAACATTCGTATTAATCCTGGTCATTCAATATCATTATTTTTTTGAATATATGATAATGGGATTTAAATATTATGTTAATTATCCTAATAATATCCCTCGGGGGTATCAAATGAGGTGCATAGTGAGCCCTATCATCCGGCACCTGGTGGAAAGCATGTCAAGACCAATGCACCCTTTTTAGAGTTATTACCACTATGAAAACTATTTGAGGACAACACCCATAGGTAGTATCAAAATAGGGATGTATTGTTAATAAAATTGACATAATATTTACCTTATAAAAACATTAGTATTTCCTTCTATACATATCCTTAAATTCTATCATACGATAATTTTTCCTAATATATGATATATTAAATTTAGTTCCCATGTTTTATAATAAACTATATATGATAAAAACCTTAACGGCCTCAAATATATTATCCTGGATATAGAATTAGAATTGTTATATTGGAATGAGATACATGGAATCAGATCCTGAAGGACTGAATATTATAGTACTCTTGGTAAACAAGAGAAATACTAGATTCTAATATTACATTTGAAAACACAAATAGTAAAAAATTGGATAGAAAATAAAGATTTTCCCACTATAATATCCTTTCATATAATTCTTTTTAAACATTATGAATTTCTAGGAAAGGAAAAAAATATGGTTGATAACAAATTATCTACAAGTGTTATGTACAGTAGAAGCTATCATGAATCAGTAAGTATAACCAACATGGGAAATTAGATTATAGAAAAAACATTTAATTTATTTATCTTGAGTATCTAGATAAGATATGGATTAATTAATTTAAATAAGTAAATAATTGAGCACACATTACATTTAATAAATAATATGTCTATCTAGAATTGATAGGGGTAAATCGATATATCATGTTTTATATCTTAATAAACATTCATTTAAACAACAAACTGATAATGAAATGAATATAAAGATAATATCATTAATAAAATCTCATGTATAACAGTAGTTTCATTTTTAATGTATGAAATACATAAATATTGATTGTAATTATCTTACGAAACATGATTTCACTATCATCAATCCTATTAAGAAGACAATTTAAAACTACTAGTTGAATCGTGTTTAATTCAAGCTTACTTAATCTCATCATTAGACTAATGATTCATATGGGGAATATATATTTACAGGCCCCACCCATCATTTCATGACCAAATCATTCCTCGTATATTTAATAATATATTTTTTTTAATGATTAACGTTCCTTGTCATCAAGTATTCATATTGATTAAATAATAAGGATTTATTAAAATTTTCCCAGTTAATAAAATAACATTCAATATATAAAGCATAAGAAAAAAATGAAACATGGTTTTATAAATAATCATATCCATGATACATGAATATATATTATTTAAATAAAATATATTTTCAATGAAAAATTATCACATAAAAGTGATTATTTCAAGAGAAGGTTAACAACCATAAAATAAAGTTATATTGTTCAATAAATTATACCACTTTGTAAATTTCATCTCAATATGCTTGTATGAAAAAATTGAAATTTAAATATAAAATACCAATGATTATTATAAAATAATGACATTAAATGTAAAAGGGGTAGTATATAATCCATATATATGATTTTAGGTGCATAAAAGTATAATATACCTTAATGAAGTGAATCTGAGACGAAGTCCCTTACCTCGCGCTTCCTTTTTGGTGAACATTATTTAACCTAATATATAGTAGTTTTAGACATGTTACTATCATATAAAATAACCATATTAACAATTATAATATAATATATTGTAATTTTATTACACATTATAATTCGTTCATTAATATGAATTAATTGTTTTCATTATTTTAGGTGATAATTGCATTATTCTCTCATTCAATCATTATCAGGAGTTTTCAAATTCATGTGAAAATTATACAGTTAAATAATCCCCAAAATAATATTCCTGAAATAATAATAATATTTAGGAATTATTTATTCTTCTAATACCAATCATTAATGTCTTTTTATATAAATTAATTATGTTATGATATGGGAGATGGTAGGCCATACTTACGCATGGGTAATATTTCAATTTTTGAATGATCATTATGTAAATTAGAAAAGTAATATTTTATCTCCTATTATTGATAATAATATCATAAGTAAAATATTATTTTCTTTAATATACATACATATATCATCTATGTAGTGTGGTGATGAAAAGAGAGTCACATCACTTCATGAAGTCGATAGTCCACACGTACATGAATGACATTATAATTTTTCAATGTAAGAATGAAAATGATATATTATATTTTAGTAATGATAAATAAATAATTAATATATTAATTATTTTATTTATTTGACATGTATTTAGTAAATTTATAATTTTTACATTCCAAAAAAACCATTAGTAGAAAATGAATCAATTGTCTTCATAAGGCGGTAGACCTCCATACACACGAGAAACAATATTTTAACCCCCGATAATAGAATTTGAAAAGGTATATAAGATATAATTAATCCATAGGTATAATTTTTTTACATATTTCATATATATAATTTAGTTTCTTCTTGACACCCAACTGTGAGAGGTGGTAATGATAAAATGAATGACATCAGTTTGCGATGCAGTAGTCTTATATACACACGAAAAATGATTTCATAAACCATTTGATGTAATTATAGATATTTTTGGGTAATTAAATTAACATTATAACAAATTATAATATTTAAGATATTTTGGATTTTAAATAATCATGGTTTAAGAATATTTTTTGGAGGTCAAGCAAGAAATAACAGTGAAACGCTTGTTGAAGAATATTACCACTTCTTTGTGTATCGTCTTTAGGTTGGGACAAAAATCCTTCCTAGTTTGGATTTACAAAAAAATAAGGATTATCTTATTATAGTATGGAAATTTTAAACTTATTTTGGTAGGCATTTTCCAATCCAAATATTATTTAATGTGTGAATAAGAGAGGTGTGGGGGCGGCCCTTTTAATGATAGGTGAGTGAAACACATTTATTTTTTGAGATGAAAAAGGTGTACTCATGATATTAACATTCCAAAAGCATCCAAATTGGTTTATACTATATACTTATAAATGATAAAAATTAAATATGGACATCCAATATATTTTATAGATGTTTTTAGGCCATTTTAATCCTTATCTTTTAATTTTAACCCCTAGTAAGCCCATTTTATATGTTATCGTGGTATATAATTTTTATTATTTTTACTATTGGTTATCATTAACATTTAATTTTAAATTATTAGATATTATAAATAATTATGGTTCTAAATTTTGAATCAATTTTTAGAAATTTCATTCATAGACGTGGAAAATTTTATTTTGAAATTAATCCCTCAGACATGTCGAGAATACGGTTTTTCAAATAGAAAATGTTATATTGTTTACAAATATTTTACATCTATTTTCAATATGAAAATGATTCCAACTGCACAAATTAAGTGATTATATATTATTAAAATAATTTTAATTTAAAAAAAATTAAATTTTAATTTAACATTATATATAATTTAAATTATAATGTAGTTTTCGTTTAAAATTTAGTATTTTATACAATATAAAAAAGGCTGCTTTTCAGAAAAAAAATAACAATAATTTAAAATTAAGAACATAATTTAAAAAATAATATTAGTTTTTTATTTAAATATTATAATATTTCTAAAAGTTAATTCTAAATTATGTGTGCAAAGAGAGACTAAACTTCATTTGAGAGAAATTACAGTTTTTTGGAAACCATTTATTTTTATTTTAAGTGGATATTATTATATTTCTTATCAATTGATAAAAACAATGTTATTAATTAAGGTAGTAGTATTCATAAATTCCAATTTAATTATTATATTATATTGTTATACTATTTTTGGGTTCATTTCGACTCGGGGTTGTGTATTCTCCAGGCTATTGAAGAGGTTAAATTTTTAAAAATATATTTCATGTGTCGATTAATCTCAGTGTTTCTTGTAGAATATGATAACTTAAAATAATATTTTTATTTTAAAATCATAGAGTGTTTAAATTTGGTAATTTAAGTTTATTTATTGGGAATTAAAATTCTTTTTATCCGAGAATTTATTTTGAAGAAGGAAACTTTTTCTATGAATTCATGGACTAAACATTTTATTCTTTATTATTATATCCCTTACTGAGAATTTTGTTCTCATAAAATATTTAAAAAAATTATAATTGTTTAAGAATTAATTTGGGAATGAAAAAATTCAAGTAATATGTCATTAAATTTTTTTCGAAAATAAATAATATTTTATATTAAAGGTTTTATTTTGGGGTAAAATAGATACTGATTAGTAATATCCACATTTAAATACATTCTTTTATTCTGTAAGAGTTATGAAATAAATATATATATCTATAAAATAATAATATATGTGGGAATTATATAATGTTAATTCCAGTATAAATAAATTTCATTATGTTATATTTAAGTCTGGGTCCTTACTATTGGAATTAGAGAAGTTTTTATATAATTTTAGAGGTTATGATATTATTTTAGAATACATTAAAAGTATTTATAACAACAATCCTAAATAGTTAGTATGTTATGGAAATTAATTTTTATTATATATAAAAATAAATATATTTTGATAACATTAATTTAGATATATTATTTTGTATCCTCATCATAATATGGGTTTTTATGATTTTATTTTTATAATCATTGTGAACATTTTACTTCTTATAGATGGATGGATCCTCCTGGAACCCAAGTATCAATGGATTTCTCAATGAAAAATATAATTTAATGGGTATTATAGTGGAATATATTGTTCTTATCCATAATATTATGTTTAAAGTAATGAATAATAACCAAAATCTAGGTGAGTCTCCTAATGCATCAAAGACAAGATAAATGAATCCTCGTGGAGCTTCAAGTGACAATGATCATAAAGGTAAATATATGTGATGACCTATGTTCCATGAATGTGGTATAAATAACTTAGTTACATTTATTAAAATAATATTATGATTTTTTTTGTCAATGAGGTCATTAATTAATAATATACCAAATAAAAAGGTAGTTTTTAGTTAATCACATCAAAGGGAATGAAGTTCTTCCTGAGATATAAATTGAACGTTTTAAATGTCCGGAGAATGTTCATTATGAAAATTGATATCCTAGTAGGAAGTCTCATAAATGGGATTATCAAATCCATATATATATAAATAAATATATATTTATAAATATAAATTTCAATTACAGTGGAATACAATCAAACTGAAAACTTTATATGAAATATATGAATTATTTCATGGATTGTGATTTTATATTTTTGAATTTTAGGAAATGATTTTTTTTGGAATGAAGTATTAATGAATAATATTTAAAATCATGTTTAATGGAATTTGAATAATTATGAATGATTAATAAGTCTACATACAAGGGATTCATGAGTTTTGGTATATTTAAGATGATTAACATCGTAAATAATTAATAATCAGTTGATGATGGAACTATATTGGCATACTATTAATGATTTTTTATGTATTTTTTAGTTATAGCATGAGAAAGATTTATTAGATGAATAATTATATTTTTTATTTGGATATATGTTTAACTATATGGATAATATTTATGGTTAATATGATCTCTTTTTAGGAAATTATAAGTTATTAAAATTTATGGAAGCAAAAATAACGGTATGATATAACATTTTTGGTAATAAATTTCATTATATTTAATATATTAAAGTTATTTTAATTGATGTATATAACATTTCTAGGAATTTTAAAAAGTTTATATTAATATATATCAATATATATATATATATATTAAAAAGTAAAATCTTTATTATGGGTGAAAAATTATCGCATCCAATAAGGCCCTGAGGACTCAACCGACAACTAATGGGAGAAAAGGGGGAATCACCTACAATAGGCCTACACTATGTCCAGGTAGTAATGATATTTATTTCCATTATTTAAAAAATATAACAAATAATGGTCATGTTTATTTAGGGAACAATTTTTTTGTTGTGTAGACAACCAATTGAGTGGAAATTGTTTTAGTGATTTAATGATTAAGGTTCTTTCTGAAGAAGAAAATGATAATTTTGTGTGGCATTATATGACTATTGTAAAAATGATAATATTACATTTTATTTGAGAAAAATGTATGAACTAACTTTTTGAATTGTTTATCATTTTATTGTGGATATAAATTTATTTATATTATTCACAAAATAAACAAGTATATATTTGATATTTTTTTATTAGAGAAACTAAATTTTATTATGAGATAAAAGGTCAGAATGGTGGTACTTGGATATAAATTATAAATTCATCTTAGAATACTATATTTTAAAAACTTCTTACTTTTTTGGTTTTAATTATAGTCCAGAATATTTGGTGTAATTTTAAAGATTAATATTTTTTATTGGTTTTTGTTGATAATTTGGAGTTACAATTGAATTATAGAGGTTAAAGTAGTTTTCCATCTTATGAAGTAATATTTTTTTTAATTAACCTATATTTCCTAAGTGTTTGGTTTCATTTAAAGCCTGATGATAGGAGTAATAACTTGTTGCCCTTTTTGATTACATGACCATTTATAAGTTGATTCTAGAGCTTGCAGAATAAGAAAAATCATTATGAATACTCAAGATTTGGATAAAAAAGATGATATTATGGTAAAAATTGATTAATGTATGGAATTATATTTAACAATTAATTATATTTTTTTATTTTTCTAGTATGGGTAGTAAAATAATTACTCAACAATAGTAAAAATATTACGAATCAAAAACTGTAATCCATTTACATGACATATCGAGAAATCAATTGGCTTTTGACTAATCACTGATTAATGGTTTTGTGATGGGTAAATTTAGCATTGACATGATCTCTATCAAATTTTTATAGCATACAAGATACTCCACATCGATCTTGAATGAACAACAAAATATTATTATTTAAATGTTAAAATTATAACCTAGTGATTAAATTTATGGGATTGAACAGTATTAATAACATTATGAAATATATAATGGTAATACTCATTTATAATGTATCAATTAATTCTTTATAAATATGTTCTATATTTTAAGTAACTTCATTCTACTAGTGTTTCAGTAAATCTGTTTTATTTTTCAAACATATATATCCTTCACAAAATGACTATAATTATTTTTATATATCAATAATATAAATAATTTCGGGGGGATTTATAAAATTTATTTTATCCAATGAACGTCATTTATTATAACATCATATCAATATTTTTCTATGGTGAAATTTTTTGTAATTTTCTAATGTGTTATTTTTCAGTGAATATTGAAAACTACATGTTTTTATTATAAACATTATTTTATTTAAAATGTAAAATTATAATTTTAACTTTTTAAAAAAAATAAAGAAGTTAATTTTTATGTATAATAATATTATTATTATTTTTTGGAATGAGTTTTATACGTGAATTTTGTACTGAAATATTTTGTATTCTACAAGTGCTATTTTTTGAAAAAATCTTTTTCTAGAGTGTTTTTTTTTTATTTTTATTAAAATAATTTCTTCCCCTTTTATTTTTTGAATTTTAAAAAATTAGAACATATTTTTGGAATAAGAAGGTAAAAATATAGTAAATTTTTTCCATTTATTTTCGGAAAATATGAATAGAAAACATTGTAATTTTTATTAACTCTTTTAAGGATAAACCCATTAACTACGGGTAAATATAAGACTATTAGGAATATAAAACTAAAATAAGACTTGAACAAATAATATTTTATGACTATGTTTTAACCAAATTATATATGAGTTGAATTTATAACCTCTGGGAGCCAGCTATATGGCATTAATTCCTTCAAAGTATTTTATTTTAATATTAGGAAAACATTTCACACAATTTTTTTTAATAAGTATAACATTTTTAAAATATAGTAAAACTAAATCTATGTTACAAAAAATTCATTTAAAAAGATAAAATATTTATCTTCATCAAGTTAATTTATTTTAACTTTTTTCAGATATTAACAATGTATTACATTATTATACAACGGTGATGCATTAATTGTTACATTAATCAAAAACTCAAATAAATTGAATTTAAAATATTAAAATTAATATATTTTTTATATAATTAACCTAAAACATGAATCATATATAGGGATATGAAATTTATCGTATGTATTAAATATTATTTTCTAATCTGACCTTGTTTATGTTATTATTTTCATTGTATTGAAAATAATCAAATTTTATAATTATGATATTACATGAATATGATGTTTTAATAACTTTTAAAAAAAATAATGAAAATATTAAATAATTAAATAGGATATATGATATGGTCTAGAATATCATCATATATGAAATAAAGTGCAATTTGGAGTTATTTGGCTCTAGAAAAATCTTATTATATTTTAATACTTTCTGAAATTCATAATGTTCCCCTGACCTCAATTATAAAACGGATCACATTCCTTCAATTCATATCAACACCTTGAGGCTTATAGATCTACCATAATCTGTCTAATTCTCTTATAAATTTGTCTATGAACATTCTAGAGGTTCTGTTCTCACATAAATACTAATTCTATGTTCCTTAAAATATGCTTCAATGAGGTGATATTGAAGAGGTAACATTCCTAAATCACCACTCTTAATTTATTATTTCTTCTATATTGTTCCCACCTCAATCTTTCATAAAGTAATAATAAATCTTGTATCATGTATATATTGTAATGTAATATTTCTAATAAAATATCTTATATTCATCCTTTTTCTCATAGCCTCTTCTTCAATGAATCAAAACCATTGTCCAATTTTTTGTGATGATCTGTATCCATGGATAATGAGATTTTGATTTCCATTACCAACATAATATGGTCATAAAAATATTAATATGTTCAAATAAGATGTGATAAGTATATTATAACTTAATTAATTTTTTAAAATAATTATATAAACATGATATTTTATAAAATTAAACAAATTGTTATTAGTCAGAAAGTCAACATAAGTAAACTAAAAATTTATCATTAACATTTTTTCCAGTTAATCATCCTCATGTTTGAAGGGAAAATAATATATGGGAACATTTAAAAATATGTGAGTGTATAAATACTATATAATTTTACTAATGTAGTATTATTCCTATTTGAAAATAAAATCCCTAAATATAAACAAGTTAACTAACCATTGGACCATTGAACGAATGCTCCTAAACTGACAATTTTGATCATTACAACTCATAAAAATAGTCCCTAATGAAATTAATAAAATTTAAATAAAAAATATATGTAGAATCAGTAATTTATTATGTAATTAATGAATCAAATTTTATTATACAATAAATAATGTTCATATCGAGAACACATTTTCACAAAATTTAATAGACTCTTTAAGAAATAGACCTTGTTTTAAATATTTTAAATATTTATTTTATAACCTGTTCCCATTCATGTCCATGTTTTTTATACTATTTTTATCAAATTATTTATATAGTTATAAATGTTTTAAAAATTAAATCTTATAATTTCTCTAAAATTTTAACAAATAAGGTATTTTTTAATGTTTTATTTAAGGTAATTTATTGTAAAAATAATATTTAAGTGATGCTTATTAAAAAACATAAAAGGAATGTTTTTTTAACATGTACTATATGAAAATATTTTCCTTCTTTCATGACCACTTAATGTTTTTATGTTTCCCTTATATTATTACATTGTTATTTTAAATGTAAATTTTTACCTTTGATCATGTACAATATTCTTTTAAAATACATGGTTTCATAATGGAATGATTATATTCTTCCAAGAGAATTTTATGATTCATGTATTCAGGATTTATGAGGATATTATAGTTCTTTGAAATTTTTTATCATGATCGCTGGTTTTTTATAAATAAATTATTGTTGTTTACATGATAAATCAATTAATGGTGGTTACATTATTAACAAATGATAGCTGGTACAATGATAAACCTATGATGTGTGGTTATGTTATAACATCATATGCATTTGGAACTCTATAGGTGGATGTTGACCATATTTGTTATTCCATTTGTATGTCTGATATGTTAAAGATTATCCATGATACATACATGACATAAATATTCATTATAATAAGTTTTCATGGATATAATTTGATTTAAAAAATTCAATTTAATGATGTTTTTAAGATGATAACTTTTTTAGGGTAAAAAAGTTGAGTATTTCGAAAATTTTTTATGGGTTTTCACAGGACTAACATTTTCCTTTATTCAATATATCTTATAGAAATTTTTGTTGTCATCACATTTTTTAAAAAAATCTCATGTTTTTATTGGATATTGGAGAAAATTAAAAGAACATGAGAAATAGTGAATATTTTTCATAAATAGAAAACGTGTTTTATTTTCAATGAAATATTATTGGTGAAAAAATTGATGCTCAGTGTATGTTTCCTTTTGTAATTTATGATATTATCATGTAATAGTTATCTATAGTTAACTAAAAACATAAACCTAAATAATAATTTGGAACAAATAAAATCTAATTCTAATCTAATGTCACTATAATATTTAATGATTGAGGAATGGTCATTAATATTTTTATGAAAGCATGTTCTAAATAAATTTGGATATTATGATGTTTTCAGGTTATGTAATAATATGATTTTTTATATCATCACATGTTTAAAAGTTTATGGTTTAATATATGTTTAAAGGAATAGTATAACGACCCATACTTTACAAACATTGTTAATACTTCAAAATTGAAGCACACTTATTACAACATATGACAAAACCACAAAGGACCGTATAAGTATAGTGTCTTTAGAAACTGGGAAACATAAACAACTGGTTCATAAATCTTCTACAGTGTCTCCCATTTATTTCATCATATCTAGGGTCCCTTTTAGCATATTCTACTTAATATCCATCTTCCTGACCAGGGGAAAAGAAAACATAAAAGGGTGAGCTCAAATGCTCAGCAAGGGAAAATAAAGGAAATAAAAATCATATCATATCTTTTTGAAAATCATAACCTGCAAAAGAGATCATAATATCTTAACATGGAAAAATTCATAGAAGTGAAAATGAGATCCCCATAATCATAACATAAAACTTGAAACTTTGTGGCATGCACACATAATCATGGAAAATCATTTCTTGTTAGTCATGACTCATTGCCAAGACTATCTTAGTGGACAAATTCCCTTTCTGAACCGAGTTCACTCCTCGTTTCAGTCCTGTATAACTGAACCGAAATAACCTTCCATTCCAGCCATGTCTATCTCATGAGATATAAAATCTTTACCCAATGCATTGTAGGGAGATATAGATCCCACCCATCTTATAATGAATCCTTTCTTATGTGTGCCACATAATCATAAATCATACATCATTGTATAACCCATGTAATACAAATTGGAATCTTAAACATCATGACATCATAAAACAATTCTTACAAGATAAAGGAATTCATAAAAATAATTCAATCACAACATGATCAAATCAATGTAATAATAGGGATAAAAACAGAACCCTTTATTATCTTAGATGGAAAATAATTTTGATAAAACACTTGAACTCCATTCTTGAGGAAAATATCCTTTCTTCTTCAAAAAAACATTTTTCCTTTCATAACATGTCATACGACTTTAAAATAAAAGAAGTTTATTAAAAATAAACTTGAAAACTTGTAAAGGAATCTTCTTGGAAATAATGTTTTAAAAAAATCCATTCATGCCGTATAAGTTAAAAAAACATTCTTCGTACTTTTGTCGGAAAAGTCAAAAAGTACCTCGTACGATAAAAGATTCCTTTCATACATATTACTAAAAACTCACCGAAGGGTAAAAATGGATTTAAATAATTGTAGGTGGATGGAAAAAATATTGCATATTGATGAAACATGGATGTGGATGATAAAATACACCCCAGTAAATACTTACGAATAAACAATCTCGGATAAAAATGAGATTGTGATATTTCCCTTACCTTAGGTCCAATTTGCTTTGTACGTGTCCGAAGCTCCTGTATAATGGTTTAAATAATGTTATTGACTTATTCCAGAATCATACATATTGATATGATATCATATATGGTCATATTCTTAGCTTCTTGTTAGTAATACTTCATTGTTACTTGTTACTCGGGTCTTTATTGCCTTTTGTTCTTATGCGTGTTTTTCCGAATAAATTCGTATTCTTCTTTTAAGGTTATAGATACCTTATATCCAGAATGGTATTAGTGTAAAATATATCATATTTATTCGTTCAATTCATTTATATAATTATTATATAATGATGATCGTGTAGAACGAGTCGCTTCACATCGTGGAGACGGTATTCCGTACGTACGCACGAGTGATGATATCGTTCCAATGATCGTGGAATTGTATTGGAGTATATATATATTATTTCACAATCAATATTACTTTATAATAATCATAAATAGTTACTCATTACACCATTATACCCATCCTTGTAAGGTGGTGGTGGAAAATAGATTACACCACGGCGTGGAGACGGTATTCCGTACGTACGCACGCGCGGTGATTTCATTTTTCCGTAGGATGGATAGAAGGTGAATTAGGGTTGTTTCATATTTATAATAACATTTCAGTATGTAAGTAATACTTATTTTTTTTTTCACACAAAGTCCGCAAATTTATTAATAAAAAGAAAAGTTCAGAAACAAACAAGGAAAGAGGGCGAGGTTACATGTCAGAATAGTCATAAGCATCACATTCATACCTGGTCATATCATCTGCATCGGCTGACTCCCATTCTGATTGGGACTCATATTTCTTGAGCAACCTGATATAATTCTTCCTTCGCTCCAGTTGCTCTGCGGATAGATTCGCATTAGCCTTCATGGAGGATGACCTGGTGGTCACCGTCCTCGGAACTGAAGAGTAATCCTTCCTTGGTTTCCTTTTAACTGGGGTAGGCAGTACAGCCTCACCACAAGTCAGCCTCTCCTTTCCACTCACAACCACATCCTTGAAAGATGCACGTGCACCACTGCCCAAGTCCTGAATAGGGGTACCTTGCACCCCTTCATCTTCAGATGCACTCCCCCATTTCTTAGACAATTCAGAAGAATGAAAGAGCTTCTGAATTTCCTGATGATAGTCAACGCCCTGTTGCGCATCAGCCTGGTCAGAGACATTACACTGCAAACAGTCAGGGACCACAACCGGAGGGACAGAGGGGCCACTATGAGCTTTCTCCGGAGAGACATCCACCAACAGACCTTTGCCTTTCAGATCAGACACATGAGAGTCAGGTTTCCTAGAAGTCATCACATCCGCAACAGCGGAAGCTGGAACCTTGAGTGCATCACCACCATGAACATGAACAGAAGGCTTTGATTTCCTGCGGCAGAGATTTGCTGTATGGCCCTTCAACCCACACTCCTCACATGAGACATGCTTCCGACATGTCTCCAAGGAGTGTCCAACAGCCATACATTCATTGCAGAAGAGAGGCTTCTTCTCATATTCAACATCAATTTGAATGTTATCAGAAGGAGTAGAAAGAGTCACCTTATCAACTAATGTGGAGCTGAGGTCAACCTCCACCAACATCCTGGCAAAGTGACCAAAACGGACATCTTCAGTCTCCTTGTCGAGACGAATCGGAGTCCCAATTGCTATGGCAATGTCATGCAAAATCTTCGGATGCCAAAGGACCCAATTCAGCCCACGCAAGCGAACCCAGACCTGAGAAAAGGCATTTCTTGCACGCGAAACATTAAAATCCAGGGACCATTCATGTAAGTAGAGCCAACCAGGTTTTAAATGCAGAGTTCCAATACTCCAAGCACGAAGTTTCAAGTCATCCGAAGGAAACAGACAATGGAAAAGATCGGTAACGGATATTACGTCTTCTTTGGAATTCCTCTTTGAATCATCCACTTAGGGAACTAAGATTGGTCTTTGAAGAAGACCAGGACCTCTAGGATTATTCTAGGAAAGTGGGGAGGAGAAAATGGCAGGGGTTGGCCGAGCTTGAGTTCTCAAATTGGTGTGAGGAGGAGGGGGAGGAGGTGCCCTTTTATAAGGGAGGAGAGGGGCACCTTAGGAATATATCAAAATATTATTTTATATTAAAGTCAAAATTGGTTTATAATGGTTCCAAAGGGTCTTATTTCGAAGGTAAAGTGGGGATGGGTCTAAATCCTATCAACCAATAAGATTTAGAAAAGTTTAGGGTATTATTTTAACCTTATCAATTAGATTTAACTCTAAGTTAAATAATTTAATTTTTACCGTGTCTTTTTGTTTTCTTTCACTATATGGTTAATACACTTACTATAACATGCCAAACGAACCCCAAATTGTTTATTATTAATATATATATCCTTATCTATGTCATTTTTTAGAACCTTAGATTTTTAGGAATAAAATAACAATTAATAATATAATATTTGATTTAAAAACTATTTTGTGTCAATTTTGAAACTATTTGATATATGATTTTTGTGAAAGTCATAACAGAATTATATGTTCGAAACAAGTTGATTAAATCAACACTAATATATCATAGTAACCTAGAAAATTAGTGGAATTCATAAAAAGTCTCAAATTACATTTATGTTGGTGTTTATAACATCAATTATGTCAATATTTCATTAATAAGATAATTACTGCATCATCATTGTGTCATAAATAAATTAACTTATTTAATGTCTAAAAATTATAAATAAAATACTATTATGTAGGAAATCGTTTTATCTTTCTAATGAATATTTATAATCGAATTTATCATATATATAACCCCATATTAAAAATGATTTACTTATTAAACTTTGATTTTAACTATTTTAACCCTTCTTTAAATAAATTAATAATAAATGTCCTAATCTAACCCAAGTGGGCCTAAATGGTCATATTTTATTCCTAAGTTTGTTTTTGGTCGAATTACACATGTCCAATAGAATTAGGACATGTGTTAGGGTAATAATAATATCATATTTACCCTTAGTTACCCAATTTACTATTATCCGCGGTAAAAAAAGTAAAAAGTTACTATTCACCAAAAAATTATTTTTATCTCATTGAACCACATTTTACTTACTGATATCATCCGTGTCTATCGGATTTTCGAAATTCCATTCACAGAAGTGGTAAAATTAAGTTTTATGCAAAATTCAGTTTTTAACCTACCACTTAGTGGTTTCACTATTCATCAAAAATTGAAAGTTTTCAGAAAAAATACCAAAATTTCACCCTAGGCTAATTTCGGCATTCTAAATCCAAAAATGAAGTCCATTTTAAAAAAATAAAATTTATAAAATTTCAAAAAGTGGTTATTACTATTCATAACGGCTAGTTTTAATAATATTTTAATAGCATATCGTTGTTTAGTGAAACTCGGTATTGCGTACGACGTAAGCTATCGAGGAAGGTCGTGATTGCGTGTAAAGTAAGCCAAGAAAGTGTGTAGTGAAAGATTCCTTTGATGATATAAAAAAAATATTACTCATAAAAATCTCGGGTGTTACATTCTACCCCCCTTAAAAAGAATTTCGCCCTCGAAATTCGTCACTTTGTAACAAACAGATGAGGATACTTCTCCCTCATCATATCCTCAAGCTCCCATGTACCTTCTTCAAGTTGGTGGTTCCTCCATAAAACTTTCACCAATCGAGTGGTCTTGTTTCGTAGGACTTTTTCGCTACGATCCAGAATCTCTATCGGTTGTTCTTCATAAGAAAGATCTTGCTCCAGCGGTACAACTTCTGAGCTGAGTACATGTGAAGGATCAGGTATGTACTTTCTCAGGAGAGATACATGGAACACATCGTGAACTTGAGAGAGATTCGGTGGAAGCGCCAATCGGTAAGCTACCTTCCCAACACGATCTAGTATTTCGAAAGGACCGATATATCTAGGGCTCAACTTCCCCTTCTTTCCAAATCTCATAACCCTCTTCCAGGGAGATATTCGTAAGAACACTTTATCACCCACTTCAAACTCTAGGTCTTTTCTTCGGTTGTCGGCATAACTTTTCTGTTGACTCTGAGCTGCTCTTATGTGTTGTTTAATAGATCTGACCTTTTCTGCCATTTCATCAACGAGATCAGGTCCTAACAGCTTTCTTTCCCCAACTTCATCCCAGCAAGTTGGAGTCCTGCATTTCTTTCCATAGAGAGCTTCATAAGGATCCATCTGAATACTGGAGTGAAAGCTATTATTATAAGAAAATTCCACCAAAGGTAGGTGTTAATCCCAACCTCCTTTGAAATCCATAGAGCAAGCTCTCAACATATCTTCTAGGGTTTGAATTGTTCTCTCAGACTGACCGTCTGTCTGGGGATGATAAGCAGTGCTGAAACTCAACTCTGTATCCAGAGTATGCTGAAGACTTCGCCAGAACATCGAGGTAAATCTCGGATCCCGATCAGATATAATAGAAAGTGGTACTCCATGCAATCTTACCACTTCCTTTACATATATCCTGGCAAGCTGATCTAGAGAGAAATCCTCTCTAATAGCAATGAAGTGTACAGACTTTGTAAGACGATCAACTATGACCCAAATAGCATTATTGCCTTTGGATGTTTTAGGAAGTCCTGTGACAAAGTCCATTGTGATGTTTTCCCATTTCCATTCGGGTATGGGTAATGGTTTTAACATACCCTTAGACTTCTATCTCTCAGCTTTAACTTGTTGACAAACCAAGCATCGAGAGACATATTCAGCAACATCTCTTTTCATGCCATCCCACCAGAAGTACTCTTTCAGGTCTCTATACATCTTCGTGCTTCTAGGATGAATAGAGAATGATGAACTATGAGCCTCATCCAGCAGCTCCTTCTTTAATTCGGGGATGGGAGGAACACAAACCTGATTCCTGAACTTTATTATCCCATCACAATCAAGGTTGAATTCAGGAACATTTCTCACCTTCTTTTGTAACTCGACATCTTCTTTCTGTGCCTCTTTAATCTTCACATGTATAGATGGTTGAACATTCATTTGAGAAAGATAAGATTTTCCCCCTTCCATTATAATTCCAAGATCCATCCTTTGTAAATCCATAAATATTGGATCCTTTGTGATCCTCATCATGGATAAACTAGCATGGTCTTGTCGACTTAAAGCATCTGCCACCTTGTTTGCTTTCCCAGGGTGGTAATGGATTGAGCAGTCATAATCCTTAATCAGCTCCAACCATCTTCTTTGACGCATATTCAGCTCCTTTTGTGTGAAAATATACTTTAAACTTTTATGATCAGTATAAATATCACACCTTTCACCATAAAGGTAATGCCTCCAAATCTTTAATGCAAAGATTACCGCAGCCAACTCCAAATCATGTGTTGGGTAATTTTTCTCATGGATTTTCAACTTTCATGAGGCATAAGCTATCACCATATCATTTTGCATAAGAACACACCCCAATCCCTTCTTGGATTCATCATTGTAGATCACAAACCTTTCTCCACTACAAGGCAGTGTGAGCACAGGTTCACTGGATAACCTTCTTTTCAACTCCTTGAAATTATCTTCACATTCTTCCGTCCAGACAAACTTAACTCCTTTCCGAGTCAACTTGGTGAGTGGATTAGATAATCGTGAAAAATCCTTTACAAAATGTCAATAATATCCATCCAAACCAAGAAAACTTCGGATCTCAGTTACTGTTGTTGGTCTTGACCATCTTTCGATAACCTCTGTTTTTGCTGGATCCATAGATATCCCCTCTTTTAAGATTATGTGACCCAAAAATGCAACTTTTTGAAGCCAAAATTCACACTTGGTAAATTTGGCATAAAGCTTCTCCTTTCTCAGGGTCTTCAATATAATTCTCAAGTGATCTTCATGATCTTCCTTTCTCTTTGAATAGACAAGAATATCGTCTATAAAGACTACCACAAATTGATCAAGATAGTCTCTAAAGACTCTATTCATTAGTTCCATGATGATAGCAGGGGCATTAGTAAGACCAAATGGCATCACTATAAATTCATAGTGTCCATACCTTGTACGGAAAGCCGTCTTTGGTATATCCTCCCTTTTGACCCTTAATTGATGATACCCTGAACGAAGATCAATCTTGGAAAAGTATTGAGCTCCGCGTAGTTGGTCAAATAAGTCATCAATGCGTGGGAGAGGATATTTGTTCTTGATAGTGATATTGTTAAGTTCTCGATAATCAATGCAGAGTCTCATTGATCCATCTTTCTTCTTAACAAATAGAACAGGTGCTCCCCAAGGTGATGCACTAGGGCGTATGAATCCCTTATCAAGATTCTCTTGGAGTTGCTTCTTCAATTCCTGCAACTCAGTTGGGGCCATTCTATATGGTGTCTTTGAAATAGGCAAAGCACCCGGTACAAGTTCTATTGAAAACTCAACTTCACGATTTGGTGGAAGACCCGGTAATTCCTCCGGAAAGACATCATCAAACTCCCGTACGATGGGCATATTCTTAATCGTAAGTTTCTCACCAACCATTTGAGATAAATAACCTTCATTTAGTGGAATCAAGACCCATAAGATGGAAGGAATTTCCACTGTAAGGTTATATTCATCCTTGCATCGATAGACGATCGTAGATTGATCTAGAATATGAAATGTGACTTCCCTTCTTTGGCAATTGATATGAGCTCCATGTAGAGAAAGCCAATCCATGCCAAGAATCACATCAAATTCCACTAAAGGAAGGATCACAAGATTTGCAGGAAGCACTTTCCCACAAACTTCGATCAGAGAAGAATTATAAACTTTTTATGCGACTGTTGTGCCATTAGGTGTTGTCACAGCTAACTCAATCATCTAATTGTTGAGGTAGTACAGTGATACCCTTAGAAAATTCTTTAGAAATAAAAGAGTGGGTGGATCCAGAATCAAATAAAACATTTGCTACTTTAGAGTGGATGGTAAGTGTACCTTTCACCACTTCGTTATCGTACTCCACATCGCTGATAGAAATTGCATGTGACTGTCCTTTGTCTTTAGCCTTAAGATTTTGTTGATGTCGACCATCATCATCAACCCTTGGATTTGGGCATTGATTGGCATAATGCCCCATCTCCTTTCACTTGAAACATTGAAGTGTAGTAGGTTCATTCTGTGTATCCATTCCTTTGTTTGCATCATTAGACATCTTCTTCCCATTATCGCGGCATTCAAATGCACGATGACCTTCCTTTCCACATTTAAAACATTTACTTTTCCCTTTAAGACAACTCCCTCCATGTTTCTTTCCACACTTTGAGCATAAGGTAAAGTTCATCTTCTTTTCAGTGTGCTCTTTAGATTTTCCTTTGAATTCCATCTTCCTCTTCTTATCAAACCCATGTGACTGATGGGTTACTCCAATCTCCATCTCGACTTTGAGAGCACATCGAACGATTTCCTCGTAGCTATTGAAGTCCCTTATGGATAACGCCCTTCGAAGACTTGGTTTTAAGCCACTAAAGAATCGATCGATCTTACTCTCAGGTTGGATTATAATACCAGAAGCATACCTTGCATGTCTTGTAAAATTTGCTTCATAGGTACCAACAGATTCATCATCCCTTTTCTTCAGTTCAAGAAACTCTTTCTCCATCTTTGTTCGGAGAATACGAGGGAAGTACATATTGAAAAATAAGTTCTTGAACTCGTCCCATTCCATAGACTCAATTTCATCCCTTTGCCTCGTATTCTTAATAAGATTCCACAATTGATCAGCATCTCCTTCCAAACGATACACTGCTAGGATGACTTTATCTTGTTCAGAACATTGATGAACTGAAAATATCTTTTCAGTAGTACTAATCCATTGTTCTACAACTAATGGATTAGTAGATCCACTGAAAGAAGGTGGACGCTGCCTCATGAAGGATTCAACAGAATGTTGCTCCTTCCTTTGCTCGTTTGGGAGTCCTGCATGATTCATATATTGAGAAAGTTGTGTGAGCATGGCTACAAGATTTTGAATTCCAGCTCCCATATCGTTTGGTTGCTCAGGGGGACAATCATTGCATTTCCCATCGCATTCCGCATTAACACGGTTCCTTCGGGTTCCAGCCATTGACTAAAACCAAGAAGAATAGTGTGAGTAACACTAATTATAATAGGAAAACCACATAATCAAGAATAAAATTTTCATGCTTAAGGTCTTATCCTAGGTTATTCATGGCCATTTCTAAAACACTAAGATTGTGTTCTATGCTTAGACTTATCCTTAGGGTTCTTACTAAGACTTTCACATCCTAGTTTCCAAAGGTTGACTATACCTTTCCTCTGATACCAACTATAACGACCCATACTTTACATACATTGTTAATACTTCAAAATTGAAGCACACTTTTTACAACATATGACAAAACCACAAAGGACCGTATAGGTATAGTGTCTTTAGAAACTGGGAAACATAAACAACTGGTTCATAAATCTTCTACAGTGTCTCCCATTTATTTCATCATATCTAGGGTCCCTTTTAGAATATTCTACTTAATATCCATCTTCCTGACCTGGGGAAAAGAAAACATAAAAGGGTGAGCTCAAATGCTCAGCAAGGGAAAATAAAGGAAATAAAAATCATACAATATCTTTTTGAAAATCATAACCTGCAAAAGAGATCATAATATCTTAACATGGAACAAATCATAGAAGTGAAAATGAGATCCCCATAATCATAACATAAAACTTGAAACTTTGTGGCATGCACACATAATCATGGAAAATCATTTCTTGTTAGTCATGACTCATTGCCAAGACTATCTTAGTGGACAAAGTCCCTTTCTGAACCGAGTTCACTCCTCGTTTCAGTCCTGTATCACTGAACCGAAATAACCTTCCGTTCCAGCCATGTCTATCTCATGAGATATAAAATCTTTACCCAATGCATTGGAGGGAGATATAGGTCCCACCCATCTTATAATGAATCCTTTCTTATGTGTTCCACATAATCATAAATCATACATCATTGCATAACTCATGTAATACAAATTGGAATCTTAAAAATCATGACATCATAAAACAATTCATACAAGATAAAGGAATTCATAAAAATAATTCAATCACGACATGATCAAATCAATGTAATAATAGGGATAAAAACAGAACCCTTTATTATCTTAGATGGAAAATAATTTTGATAAAACACTTGAACTCCATTCTTGAGGAAAATATCCTTTCTTCTTCAAAAAAACATTTTTCCTTTCATAACATGTCATACGACTTTAAAATAAAAGAAGTTGATTAAAAATAAACTTGAAAACTTGTAAAGGAATCTTCTTGGAAATAATGTTTTAAAAAAATTCATTCATGCCGTATAAGTTAAAAAAACATTCTTCGTACTTTTGTCGGAAAAGTCAAAAAGTACCTCGTACGACAAAAGATTCCTTTCATACATATTACTAAATACTCACCGAAGGGTAAAAATGGATTTAAACAATTGTATGTGGATGGAAATAATATTTCATATTGATGAAACATGGATGTGGATGATAAAATACACCGCAATAAATATTTACGAATAAACAATCTCGGATAAAAATGAGATTGTGATATTTCGCTTACCTTAGGACCGATTTGCTTTGTACGTGTCCGAAGCTCCTGTATAATGGTTTAAATAATGTTTTTGACTTATTCCAGAATCATAAATATTGATATGATATCATATATGGTCATATTATTAGCTTCTTGTTAGTAATATTTCATTGTTACTTGTTACTCGGGTCTTTATTGCCTTTTGTTCTTATGCGTGTTTTGCCGAATAAATTCTTATTCTTCTTTTAAGGTTATAGATACCTTATATCCAGAATGTTATTAGTGTAACATATATCATATTTATTCATTCAATTCATTTATATAATTATTATGTAATGATGATCATGTAGAACGAGTCGCTTCACATCGTGGAGATGGTATTCCGTACGTACGCACGAGTGATGATATCGTTCCTATGATCATGGAATTGTATTGGAGTATATATATATTATTTCAGTATCAATATTACTTTATAATAATCATAAATAGTTACTCATTACACCATTATACCCATCCTTGTAAGGTGGTGGTGGAAAATAGATTACACCACGGCGTGGAGACGGTATTCCGTACGTACGCACGCGCGGTGATTTCATTTTTCTGTAGGATGGATAGAAGGTGAATTAGGGTTGTTTCATATTTATAATAACATATAAGTATGTAAGTAATACTGATGTTATTACTTTATCATGAAACAACTAAAGGAGAAGAAGTTGAAGAAGAAAGAAATTGAAAAGATCGGTAACGGATATTACCTCTTCTTTGGAACGCCTCTTTGAATCCTCCACTTAGGGAACTAAGATTGGTCTTTGAAGAAGACCATGACCTCTAGGATTATTCTAGGGAAGTGGGGAGGAGAAAATGGCAGGGGTTGGCCGAGCTTGAGTGCTCAAATTGGTGTGAGGAGGAGGGGGAGGAGGTGCCCTTTTATAAGGGAGGAGAGGGGAACCTTAGGAATACCTCAAAATAATATTTTATATTAAAGTAAAAATAGGTTTATAATGGTTCCAAAGGGTCTTATTCCGAAGGTAAAGTGGGGATGGGTCAATATACTATCAACCAATAAGATTTAGACAAGTTTAGGGTATTATTTTAACCTTATCAATTAGATTTAACTCTAAGTTAAATAATTTAACTTTTACTGTGTCTTTTTGTTTTCTTTCACTATATGGTTAATACACTTACTATAACATGCCAAACGAACCCCAAATTGTTTATTATTAATAGATATATCATTATCTATGTCATTTGGCCGAACCTTAGATTTTTAGGAATAAAATAACAATTAATAATATAATATTTGATTTAAAAACTATTTTGTGTCAATTTTGACACTATTTGATATATGATTTTGTTAAAAGTCATAACAGAATTATATGTTCGCCCCAAGTTGATTAAATCAACACTAATATATCATAGTAACCTAGAAAATTATTGGAATTCATAAAAAGTCTCAAATTACATTTATTTTGGTGTTTATAACATCAATTATGTCAATATTTCATTAATAAGATAATTACTACATCATCATTGTGTCTTAAATAAATTAACTTATTTAATGTCTAAAAATTATAAATAAAATACCATTATGTAGTAAATCTTTTTATCTTTCTAATGAATATTTATAGTCGAATTTATCTTATGTATAACCCCATATTAAAAATGATTTACTTATTAAACTTTGATTTTAACTATTTTAACCCTTCTTTAAATAAATTAATAAAAAATGTCCTAATCTAACCCAAGTGGGCCTAAATGGTCATATTTTATTCCTAAGTTTGTTTTTGGTCGAATTACACTTTTCCAATAAAATTATGACATGTGTTAGGGTAATAATAATATCATATTTACCCTTAGTTACCCTATTTACTATTATCCGCGGTAAAAAAAGTAAAACGTTACTATTCACCAAAAAAATTATTTTTATCTCATTTAACAACATTTTACTTACTGATATCAACCGTGTCTATCGGATTTTCGAAATTCCATTCACAGAAGTGGTAAAATTAAGTTTTATGCAAAATTCAGTTTTTAACCTACCACTTAGTGGTTTCACTATTCATCAAAAATTGAAAGTTTTCAGAAAAATACCAAAATTTCACCCTAGGCTAATTTCGGCATTCCGAATCCAAAAATGAAGTCCATTTTAAAAAATAAAATTTATAAAATTTCAAAAAGTGGTTATTACTATTCATAACGGCTAGTTTTAATAATATTTTAATAGCATATCGTTGTTTAGTGAAACTCGGTATTGCGTACGACGCAAGCTATCGAGGAAGGTTGTGATTGCGTGTAAAGTAATCCAAGAAAGTGTGTAGTGAAAGATTCCTTTGATGATATAAAAACAAAATATTACTCATAAAAATCTCGGGTGTTACACATAGACATCCCTTTTTATATTTTAAGTGATGTATTTTGAAGTGATTTTGACGTGATTAATGATAAAAATGGATATTAGATTTAAAAGGATTATTGAATGAAGTATAATGGGGTTTATGATTAATTTATTATGTAATTTATATGGGTATTCTTTTTAAGTAGTCCATTATAATTTTATCATGCTTTACTAGTTTTAAAAATGTTTTTATTTATAGAGTAAAGATATTTTTTCAGGATGGAAGGAGAAGGATCTCACAAAACCTTCCTATACCTCCCCGATCATTTGATATTCACTAGAATGGAACCAATTTCTTCTTGTGATTTTGAATGATTTATGAGAATCCAAATCATATGAAGGAAATTATTTGATCTATCTATCATTTTTCATTTCTCAAAATTTTATATGGACCATGGAAAGTCTCTTTTTTAATTTCTATTACTTTATTTATCCATGTCATTTGATAGGAGTTATACAACCAAGGACTTGACTATTTATTTTATGGAGATTTGTACAACCTAATGAAAGATAAACACGACATCAATAGCATAAAGGTAGGCCATGATGTCTGGATTTAAGGTAATAATTACTTTCAATTTGATTTCATAAAATCTTAAGGATATATTACAAGTATTGATTTATAGCGATGAATTATTATGGAATAATGTAAATGATGCATTTATGTATTGAAAAATGATATATTAGTATTACATCAATACCTTGTGAGAATGTATTTGGGTTTTGATATCTTTTTGAGGTATCTATATCCCAAATTTGTATGATATGAAAAATGATAATTGTGAGTGAATACATTTAATTTTGGTGGACATAGGTTTAAAGGAATTTGTTGCCTTTATTTTTCATGTGATTATTGATGATGAGGTTATTCTAGGTTATTATATTTTTGGGAGGAAAATGAAATGTATGAAATAAACAATGAGGATTAAAGATTGAATATCATTTTGGATTCATAGATGATTTTATTGTCTATTTATGGAAATTTTGTTTATTTACAAAAATAGTTAGAATATCTTTGTGATTATGGGATTTAGGAAATTAAATTTTTTTCCCTAGAATTAATAATGATTTATGTTATTTGGAGGAAAATTTTAATTTAATTTATAAAGTATATATTATCAAATCATTCTTATTTTAAGGTTTCAATCATAGTCTAGTATAATTTTGAGTAAATTTTTAGGATTATTATATGTTGAATGATGTATGTTCAAAATTGGCTATTAATATTGAATTTTTTAGATTATTATAGGTAAATTATTTTCTCTTATATGAACCATTATTAGTTTTGGTTACTATATAAAGACTAGATAAATTGATTTTCGAATCTATATTTTTTTATTTTAGTGCCTCAAGCATTAAAAATCAATCCCCATTATTTTGGGAAAACGATGATTTTTTGTGGAAAATATTCTAATAGAGGTTAGTAAATTTCCAAATGTTCATAGACCAGGTAGTAAAGTAATTCTAAAATAAGAAGTTTTATCCAACTACTTTTCTTACCTAGAAATTAATGGCCTTTAAATTTATCTGAGTTTTGTGAATCTTTTATGGTTAATATTCTCATGACAATGTACTCCATCACTCTCTAGATGTATTTGGAGTTATTTTTATCTTCCAATCCATGTTTTCACTTCCCACTTTTGTTCTACTACATGGAAATTTAGTATGTTTTATCTCATATGACCTTCATATTTCAATTAAACTATTTTTCTAATCCAGTTATATTATTATGTCTAATAATGTGGGATTTTAAAAAATGTATTTTCGAAAGATCAAACCCTAGTTTTGGGTCCCATTATATAATTAGGAGGTAGACATTTAACAAATGGGAGAGAATGTAACATCATGTGTTTTTAAAAATGAATGACTATGTTCGATTTCTTACAATATATGACACGTAAATCTTGAACAAAAATCATAATCTTTATTTAAATGTTACCATTATAACCTAACCACTAAATTGGAGGGAATGGAAATTATAAAAAACATTATGACATATATTATTATCATACTCATTAATAATTTATTAATTAATTCTTTATAAATATGTACTATATTTTTAATTCATTCAATTACATTTTTAGTAAAGACAATTTATTCCTCAAAAAATCGTTTTAATAAAAAAAATGATTTTTGTATAAAAATTATATAATTAACATTGATATGTTTTTGAAAATGAATTTTATAAAATTGAATTAATTTTTGAAACCATAATATCAAATTTTTCTATGGTGAAATTATGATAATTTTCTAAAAATATTTATTTTTCAATGAATAATAAAATATAATGGTCTCCATTAAAATCTATATTTAATTTAAATGGTAAAATTATGACTTGAATTTTTTGTAAAATTAAATTATTTAATTTTAAATTAAAATAATCCATTTATTGTTTTTAATTAATTTTATACATGATTTTACAATAAGAACCTTTTATATTTTCAAAAATGAATTTTTTTAGAAAATATTTTTTAGGGCATTTTAACTATTTAATTTTATATTAATTTCACCCAATTCAGTTATTTGAATTTTAAAAAATTGATTCCATATTTGGAATCATAGGTTCCAAATTTATCAAATATGTCACTTTTTTATTTTCACATTGTATAAAGTAAATATAGTAATTTTTATTACTATAGTTAAGGTTAAATCAAGTAATTATGGGTGAAAATAATATTATAAAGACTATAAAATTACACTAACACATTTCTCAATATATTAAAAGAGTATATTTTGACTAAAATCATACATTTATCTAATTTATGATTTCTTGTTTCAACTTGGTTGACAATAAATACCATTTAGTATTTTCATTTATGAAAAGTCAAACTTGTCTCACTAATGTTTTTAATAAGTATAGTTTTTTTAATATATGTTCATCCAACATCTATGTTAAACCATAAATTAAATTTTTCAATCTAAAATATTTATATTCATAATGATAATTTATTATTATTATTATTGGATGAATTATATATCTTAAATTCTTATAGAACGATGATGCAATAATTATTATATTAATGAAAATAATCAAATAAATGACTTTAAAAATATTAAAATAAATATTATTTGAGAAAAATATGATTTGACATGAATTATAAAGATTAAAATTACATTAATATGATGTAATAAAATAATTGGTTTGAATTAGAATATTTTTTCAGGTTTGTAATGTCATAGTAATGAATAGTATCAAATTTTACTAAAATGTTGTTTTTGAATATTATATTTTATTAAATTATTAAAAATTAATAAATATATTAAATAAGGTAATGGTGGACAATATATGGTCTAAATATTAATACCATGTCAATTTTGAGGGCTATTTGGAATTATTTATCTCTAGAAATGTCTTATTATATTTTGATAATTTGAGAAATTCCTAAAGTTCCCCATCACCTCAATTATAAAATGGCATCTCATCCATTACTTAATTTCATCACCATGACCCATTAAATATATCATCCTATTATAAATTATATTCTAAACATCCCAAGACACATTATTGAGGTGATTGTGAGACAAAAAATCTAATTCCAAGTTCCATAATGTATCTTTCAATGAGGTGTAATTCAATAGGTAACGTTCTTAAACCACCTCGGTTAATTTCTTTTCTTATTCTATCTTCTACTCAAATAATTCATCAATTAATTATTAATAACTCCAGTATAATTTATATAATCTAGTTTTATATTTCTAATGGAATATATTATATACATACTTTTTCTCATATACTTTTATTCAATGAAACAAAACCACTGTCCAAATTATGGTGATTAAACACCTCCTAGGATAATGAGTTTTTGTTATTCATTACAAACTTCAAGGCTAGTAATAAAACTTTTATTATATTCAAATAATATTTTTAACAAAAATATTATAAACTATTTAATGTTATTTAACTAATAGTTTTCCATGATATTGTGTAAAATTAATGTAATTCTTGTTGGTCATAAATGCCTCCAAAATAAACAAAACAATTCTTAGTAACGTTTCATCAAATGAATCATCCTCATTTAAAAAATAAAAATGATATAAAAGACTATTTAAACATAAGGAAGATCTTTAATAGAATATAATTTTACATCTAAAGTAAAATTACCATTTTACATGACCATCCATAAATAATGAAAAGTTAACAAACCATGAAACCATGAAATGAATGGTCCAAGAATGATGATTTTGATCATTAAAACTCATCAAACTATTCATAAATGAACTTAATAAAATAATAATAAATTAAATATATGTGGAATAATTTCATAATTAATAAATATATATAATTTTATAATCTAATATGTTAAGAGAAGGTGTAGAACACATTTTTCATACATGGTATGAGTCTCTTTTACAAAACACCTCATCTTAAATGTTTTAATGATTTATTTTCCAAATCATCATCTTTCGGGTCCATTTTTTTAAATTGATTGCAATAATGAATTTATATCGAAATGAATGTTTTAAAATTTAATTTTTTTATTTTATATATATATATTTAAAATGGGAATATTTTTAATATTTTTTGTAAGGAACTTTATTTTAAAAATAATATTCTAAAAGTTTATTTTTTAAAAACATAAAAGGATTGTTTTTATCTTATATTACATAAATGGATTTTCATGATTTTGTGTCCACTTAATTATTCATGTTTCCTTTATAATGTTACATTTTTTCATTTAAAATTATTACCTTTTTATTTTTATAGTATTCTTAAAAATACATCATTTCGAAATTGAAAGTTATTTTTATTCAAAGAGTATTTTATGATACAAGAATTCATTAATTTATTGATGTTATGGTTATTCATAATTGTTCATGATGATATCTTTTTTAAATTATAAACTAATTACAAGTGTTTCTATGATAAACCAAGGATGGGTGGTAACATTATTAACCACAAATCGGAGGTTCCTTGATAAACCACAGACGGGTGGATACATCATATCCTCCAATGAAATGGGTACTCTATATAAATAATTTGACCATATATGTTTTTTCATATGTATATATGTTATGTAAAATGATATACCAATTTAACTAGTTTACTTTTATATTCTTTATAATGATTTTTTATTTAAATCATTTTATTTCCAAAAGGTAAGATAATAATTGTTTAACATGATTCCATTTTGATGGTAAAAATGTATGTTTTTTAGAAAAATTTTTTATAGATATTCAATGAAATAATAGTTCCCATTAAAATATGTCCCTTAAAAAAGCTTTTTTTTCTCGTAACATGTTTTAAAAAATTCATAGAGATTTATGTAGAGTAGGTATAATGATGAGATCAAGGAGGAAACTATGAATATTATTCATAGAGAGAAACCATGTTTTATTTTTAAATACTTTTTGGGTTGAAATGGTTAATAAATATAAGTGTCCTTTTGTAATTTATGGTATTATAATGTATCAGTTTGTATTAATTCACAAAAAATCTAAATCTAAAATATCTTTTGGAAAAAAAGAAAAAAAATCTTTTCTAATGTCACTAGAATATATAATGATTAAGCTCGGGTCCATAAACACTATCACATTCTATCATCCCTTTAGAGTTAGGTTCTTCATCCATATCCATGTTCTAAAATCCCAATTATGTTCTCCTACTTATAAACTACTACTTTTTATTCCATATGAACTTAATACTTCCCATTCTATCTTTTCAAAAGGATTTATTATTGATCCTTTTTATGGTGTCGATTTTCAAGTTTGGTATTTAAAAAAAACTAACCATGGATACAAAAACCTAACATGAAATTGAAAACATTAAATTTAAAAAATGGTAGCATGTAATATCCTATGATTTGAAAAATAAATATTGTGTTCGATAGAATACAAGAGTTACAATAGCAATAACAAATGAACAAAAAATTATTATTATTTAAAATTGACTATTAAAACCTCACAATTAAATTGGATAGATTCAATAATATATTCCACATTATAAAGTATAAAATGATCCAACTTTTACAGACTCTATTTTTTTCCTTAAAACATTGAAAAAATTATAACTATTTTCACTGTTATGCACTAGGATGGTGTTAAATTCAGAGTCTCGGTGTGCCCAGAATTATTTTTATAAAAATATTAAATATGGTTTATATTGCATGCATGGTTAATTAAATAAAATGGGATAACCCTCAAACAGTTTATCAAATCAAAAATCTAAGACCACGGTTTTCTGAGGAATATGGTCTTTTCACTACGCACGACATAGAATGAGTTAGCATGGGATGTTTAGACCCCTCTCTTGTTTGGTGTTTATTTATGTGAATTAATTAATTTATTATTTTATTTATTATTTTCACCTAATAAAGGTCTATAAATAATCCACTATGGATAATTCGTATAGTTACCTCATAATTCTCCAATTACTCATGAATATCTCCTCCTCCTCCTTTGGAAATTCCCTTTGAAGAAAAACAATAGACCTTTAGTTTAAGGCTAATCGAAGAAAGACAAATGCATCAGCTTTTTTCCAATATTTTTTCTATTGTGTTCTTTAGCAAAAATCGATCTAAATAGAGTTAGGACTCATTATATGTGGTTTCCCGCCCATATAATTTAACGATTGAGCCTGATCAATTCCCACTCTTTGATCCCAATTAATTTGAGACTTTTCATTATACCATGTATTGAAATAATCCATCCTTTCAATTTATTTCTAATTTTGACATGTTTTTCATCCTGATTTCCCCACAACAAAATCATTGACTAGGAATTCTTGTCTACTGATACATATCACCTTTTTTGTTAATGCTTCCCCCCACCATTCTTTGTGTTCTTCATCGTCCGGTCACGGGGTCATGAGTCTAATTTTTCGAGCTGATTTAAAATGTGATCGAACCCCTATATTTTTTTATGTGGAGTGAATGACATGTAGATCAATGATTAGGGGATGTATTGAAAAACGAGTGTGATGGTGTTTGGTAAATGAATCATAACGGGACTATGTGTGAATGTTTTTTATTGGAGGTGGGTTTGGATTAGGTCGATAACCTCTATTTTCCTAGTTGTCACATGATAAGGATGTGTGGGGTGATGAGATCTATTTTGAGAGATGTCTATGTGTGGGGTTTCATGGCGATGGCAGCTCGGTGAGGATGTGATTGTGGTCGAGCTCAGATATTTAAAGAGGTGTTCAGACATGGTCAACTCAATGTGCATTAGATATTATTATTTTTATTATTTTTATTTTAAATGGTGTTGATTTGAGAAAAAGTAAATGGGGGATTTATATTATTATTATATTAAATAATTATATTAATTATTTAGTAAAATTTTGTGGTAAATTAAATTAAATTGTTTTAATTTAATAAAGAAAAATAATCTTAAATTAATTGTTTAAATTAAATTAGGGAAGACAAAATTGTATAATTTTTAAAGGTAATTCATAACTATTTTTCTCAAAATGTGAAATGAAAGAGAAAATTTTAAAATAGGGTGGAAAAAAATATGGAGTATGCTATTCGTGGATTAAGGGAGTTTTTTAATGCCTTCCAACATTTAGGTTTTATTATTTATATTATAATATAATATAGTAATAATTTTATAAAAAATAAATAAAAATATTGGGAGGATTTGAATGGGTGGTGGTGGACTTTAGGCATAAGAGGATAATTAGATCAATGGATTGAGCATATAAGGTTTAAATAAAATAATAATATAATAATTGTGTTATTTTTTTTGGAAAATCGTAATTCATTCGTAAATTCTTCACACGACATTAGATTGATGAAATTTCAGTGGAAACGTGACCCTAGAATTGTGACTATCATTTTAAGACCGATTTTGGATACCTTTTTCAAACTCATGCCTTAGGTCAATGAAACAACCAATAATAATAAAAATATTATTATTAAATAATTTTATATCCAACATATCCTACTCATACGGTGTCAAAATGAAGAATCGTCTGCGACGTTGTGACCATGAAATTTAGGCGGAAATTTCATGAATAATTTTGGGTATTTATTTCGACTTATGACTCTACCCATGAGATGTCGTTTGGGCATGATTCTGTAAAATTATACTTTTTACCAGGTGTTTGATCAAGGAAATTGAATGTCCAATCTCAAGTGTTTTTTCATGAGGATCACAACAATGTCATCTGAATGGCCATCTGGGGTGATTTTAAGAGGCATATTAGTGAATTTTAATTTTACCTCTGACTAGTGATGATCATCATGCATTCATCCCATCATTTACTGAGACATTTCTTGTAATACTCTTACATGTTGTTTAGTGATACAAGGCCAGAAATCTGTGTTCTGGTGAGGACATGATTAGAAAACAGAGTGGACCCACATGTCATGTGGGACCCTCGACATGCATTGTATCTCTTTTTGAGGAAACATCAATGTTTCTTATCTCCTTTGTTTGAACTTGTATTTTGGCCCGTGAGTATCCTATCTTGATTCTTTTTCACATAGAATGATAATGTGACCTTAGTTATGGATTTAGAGATATTATTTTAAATGTTTAGGGAATACCCTCTAATTGTACTAGGAAGTGGTGTTCCCGGAATAGAGTATCGTTCTTACCCTCCATCAAGTCTTGTTATCGGAGTTTCTTGATGATAGTACCACGCTTACACTCTATTATTACTAAGAAGTGGCATTCCATTGTGATCTCTATGAGTTACCCTCCAGTAGGACTAGACATTAGAGTCCCTCAACATTTTGGGCTTTCCCACCCATAGGCCTGGGCGATGGCATTCCTCGAAGAAAGTACTAGAATTAACCTCTAGAAAGACTAGGAAGTGGTGTCCCCTGATGATCTTTCTGAGTTACCCTGTAATAGGAATAGGAAGTGGAGTTCCTCACCATTCCAGGCTTACCCTCAAGTAGGGCTGGGATGTGATTTTCCCTGATAATAGTTTCGGGATTACCCTCATTTAAGGATGGGAAGTGGAGTTCCCTAATAAATTATTCCAAGATAAACCCTCTAGTATGGCTAGGCAATGGAGTTTCATGATGACTCACCTGGCCTAACCTCGAGTAGAATTGAGCAGTGGTGTTCCCTGATGATAATCCTGAGTGTAACCCTCTAGTCGTGCAGGGAAGTAGAGTTACTCAGTGACTATAATAGTAGGACCCTCTTATCGTACAAGTTCATGGGATCATTACATAGATTTTGTGACCCCTAATCTATGGGTCATAGGGACTAGACGTGGTTTGACATAGATTTGGACTTATGAGGAAGATGGATGTTTTCCCCACTGAGATGTGTATTTGTGATATGACCTAATCCTTATGGGGGAGTCAGTACCTCTCAAAGAGGTTAGTATCAAGGGTTAGTGATTGAGTCCCTTAGTCATGAGTGTTAATTGTAGGCACATGAGATGTTGGCTATCATTGATGGACTTATTTTGGAAATGTTTTGCACTCTTCTTCTTAGGATGAGTTGTAAGTTGGAGATCCCCTACCTTCTAAATTGGGATTCATTAAATAAGAATATATATATATACATCTTCGGTACCCACTCCTTTTTTAGTTACTCTCCATCCAATAGAGGCATAGATGTGCGGTTTATTCCACGTGCTTTAAGTGTTAAGATTATCATGGTTGTATGAGTATACTATCCTACTATGTGTATAAAATATATGATGAGAATTTAATCTTCTCTCCATGTTGAGATCCTTGTGTTTTATGAGTTTAATTTTACTCTATTTTGGGTTTAACTATACACTTTTATTTTACCGTGTTCCATATTCTTATTTCTTCTTAAATAGTATCTCTTACTGCTCCCCCATAACCCTTTTCAGGGCATTCTACTGGGTATGTATATACTCACCCCTTCATGAGATTTTCCCAACATGTGTCCTGTCTTTATTAGATGATGGATAGGATGATCGTGACATCATAGAATCTTTCGGGTATGGGGTTCTTAGAACAATTATGTTAGTCGTAGTTTGGGATTCAAGAGCAAGGCCCCCTTAGTTGGTTTAATTTTCTAGTTTTCTATGAGGGTGGGACATATTTCAGGTCTGGGCATGTATTTTTCCCATTTTTTATTTTTAGTATACACTACCTTACTTCATACTATCTATAGGTTCATGATTGTTTGCTTTACTTTATAGTGGTATTGCATCTTTTACATTCTCCCACTACACTTTTTCATTGATTTTTATGTGTGTGTGTGTGTGCAATTACATAGGAAAAATACCCCTTCAATTAGTTATTTCTTTATCGCTTTTCATAACCCCAAACCTATAGAGGTGGGCTTGGGGTAGTCTTGGCACGAGCCCCAAGATGGGTAGGTTTATAACAGATTGGTATCAAAGAAAGTTCATTCATTGGGATTTTGTTCGGAAGTATCCCTGTAAGAGGATTTTTTGGGTTTAGGGAAATAGTGTTATAGTTCTTTGAGTGCATCTCTTAGGTGAGAGAGTCTAGTGATTTTATATGTAACCAGCATATCCATTTACCGGGACCCTAACTACCTTCTTGTTAACTCATAATGTAGATACATTTTTAGGTTGACATTAGTGGTACATGCATCATATAGTATTGAGTATTTGATTTTAAATCTCCAGTCAGCTACCCATTTTTGTCAATAAATATATATATATATATATGCTCATCTATCTGTCGTACTCCTTGATAACTTTTAGGATGCCTCTGTGATGACATCCTACCCAGATACCAGCTATGGTTCATGATGTCAACACTATGAGCGATGAGCCCTCGACTTAGGGTCCATCCTATGAACCCTTTATTCAATGTCGAATGTTAGAAGCACCTCCATTGGTTGAGAAATAGATCATTCTAGCTAAGAAGATGAGGATGTGTGCAGGATTAGCACACTATGGGAGTTCCAACATCGTAGATTGCTGAGATTCCACGGTGAGCAAGATCCTCACGAAGTAAGGGATTAGCTAGAGTCGGTGGTATGTATATTCAACCTCTTTTGGGCCAAAAACAATTAGAGGGTGTCACTAGAAGCCATACTTTCCCATGGAGAAATTGGGAATTAGTGAGGACTCATTATGAAAATGTATGTTGAGTCTACACCATCATGGGATAACTTCTAGAGACTATTTTTTGTGGACTGCACCCATCATTCTTATGATCAATCCAGATCTGTGGGATTATGGAGCTTAATCAGAGAGTGGTGGTGGTAGTTGAGTACATGGATAGATTAATAGACCTTACACGCTACTCCCTTAGCATGATATGGGATGACTACTTCCGAGTGCATATGTTTGAGTAGACACTCTGTAGAGAGACCTGAACCTGAGTTAACATCACTGGTTAGAGTTCCTAAAAACTAAGAATCGAGATAATCTATAATCCATGGAAGGGAAACACCATTATAGATTCCCTTAGTAGTAATTTTAAGGCTCTCCAAGTGCATGAAGCTTCAGCCCATTTATCTTCCCTATGAATTACTCTTGTAGAGCAGAAGGGTGAATCTTTTCATTAGTTGATGGTTTTGAATCCATCTCTTATTGAGTGTGTAAGAGAGTCTCGGATAGGATACATCAATTGTGAGGTTTTGTGTGACAATATATCCATAGTCGACTCACCAGAATGATATTCTGAACCATGGAATCAAATCAACTTGTTTATGGGAAAAGAATTATTTTATTCACGATGCATGAAGATGTCGGGCAGGAGTTCCACACTTCTCTACTAGATGTACATACTGATGAATGAAAGATGTATAGAGATATTTGGAAGTAGTTTTGGGGATCTTACATGAGATGATGTGTAGATGAGTTCATCTCATGATTCCTCACTTTTCAGTAGTTTAAGGTTGAGATCCATGTTCTAGAAGGTTTCTTTTAGCCCCTAGAGATCCTATAGTGGAGTTAGGACATCGTATCCATGTACCATTCCATAGGGATTTCACACACAGTTAAGTTCCATGATTCTATATGGGTGATATTGGATTGAATCACAGTGTTAGATTACTTACTTTCCATCAGGGATTAGAGTTTAATAGAGATTTTTAGGTAGTTGTACTTGTGTTAGATCATCTACCTTCATGGGGTAACATGACTATGACATGAAGTTTACATCCTGATTTTTGAGAGGCCTGCAGAAGGAATTCAGGACATAGATGCCTATGAGTACAAACTTTCATCACAAAACCAATATGTAGACTAAGAGAACTATCTAAGGGTTTAAGTATATACTGAGGGATTTCAAGTTTTACATCAGATAAAGCTGGGAGGATCACTTTCCCAAGGTAAAGTTAGTGTAAAAAAACATCTACCACTATACCATTGTAATGATAATTTTGGAGGCCCTATACAGGATACCCTATAGGTCACCCTTGTACTAGATAGAGATTTTTGAATCATATCATGTGACCCTAGAGTTGGTGAAGGTTACAATGGAGAAAGTGAATATCTTCCATGAGTGGACAAGGATGGCCCAGAGAATACAAAAATATCACACAAAGAACCATAATAGAATCTTGGAGTATGAGCTAGGAGACTGCATTTTCTTACGAGTCTTCTGAAAACAAGGAATATGATAGTTTGACCAAGGATACAAGCTATCCTTACGGTTCATTGGGCCATTTGAGGTCATGCAGAGATTTGGAGAGTTTTCCTATTTCCTCACCTCACCACTAAAGCTAGATCGGGTTCACGAACTCTTCCAAGTGTCATAGCTGGGGATATACATTCATAACCCTCTATAAGTCATCGACTATGTTCAGTTGGAAATAAAGGATGGAACTACCTATATAGAGCACATAGTGATTATTAAGGATCATCACGAATAGAAATTGTATAGAAGGACCATCCCTTTGGTTCGTGTGTTGTGGAAGCTCGAAAATGTGCAAGAGAGATACTGAGAAAGGGAGAGCCATATGCATGCGCTGCATCCTGAGTTGTTTTCATAGTTTTTTTGGGGATGAAAACATTGAGTGAATGATTTAAATTCCCAGTTTTTCTTTTTATGATTTTTAAATATTTTTAAATATATCACTATATCTAATCACTGAGATGACATGCGATTCTGAGGCCAGGTGTTCCAATAAATTATTTTGAAAAAATATTAAATATATTTTATATTTTTTGTGCTTATTAAAATAATTAAAATTGGGTAACTCTCAAATTTTTGATCGGATCAAAAATTAGAGAACATGATTTTTTCTGGAATGTCGTGTTTACACAAGGAATGACATAAAATTAGTCATTATAGGATGTTTAGACCCATCTCTTATTTTCAGTGTGTTTATGTGAAATAATTAATCAATTAATTAATTTAATTAATTATTTTTTCCTAATTAAGGTGTATAAATAAGTATCTTGGAATAAATCATTGGTTTGGATCATAATTCTCCCACCATCGGTGAAGCTCTACTTATCCTCCTTTTGGTGAATCCCTTTGATGAATAATAAAAAACCTCTGGATCAAGGAGAATAGAATCTTGGAAAATGAATCTACTTCTTCCAATTGTTTTGTGAGCATGTTCTTCACTAATCATCGATCAAAATAGATATTTGACTCATTATATGTGGTTTTACTCCCTTACAATCGAAATATTGAGAATAATCAATTCCCTCTCATTGATCTACATTATTTTGATCATTTCCATGATCCCATGAATCAAATTAAATTATCCATTCAATTTATTCCATGTTATGTAATGTTTCTCAATGTGATATCCATGTTATGAAATCATTAGTGAATAAAACATGGACAATTATTCTTATTACCTTTTTCATTATGGTGGAATTAATAACATAAAGATCAACATTTTGGGGATAGATTAATAAATGAGTAGGACATTATTTTGGTGAACTGATTAGACCAGCACCACTGGTGTGTGTTTTTTATTTGTGGTGGTCCAAGATCAAGTCGGTAGCCCCCCATTTTCTCGGTGGGCACGCGACAAGGACATGTGGTGTGACCCGAACAATTTTGAGTGATGTTCGTGTGTAAATATTCATGGTGAAGGCTATTTGATGAGGATGTGATGGTGTCCAGGATTAGATATCTAATGAGTTTTTCCTACATGGTCAATGAAACGAGCATTAAATAATTATATTGTAATAATTAATATTATTAATGGTTTTGAGTTGAGAAAAATTAAATTCTGAATTATTATTATTTTTATTATTATTATTATAAATAATAATACCAATGTTTTTGGTCAATTAAATTAAATGGAATTAATTGAATAAAGAAAAATTTATTAATTTAATGGATTAAATTCAATTAAGGATGAAAAAATGATATAATGTTTTTAAAGGGAATTGATAACTATTTTTATCAAAATGAGAACGGAAAATGAACATTTTAAAATATGGTGGTAAACTAGATGAGGAGTGATTTTGGATGATTGGGGGAGTTTTCTAATGCCTTCCCACATTTATGTTTTATTATTAATATTATTATACGATATAATATTAATGTTACTAAAAGGAAATAAAAAAGGGGGTGGATTTGAAGGGGTGGTGGGGCATTTTATGCATGAAAGGAGAATATGGGAATGGTTTAAAGAAAATAATAATAATAAAAATTAATAATTAAATAACATTATTATTCTTTATAATGGTGGGAGAACCATAATTTTTTCGTAAATTCTTCACATGATGTCGTATTGATGATCTATCAACCACAACATGTCCATTTTAAGACTGATGTTGGATACATTCTTCAGACACATTCCATGTATCAATGAAACTCCCAATAATAATAAAATTATTATTATTATGGAATTTGATATCCAACATATATTCATTATACGATGTCAAAATGATGAACCATCTATGACATTGTGACCCTGAAATTAATGAGGGGGTTTTAAGACCAATTGCACATATTTAATTCAGATGCATGTCTCGATCCAACGATATGTCATTCGATCATGATTATGTGAAATGAGAATTTTTTACTGGTTTTCCGATTGAGGAAAGTGAATATCCTATCTCTAGTTTTTTTCTTAAGGATCATAAACTATGACATTTTTTTCTATTTGTGGCTATTTGATGAGGGATATTAGTGAAATTAAATTTTTGTACCTTAGACTACAAATGAGCCTCATTTGTTCGAAAAAGACATTTTCTAAGACACATCGTGTAATATGGTTACATGTCATGTAGTGCTACATGGCTAGCAAGACGTGTTCTAGAAAGGACACATCCATAAAATAGAGTTGGACCAAACACCATGTGGCTCCCCAAACATTCCTTGTACTACCTCTTGAGGAAACATCAATATTATTTATCTCTTTCATTAGAACATGGATTTTTTCCCACGAGTATACTATCCTAGGAGTTTTTCTATATAAAATGAAATTAATCCCAAAGTTGAGGGTTTAGATATTTGATGTTAATTATTATAGGTTTGGAACACTCTAAGGAGACACATGATGATGGAAGAAATCATACAGAATCACTTAATCAGTTTTGGGTGTAACCCTCTAACATGGATGTGAAGTGGAGTTCCCTAAATACAATACTGGGATTACCCTCCAGTATAATTGGGTAGTGGCATTCCTCAACGAAATTTCATAGTTACACTTTGGTAGGATTGGGATGTTAATTTCATTAATGTTCTGGGATTACACTCTAGTAGGGTTGGGAAGTGGTGTTACCTGATTACAGTACTATTCTTACCCCTCTAGTAGGACTGGGAAGTGGTGTTCACCGATGATCATTCTGAGTTACCCTCAAGTTGGACTGGGCAATGGAGTTTATCAAAATTTTGGGCTTACCCTCCAGTAGGGATGGGTAGTGTAATTCCCCACTGAGATCTACTAATAATAACATGCTAGAACAACTAGGAAGTGGATTAAACAGACGAATCTGCAGGCTTACCCTTTAGTAGGACTAGGCATCGGTGTTCCCTGATGAAATTCCCAAGCGTAACCCTCCAGTCGGGCTGAGAAGGGGAGTTTCTCGATGACTATCAAAGTATGACCCTCATATTGTACTAGTTAATGAGATCCTTACAAGTAATTTTTGACCCTTTGTCTGTGTGTCACAGTTAGGAGATGATGTTTGACATCGCATTGGACTTACGAGGAAGAGAGACACATTTACTACTAAGAGGTGTTTTTTGTGGCGCAACCTAAAACCGTGAGGGTTTGCCAGATCCTCCTAAAGAGGATTTTATCAAGGAGTGTTGATTATTTCCCTTATATTTGAGTGTTCAGGGTACTTGTGTGAGATGACGGTCATCTGTGATGGACATAATTTGGAACGGTTGGTTACTCTTCTTCTTGGGCTGAGCTATGAGATGGAGATCTCATATATTCTCATTTTGGTTTTCTTTGACTAAGTATATATATATATATATCCTTCTTCGGTTCCCACACCTTGGGTTATGGTTACCCACCTTTCGAGAGAGGTGAAGACATGCGAGGTATGCCATGTGATTTCCATCTCTATATTCTCAAGGTTGTATGAGTATACTCTCCTATCAGGGGTATTGGAGACTCGATGTGATGTTCATATTCTCACTATGTGAAGTTCCTTATGTTTGGACGAGTTTTCCTTCACTCTCATTTGGGGTTCAGTTGTAATCTTTTGTTGTACATTGATTTATATACTTCATTCCTCTTTAGTTGTATCACATACTACTCCCCCTTCACCCTGTTTGGGTTGTTCTGCTGTTTTTGATATACTCAACCCTGCATGGGCCCACCCAACATGTGTCATGTCTTTTGTAGATGATATAAAGGTTGATCATAACTTCATATGTGGTAGGGATATGCAGTGATTGGACCACGTATGGTGGTAGAATCTTGGGATACAGGATCTCAACTCTCTCAGATGTTTTACTTTTCCATTTTTCTGTTAGGTGGTGACATATTTCTGCTTTGGCATGTATTTTTTTCCTTTTTACATTTCAATAAATACTACCATAATTCATACTCTCTAGAGGTTCATGATTTTATGATTTACTTTATAGAGGTTTGGAATATTTTACATTCTTCCTATGCACTTTTTCATTGAGTTGGTAATGTGTTTGTGTATATTTACATAGGCAATGTCCTCCCGGAATTAGTTATGCCTTCAAAAATTATTGACACCCCTAGAATATGAAGGTGGGTTTGGGGTAGTTCTGGATTAAGCCCTATCTTAGTCCAAGCCATGAAAAAACTCATTAATAATTTTAAAATTAGTTCGCTGTAAAAAACATGATTTTTTGTAAATTCTTTTTTTTCAACTATATTGTTTCTTCTACAATTGGTTTGAATTCTTTTTAAGAGATAATATTTTAATTTATTTTAGGATATTTTTTAAACTTTATTATAAAAAAATAATTTTCATTTTTTCATTTATTATTTATAAATTATCATAGGATAAATTTTTGTGATTTTTTAAAAAAGATTGATTCTTTAATGAATAGTGAAAAATTGATTTATATCAAAAATTGTATTTTCATTTTAGGTATTTACAAACTCAAATATTTTCTTTTCTTTTTAAAAAAAAATATAATTTGATCATTATAATACATAATAATCCATTTATATTTTTTAAATAAAATTTATTCTTGAATTTGGTATAAACATTTTTTTAGAATCTCATTTTACAAAAAAATTATTTTCTTCACATTTGTCCAATTACATTTCAAATTAAAAACTATAAACATTTTATTATAATTTTTTTGAAAAGGATTAAATATTTTTATTTAGATGGTCAAATAAATTAAATTGGTCCCCTTTATTTTTATTCAAAATACTTTGTAATCTTATAAATTTTTGTTACTGTAATTAACCAAAAATATAGTAATTAATCCTTAAATATTAAATGACCAACACTATAAAATTACCATAAAACATAAATAAATTATATTGGATGAATCTATTTTATCCATAATCAAAAAAGACTCAGTTAAATGACCATTTTTATATTTTCATACTACTGCAACCATTATATTATTTTATTTAAAGAAATATCAAAAATGTCACACACATTTTTTAATATTAATAATAGTTTTAACGTGAGGATAGACTTAGATATATTCATTTATAAATAATAATTTTAAAGATAATTTATTTATCTTCAAAAAATTTATTTATTTTATATTTTTAGTGAGTATATAATTATCTTAAATTTAAAAAAAACACTGACGAATTTATGATTCAATAAATCAAAAAATCATATAAATGATATTAAAAATGTAAAAAATGTTATAATTTTTTATAATTAATGTGATACATGAAATTAAAATATTTTCATTCAATTTTATGGATGTATTAAAATAATTTTTTAAAAAAAATTAACCATTTTTATGTTATTAAATTCAATGTAATGAATATTTCTACAACATGACATTATTGATATTTCAAAATAAATAATATTGTATTTAATGATATAAAATTCCCATAAATATTATATTTGGCCAGGTGAATTTTATATGGTTTATAATATCAATTTTGTTCCATATATATTTCTTTTATCAAATTATTGTAACAATATTTATCCTCAATGTGTAAAAAACCTTGTTTTCATGGTAAGGGTGAAAGGGGTTAAGGATTAGTTAAAGCAATAAGGTAATGGTATAATTCTGATAAAAACATATATATAATTTGTATAATGAAATTATTTTGAAAATTAATCACCCTATATTTGAAATAAATATGATTAAGTCCATTTTGAAATAATAAATAATATATTATGATTTAATATTTTGTTAAATTCCATGATTTCCCTATCTCACTCTTCTAAAAGGTCATATCTCCTTCTCTTCACTGCACACTTCAAGAACCATCTTTTTGTAGATAATGCTACAAAAATTTCCTTCCTAGAATACCCATAATAATTATATATTTCGTGGTTTATTAATAATAACATCCCTATATAGCATATGTAGTTACGAAAAATATATTTTATAAAGAAATGTTATAGTTTTAACCACATGTTATTTTTCAACTTCTTCTTCCACCACGTTCATGTACTATTCTCCAAATATTACATAATAATAAAAAATCATCTATATAATTATATATTATTATATTAATCGAATGAAATATATTCATATCATCTTCCATCAAATGGGTAACAAAACCATCATTCTTTTGTATAGTGGATTACTACCTCACGAACTGATGTAATTCATTTTTCAACAATCCTTCCCATTGATAAACTATAATGATGTATTTAAGTTGTATATATGATATTAATAACATATTTATAATTTTTTATGATAATATAACACATATTCTCTTACTATTCTTTAAATTGTAAAATGATAATGTTGTTCATGCGTATATGTGGAATACCACCTATATGAAGCAATGTGGTTCATTTTTCATCACCACATCACATAGATAATATACAAATAATTATAATTTATTAAATAATATGATATTTATGATATTATGTTCATTTTTATAGATAAAATTGTATATTCCTTCATTCCATAATGATAATTGAAATTTGAAATGTTAATCATGCATACGTATAGCTTACCACCTCAATGATTGTAATGCAAATTACATTCTCATATTAATTATTCAAAATTATTTTAAAAACTATATGTTATATTTAAAAATGGTAATTTTATTATATGATGTAATAATGACCTATTTGATAATATTTTTCATACCAAATTCATTTTAGACTTTTGAACCAAATATCATCAAAACACCCATTGTGAATTTAATAAAGTAATTAATTAAATTTATATTTTATACGTATAAAATAATAGAAATAATAAAATTTAAAAAGTTCATAATAAATTAAATAATTAACCTTTTTTTGTTTTAGATGATAAATATTGTATGTGATGATTCGTACTCAAGGTAAGGGACTTTATTTGAATAAACATCTTTTAATTATTCAATTAAAACTGAATTTTTCATCCATAACTATAATTTCTAAAAACAATTTAAAAATTATTTTTCATATGTTAATATGTTATTAAGAATAAATTACACATGTTTTTATATATAAATACTGGTTTTAAATGGATATTTTTTCTTCTTTCTGAACAAGGAACATTTTATATTTTTTTAAACAGTGTGTGAAGAATGGTTTTTTAACTTATATGGCATGAAAAGCATTTGATTACATGGAAAATATTATTTTATTTGAACCATCAATTAAATGTTTAAATTTTTAATTTAAACAAAAACATTCTCCTTCATAAGTGAATAACTTTTGAATACATTTTCCCAATTATAAATGGTTATTTTGTTCAATAATGTATTAAATGATCTTTTAATGGTATTTCCATTTTCCAATGACAACAACCCTTCATGTTACATAGGATTAGTAAAAGGTATTTTGTAATAATATAATACACATTATTTATCTAGATTTATTATTAGTATCTTATTATGATTTTCATAGAATTCATCTCATTTCAATTAGTTAATAAAGTTATGAAATGAATTCTCTATTTTAATGTATACACAAATAGAAATATTCCCCAAATGAATATACTTTATTTGATGATTTTATAACTTATAATCATCCATGTTTTATTTAATGAATAAAGCATATCTCACTTTATTCTGGGAATTTTAGTGTTGCTAATTTTGGTTTAAAGGAATGGTATATGTCAATATTACTAAATTATTTCTTAAGGGTGGAAAATTGATTTTTTATGCATCATTATATATATTCTATTATGGTCCATGGGAGATGTTTTTACGAGGATCGGTAGTTCCATTATAGGCCAACTATGGGTGAGCTTTTTATTTCTCTTATATGCATTGAGAAGAGGGATTGAGCTAACCTACATTGTTTATCATAATAGAATATTGGAATATACTTTGACCACTATTCAAAGTATAGTCATGGTGGTTATTTTTATTTTTAATTGTGATGGTGACTCCATGTATAACCATTATGGTTATTCCATGTGTAATTATAAATTGTATTAAAAATATTATTCAAGTTACCTATTTTTTTATATATTCTTTCATTTTGGTTTTATTGAAATCTTTTGATTTCATAATTCAAATAAAATATATGATCATTTATAATGATGAATAGTATAACCATGTTAAATATGATATTATATGTTTTTAATGATTTCAATTAAACTTTATGAGTTTTATTTTCTGATAATATTTTTTATGAAAATTATTCTATAAGTATTTTGGAATTGAACTTTATTTATTGGATATGAACATGTTTATTTTTTTGGAAATGATTATTTTGAATAAGGAATTTTTTATGTATTCATGCGCTCACAGTTTCATTAATTATTTAAATGTCCCTTAGATATATTTTTATTCTCATCCAATATATTAATATATTTTTCATAGGGTTTAATTATGTTTAAGGGAAAGAAATAATTCATTTTAAATGTCATAATTATTTTTCCATGAAAATAAATCATGATTTATTTTAAATTTTTATACAGTTTGAAAATGGATAATGATAAAAATAGTAAATTTTATTAAAAAAATTATGTTTGATTTGTGACCAAGTTCACTAAAATTGTAAACCTAGGAGAACGTTGGTTAAGAATGAATGTGAATTATAGTCTAAATGCACTATATTATTTGAAATTCAAGGTTGTATCCTTACATTAAATTAAACAATATATAGAAAAACAATAATATATTTGATATTTCTCTAATGAAATTAACTATGAAAAAGATATATATATTTTATGAATCAATTTGAAACAAATTATTTTACATCGATAACTAAACACCTGTGTATTGAAGTATTCGTAGGTTAATTCTACAAACCTATCATGATATAAATGATTTATAAAACTGTAGTCATATTTTAAATATTATGTTCTTTAATCGATAATAAGAATATTATTCCCCATTTTAATTTGGTTCATATAATTTACTAAAACCATTATATATTTTATTATGAGAATAATCATATTAACAAGCATGTAAAATGTAAAACTTTGGACATGAAAATATACACTATAAAATTAAATGTATATGCAAACATATTAATTTATTGGTTTCAATCTTAGTTATTCATGGTTTATTCTCTATTAGGTTCTCAAATGTAATCACACAAAACAACATAAACATCCTTTAACAAGAAAAATAACTGTTTGAGTCTAATAAAAATATTATTACATGATTTTAAAAATAAAATTCCATAAAACTAAACACACAAATCAACAGTCCAAGAGTCTTTTAGAGTTCAGATACATACTATATTAAAAAAATAAAAAAACACATATATATTTTTATAATCTTCATAAGATTCACTAACTACCCTTTTTAATGTTATCACCACAAAAGATACTGTCCGTATGTATATAATGAAAACATTGAGACATAAATCACTTTAAGGGAACAAACATGACAATGAAATATATCATAATATTTAAGAGGAATATCATGATATCATAAAATAGGTTAATAATAAATATTCCTGAATTTAATAATTATATATCATAGGATAGAGGGAAAAAATAATGGGGAATTAATAGAAAACCTGAAATCCTAAGAGTAATTAAAGGCCAGCTACCAAAACACCATAATATAGTGTACTGGTTTATTACCCAATCAATATAAATTATATGTGAAGAGTTAAATAAATTACCAAATTCTATAGGGGGTGTATAATTTTCAAATAACTATTCACATTGTAATATATAATTGTATATATGTGACTCATAAATAATTCATATCTATGGAATACACATAAGAAAAACTCATGAAATGGGAATGTGTAACATAAAATTATCTAAACAAATAACCGTATAGTATATTATAATGTTTCATAAAAGGATTGAGAATTAATTTTTTGGAAACACAAATTTAAATAAATACTATTACGTATAAAATATAAATTTAAAAATAATAATTAATATTATACTAAATAGAGGATAATATGTAAAATTGAACAAAAAATGACATGTTTTAAGAATAAGAAAAAAACTACATGAAATGAAAAACAGAGTGTTTATACTAAAACCAGTAAATAAGAAATGATCGTTTTCTAAAAAATATTACTTATTTTTTTGGAATCATGGAATTTAATAAAATTTTAATTATTAACACAATCAATGGAAAAATTAACAACAAATTTATGTTTTTATGAAACTTGGAGAGGGGAACATAAAAAACATGAATGAACACAAAACTAAAATATTAAATAGAGTATGTATATCAATAAGACATGCATAAATGTAATTTATAATAATTAAATGTAATTGATTGATAAATAAAGAGAACTATGGAGAGAGATAGAGTGAATTCCAACCAAGCATAAAAGAGGGTGGTCTTATGTTTCCCCGAGATTAGGCCAAAAATATCATGGTACGTGAATATAATCTACTGAATTATCATATTATATTATATAAATTCTTAATTAATAACATTTTTCATTTATATATAATTTTTTAAGGTCCATTTATGTATGAACCAAATATATTTTCAGAAATATTTTCTATCAATAGTTTTAGTTCTTCAATAGTATTCAATACATGAAATCATGAGTTTAAACAAACTACAAGATTACCTCAGTATAAAATGACCATTAAACCTGGTTGTTAGGTTAGCAAGAATAAATATAACAAACTTATGAAAATTTATGGTAAAGTCATTCACTACAAATTATTTATGTAAAATATAAATCAATTTTATATTTTTATTTATCAATAAATTGAGTTAATTACTATTAGTTAAGAAATTAAGGAAATATATATTTTATATACGTAATTAAATATTTTTTATATTCATATGAAAATTATTTTTGTCATAAGGTATCAATAAACCCTATTTGATGTATAAAAACCTTTATTCTTCAAAAGGGTAATTTCCGGACTTTTAATGGACAACCCATTTAAAATTAATGTTTTGAAACATTAAAAAAATTTATATGAAAAAAGAAACATGTTCTATGGAAGTGGTATATTTTACTTTGGATGAATTTTAATATTTTTTTGATAACATTAAAGTTTTGATGAATAGTAAAAATACAGAAAATTTTAATTGAAAACAAATTTTTCATTGAAATAATATGTATAGTTAAATTATAATATTGAATTATTTTAAAGTATAAATATTATATATTTTTATCATTAAATATAATTTATGTAATTATAATTAATTTTACATTTAATTCAGATGTAAAAAAATCAATCTTTTGCAATGTTTTGTCAATAAAAATCCTACTCTCTTTCCGGCAATGAGATTAATTTTAAACTAATTACTAAAAAGTATGTGTTTTTAATATTAAAAAACATATTCCATATTTGTAATAAATATCTAAAAATTATGTAGATATATTTATTTTATTATTTGGATTTATGAATAGTAACTTTGGTAATTTTTTTAATACAGTAAAAGAGTAAATCAAGTAATTAAGGGTAATAATACTATTATAAAGTTAGCCTAAAACTTGTCCTAATATCATTTTATGAGTGGGGTTTGACCTAAATCATCCTTGGGTATAAATGGTGTCCTTTTGAATCCCCATGGTTGATATTAGGATATTTATTTTATTTTATTTAATGAAAATTTTAAATATGTATTACTCAAATTTTAATAACTATATCATTTTATTACAAAAGTTTATACAAAAAATAAAATAGAATATAAATAATAATTTGAGATCATAAATATTAATATTTATCATGATAATTTATTTTTAATTTTTAGAAAATAAATAATTAACATAAAGACTTATAATTTGATGATATAAAAATTAATTAATTAATGAGATGTGAATAAAAAAATTAATTAAAATTATAATAACCATAAAATATCTAAAAACTTTAGAAAATATTATTGGTTGATTATATCTCCACAGTAACCATATAAGGTTTGATTTAGTAACAATTAGGAGACTTTTAGAAGATATTTTCACACTTCTATTATTTTATTTAAAGTGATGTTAAAGTTCTCACATTCATAATTTAAGAAGTATAACATTTTAAATGCTATATTTTCTTAGAGATAAATTCTACTAAAAATAATCTTAAGAAAGATATTATATTTATATTCATCATAGTATTTTATTGTTTATTTTTCTTCAAAAAAATATGTATATTAAATAATTACATAAAATTGATGTATTAATTATTTTATTAATAGATATAATAAATAAGTGTAATTAAAAATTTTAAAATTAATTTAATTTTGGATAATTAATATAACTAATAGATTTCATATATTACCTTTACCTCGTAGGAATATAAAAAATATTTGGCTTGATTTTAAGTTCTTATCTTAAAATATTTAAAGATCAATTAATTGAATACTGTCAAAATTTACACGGTTGACGGTTTATAAAAATAATGGTTCATTAAATTATTTAAAAAAAATTAAAAATATATAATTATTTTTATGTTTTCTATAATGTTATTATACACTTATGTATGGTCTAATTTACCTCAAATACGTAAATATTTCACCCTTTTAATACTGAAATATTTGTTACACTAATTAAAATTAAATAGAATAACTAAGTGCTAATTATAATTATAAGGATTCAATTAACATATAAAGTTTTCTAAAATATATTTTTTTATGTTATTACAACCATATATCATCTCATAATAGAATTTGGATATTTTGGTGGTTTTTTATTGGTTTTGATTTTATATAAAATTAATACATTTTGATATCTCAAAAATGCCCCTCAACTCAGTTATAAATAGGCAAATCCTATGTCACCTCTTCACTTAAATATGAGACTTCAAGCTCGGCCATACCCTTCCATTTTCACTTATCAACTTCCCTAGTGACATTCTATAGATTATTTTCTTCTTCAAAGTTCAACTCTAGTGTTCTAAGGGGAGATTTAGAGGATGTTCGTCGAAGAAGAGGTAATCTCCTCTACCGATTCATTCATAATTCTATCTTTTTATACTTGCTATTCATTAGTTTTTTCATTTTAAAATAATAACTCTAGTATAAATTATATACTGACATGTTATTATAATTATTAAACAATAATATTCCACCTTCAATCCATCCTACGAAAAAATCACCACGCGTGCGTACATATGGCTTACCGTCTCCACACCGTGGTGTAATATATTTTTCATCATAACAATACTTGGATGGGTATAATGAGGGAAATAATAACAATATATTATTAATATAACATGATAATAATTATAAAAAATTATACAACATCCAATTCAATACCATTCAACAGTTATGTGAATGATATCAGTGCACGTGCATACGTACGACCAACTGTCTCCACGATGCGATGTGATTCATTCTACATGATCTTCATTTAAGAATGATTATATAAAAACAAATAATGAATAAATACGGTATATATTATTTTAATATCATTTTTTAATGATATAACTATGACCTAAGAAGAATAATCAGAACTTATTTGACAAAACATTCATAAGAACATAAAGTAATTATTATCTGAATAATGAGTAACAATGAAATGTTACTAAGAAACGGATAATAATATGATCATATATGATATAATAAAAATTACAATGATTATTTAATAATTTTATGACATTATTTAAATCATTATACATGAGGTTTGGATACATACTAAGGATATCATATCTAAGGAATAATTTCACAATATCCTTATTATCCGAGATATTTTACATGTAATTATTTACTAGGGTATAGTTATCATCCATGTCCATGTTTCATAAATATGTAATATTATTTATATTATTATAAAATTATTTAATGTCTATTATTCCCATTGGTGAATTTTTATTAAACGGTATGAAAGGAATATTTTTCTATTACATGATACAAGGTACTTTTTGACTTTTCTGGAAAAAGTTATCGGAGAATGATTTTTTGAAATTATAAGGCATGAATGGATTTTTTTACGTTTTCATAACACCTTAATTCCTTGAATATTCCTCTACAGTATTTCAATTTTACTTTCAAATAAATTATTTTTTTCACGACCCGTCCTCGGGGCCCATGTCGTGACTACCCAAATCCCGCCTTCCATAGGCCAGGGGCTGGCGACTAGCACCAAAGGCGAATCCCTGATATAAAGGGAAGGCATTACCATTAAACCTGAAACACACACAGTCTGAATAGAAGTAGTAGAGGCAACAAGTACTAAAATAACGAAAAGTAAGGTCTGTTGAAAGTAAGTAGGCAAGTATACAAACCCATCTGAACAACAAGAACAAGTAAAAAGGGAAAACAGCTCCGGGATCATCTACCAAGAAATCCTACCTGAGGGGTTGGTACCAAACTTGAACAACTTTCCCTATGGTTGGTCCCATCTAGTCCAGCTCCGAGCAGCCTCTCGTCCATCACCGTTAGCCATGATCACTGATGTCCGTCATCTGCATAGAACACAACAATGTGCAGGTGAAGCCTGTGCAGGGGTGAGTATAACAGTACTCAGTAGGGGACCCAGAGACCCCCAAAGGTCTCTCAGAATCCACAACGGATAAACCAAAGAATAAAGATACAATCAAGAAGTATCAACCAACCCTACATAGGTATATTACCATAAATATACCTAAGTTATCAATCACATTCCGGCTCCAACTCTCGAGCCCAAGCAAAAACCATTCCACAAAGGAAGTAAAGTCAATCACCACGATGATAATGGTTGAAAGAAATGACTCAACTCAAACAGCTATACATATTTCGTAGAGTGTAAGATATGCTTATATGTAGTAACGGATTCATCTAAGCTATCGGACCACAAAGGATATAGGACCAGCTATGCCGTCGGACCCACACAAGATACATGACCATCTATTCTGTCAGACCCACACAGGATACAGGAACAGAAGTCAGAACTGTCGGACCCAGAGAGGATCCCAGTACAATAGTCATCTCTTTTGAACCCACAGAGTATTATGGTATAGTATTCACCATTTTCGAACACACAGAGGATCCTAGTACAACATCGTCACTGTCGAACCCAAGGAGGATCATGTCATCCCAGTCGCAGCCAGCCCTAGGGTTCCCGCACACAGTACGCTCGATTCTGGGAGGATCTGATCCTCGAGCCAAGTTCAGATAGGTCAACTATCACGAAGTCCTGATTTGATGTATCCCATAGTTCCATATCATCATGAGCAACCCAACGCGACAAACGGTGCGTCAATCGGATGCCCGGTCTGCGAGTTATTGGCATTTCCGTTCCAGGGGCCTGGTTGGATTTATGCTCGATCCAAACCCGACCATTTTCAAAATTTGTCCAAAACTCACTTATTTTATCCTAAAAGGACTGCCTCATCGCGAGAGTACCAATTCCACAGACGATGCGTCAAACGGATGCGCGTTCTGAAAGTTATTAGCATTTAAGCGTGAACGGGGTCCGGCCCGTCAAGCCAAGTAGGCTGGCGGGTCGGCCCAGCCCGATGGGGTGCGGCCAACCTGTGACACTGGCACGCGTGCGGGGGCCAGTCTGGTTCGGCTAGACCGGCAGCACCGCGTGGTGCCTCCTCCTCCTATGCCTGGCCGGCTATAGCAGGCCTGTTTGGTACAGCGCACGTGACCCGCGGATGCGGGCCGTGGTTCTCCTCCACACGAAGCCTGCGGGCTCCACGGTTCTCCAGCCTGGCTGGCATGCGGCCAGCCGGTACACCCAGCCGAATGGCCCACGGATGCAGGCCGCGTCCTCCTCCACACGGCGCCTGTGGGAGCCGCGGTACTCCAGCCCGACCGGCATGCGGTCGGCCGGTTCCCGCAGCCGAGTGACCCACAGACGCGGGCAGCATCCTCCCCCACACGGCCTGCGTGACAGCACCGGCCACCACCGCCGCGGCCCGGTTGGGCCGCAGTGTTCATCTCCACCATGTGGCGCGATGGCGCCGCGCTTCTTCATCCGCTGGGGCCCTCCTGGACGTAATTCCTCTTTTGTCTGCCATGGTCCTCATGGTCGCAGTTATTCTCTGGCGCGCTGTGACGGCACAACGCCCTTTCGGCTCTACCTCCATTGTCATCAAATGGAAACAACAAAGGGGAGGGTCGGGCCGTGTTCGTGCTGTCCGGACCCTCTTCTTCATATGATATCATTTGTTATCCCAAACCAGAAACTTGTACGATGAAGAACAAAGGTTTAATCTCATATTTAAAATTAATACAAAATCCCCCTACCTCAATCTGACGTACGTTGTCTTTGTCGTGGAAAGAGGGAGGACATCGATTTGTTGATGTCGGGAAACGTCAGAGGATGAAGCAGCGTCGACGTTCCTCATTGGAAGCTCTTTCTCTTTTGTCTTGGACAAAGATCGAAGACGTATCGTCGTTCTTCAGAGATGATGAGTGTTCTTCTTCGAGAGGTTGATGTTCTTCCCAGAGTTCTACCAAGCTCTCCAAGGATTATGCCAACCCAAATATAAGAGAATATGATCTTATATTTTAATGTTGGCATAATGAATTCAAAAGAATTCAAAATACTCAAATTAATTAATTAAGTCATTAATTAATTTTTGTTGGCACCATTAAAGGGAAGTTCAAGAGATTCCCCTATTAATGGGGAGATCATACGGTTTAAAAAGTGGTTTTAAAGGAATTAAAGTGTTTGGGTGGGCCCCACCCTATAATATCCTCCAAAGGATGGTTAGGGTGTGGTGGGCCCCACCACTAACCCCCACTTGTGGTTTTAACCACCATTCAAATAAAAATGTGTTACACACATTTTAATTTAATTTTAATTAGAAACCCCAAGAAATTAACTCCCAATCTCGATAAAACCCAACGGCGGTAAAGGTCTCCTTAAGCGAATACTGGCGTTGTGGGTTCAACGGTGCCCTCAGATTTCAATTCTGAGCACCGCTTCAAAAGATATAAAATATCACATGTACATTTATTGAACGTACCAAACAAATATTCAGAAATTGATTCCGGGCACACCAGGCCTCAGAATCAGGCGCTGGTAGAAGCCGCGGACTCATAAAATTCCCATGTATTTATGAAAAAAAATTCCACAAGATTTCTAGTTCTTTGAATTCTCCCAACCTTAGGGATTTATGTCCCCTTATGCTACTACACACACTAGGGAAACAAATGGGGGTATTGATCACGCATCTAAGCCTCTTGCTCCCATTTGTTCCCTTGGAGGTTCCTATGCTACCAATGAACGCGCACTAGGAAAATTGACCATCCATGAAGGACCCACTCATGTTGATCCTCAATCCCCACTGGAACCTCCATGAATGTCACCCCTTCATCAATGTCTTGTTCCCCATGGTCGATGATGTGGGACGGGTCATGCACGTATCTCCTCAGCTGTGATACGTGGAAGTCGTCGTGCACCCATTGCAACTGAGGTAGAAAGGCCAGGCGGTAAGCCACCTCGTATACTCTGCTGAGGACCTAGAACAGTCCGATGAATCACGGATATAACATGTTGCCTCGGCTAAATCTCTGTAGACCTCGTCGAGGTGAGACCCATAGGAAGACATGGTCATTATCCTAAAACCCCAGTGGTCTCCGTCTCCAATCAGAATAGGACTTATGTCTGATCTGTGCAGTCTTCATCCGCTCAAGGATAATATGCACCTTCTTCGTCGTAGCGTGCACCATCTCTGGTCATACAAGTGATGACTCCCCTGGGTCAGTTCAGCATAGAGGCGATCTGCATGGTCGGTCGTACAATGTCTCGTAAGGTGTCATCCCGATGGTGGAGTAGTAGCTGTTGTTATACGCAAAATCTACCAAGGGTATGTGATCCTCCCAGATATGACCAAAGTCGAGGATGTATGCACGGATCATGTACTGAAGAGTCTGAATAGTCCTCTCAGTCTGACCATCCGTCTGAGGATGAAAGGTGGTGCTCAAGCAAAGTTGAATCCCAAAAGCCTCCAAAACCACTTCCATAGCTGGGAAGTGAAGAGAGCATCTCGATCTGAGACTATCATCGATAGAACACCATGAATCCATTTGATATCCTGTATGTAAAGGCGTACCAATCTCTCTATTGAGCCCTGCTCTCGGATCAGTAGGAAGTGGGCTGACATGGTGAGTCGGTCGACAATCACCTAGATTGAGTCGTGTCCTCTGGATGTACGTTGAATTCCCATCACAAAATCCATGGATATTCCATCCCACATCCACTCTGGAACCTTTAAGGGATGAACCAAGCCTGCTGGTACTTGGTGCTCCGCCTTCACTTGCTGACAAGTGAGGCATTAAGAGACAAACACTGCTATAGCCTTCTTCATACCTGGCCACCAGTGCTCTCCTTGGAGGTCCTAATACATCTTCGCCACTCATGGATGTACCACCAGAGGGGATTTGTGGAACTCTCTAAACACTTCCTCCTGAAGAGAATGAAGTGCTCCCCACCTTCAGAAAATCCATTAGGTGTCTTCCCTATGGATATCTGAGCATTTCGTGTCTCACAGTCAACGTCACCATGTTGTGCCTCCCTGACTCGCTGAAGAAGTGGGGAGTGACTATGAGAGACTGTAGAAAGGCATCTCTATCTCTATCCACAAAGGATATCTACAATGCATCCAACTGCTCTGACGCCTCTCCTAGTAGCTGAATGTCTGATCTCATATTGAAATAATCTGCTACAACGTTCCCCTTCCCAGCATTATATACTATAACGATGTCATAGTCCTAGAGAAACTCGAGCCGTCGTCATTGTCTCAGGTTCAGGTCCTTCTGCGAGAAGATGTACCTGAGACTCTGGTGGTAAGAGTAGACTATATAACGTTCATCCATAAGATAGTTTTTCCAATTCTTCAAGGAGAATACCACTACTACTAACTCCATTTCATTGGTAGCGTATTTCTTCTCATTTTGTCTCAGCTGACTAGAACCATAAGCTATCACTGCTCACTCCTGCATCAGGACACACCCGAGTCTGGTCCCTGATGTGTCGCAGTAAACTACGTACCCAATGCCCTCCTCCAGTAGCCTCAAGATGGGTGGACTAGTCAACCTCTACCTCAGCTCCTGAAAGTTCTACTGGCATCTCTCTAACCACATGAAGGGTTTTCCATTCTTCTTTAATTCTAAAAGAAGTGCTGCAACTCTGGAGTAGTCTGGAACAAATCTCCGATAGTTCCTAGCTAGCCCCAGAAAACTACGTACCTCCATCACACTCCTGGGTGGCTCCCAAGAAAGAATTGCCCCGATCTTCACTAGATCCACTGCAACTCCAGCCTCTGAGATGACGTGTCCCAAGAAGTGAACCTCTCAAATCCAAAACTAGCACTTCAAAATATTACCATAATGTTTGTGCTCTCTGAGTGTATCCAGTACTACCCACAAATGTTAGGTGTGATCCTCCTCAGCAGTCAAGTAAATCATAATGTCATCGATGAAAAATACGAAAAAACGATCGAGGTTAGGCTGGAAGATCCTATTCATGAGACTCATGAACACAACGGGAGTGTTGGTTATGCCGAAGGGCATAACCAAGAACTCGTAGTGGCCATACCGACACCTGAAGGCCATCTTCTGTACATCCTTGTCTCGAACTCAGAGTTGGTGAAAGCCTGACCTAAGGACTATCTTCGAGAACTATCTTGCTCCCTTGATCTGATCAAAGCGATCGTCAATCCTCGAGAGTGGGTACAAGTTCTTCACGGTCACCTGATTTAGGCGACGGTAGTCAACACACAGTCACAAGATCCCATCCTCCTTGGCGAACAAAATCAGGGATTCCCAGGGTGAAACACTGGGTCGGATGAATCTCTTCCCCTACAAGTCCTCCAGCTGTAAGCGCAGCACACAAAACTCGGCAGGAGCCATCTAACATGCTGGAGTAGATATCGGTGTCATACCGGGGTACAGGTCAATGTAGATGTCTACCTCTCTATGAGAAGGTAGTCCTGGAACATCGTCAGGGAAAACATCCATGTACTGATCCACCACGATAGGAAAACTCAGACTCCGCACATCAATCGCTCTGAGGATGAGACTAGAAAACTGATGGGTGATCGGCTGCCCCCCCCCCCCCTCTATGTATGTCCATCATGCGCTTCAAAGTCTTCCTTATCTCCGGTAAAGGTGAACATGGTCCCATCTGTGGAAACACACGTCACTTTGAACCTAATATAGTCAATCTGGAAATGAACTTTGGATAACCAGTCCATACCCAAGATGACGTCGTGAGGTCTCGACACTGCTACCCAAAGATCCTAGCCAAAGCTCTCGCCTTCTATAGTAATCTCACACTACCAGCACCAGTGAGAAATCGTCGAGTCTGCTCTCGTATGAGTCTCTACCTGTAGGGATCGAGCCAACGGCTCCGTCGTAATCTCTGAGCTCCGAATGAGGGCAGTGGAAATAAAATAATTACTCGCACATGTGTCTTTAAGTATAGTATCAAGGGTGGAGTAGACACAGATAGTACCTCAAATAATTTCAGGTGCGTCTTGGTCATAAGACTCAACTGCCTAGAGTTGAGCCCGCCTCTATTTGCCAGTTCCCTGTGGTCGTGGTGGACCTCCTGGTGGTGGTGGTGGTAGAGTCTCCAAATATCGTCCACCACCCGCTACTCGTCCAGCTCCTTTTCCACGTCCGCCTACTCCCGGCGAACCACCACGGTCTATCCTCTACCTCTACCTAGGAGGTCCCTCTACTATCTGCTGCTCATCTTCATGGTGGGTCGGGCAGTCTCGAGCCATGTGACCCTGCCCGCCGCATGCATAGCACTGCCTGCTCCTCGTATAACTGGCTCTCTCTCATGTGCCCCGCACAACCGAACCTATATCCGGGGGTCTCCCACCAGATGGCCTGGTCCTCTTGGACCTCTGTGACATATGTCTACTGCCGGCTATAGAAGACTCCGCTACGTGTTTCCCTGTGGTGGGTCTCGCTACTGGTGACTCCTCAGTGAGAAAAATCTCCACTAGAAGGGCTTTCTCCTGCATCCCTCCTGCGTCGGAATGATGAGGGGGAACATCATAGCCCAAATCTTATGCTTGAGTCCCTGATCGAAGGTCCGGACCTTGAATAACTGGTCTCGTACCATATATGTGGAGTAGGGAGGGAGGTCGTTGAACCTCGCTGAGTACCAAGCTACTGTCATTCTGCCCTGTTGCAGATGATGTAACTCCTGAATCTGCACCGCATGATGTGTGCCTGGAACAAACTCTGAGCGAAAGAGACTCTCGAAGTCTATCCAGAGTAATGATTCCTCATCATGCACTAGGAGCATCAGTCTTCACCATCTTCCTGCTGCTGCATGCAGGAGACTCGCGACACGGATCACCATGAGGTCGGCTGGTGTCCCTACCAATATGAAAACTCTAACGATAGCCTCCATCCAATCCTAAGCTGCCTGTGGGTCTGTCTATCCCCGGAGCCTGTGCGGCCTCTGGTGCTGGAACTCGTGCAACGCACTCAGATGTCGTGCTCTCTCTACTGTCAAAGCTAGTGGTATCGGTGGCCCAGCGGGTAGTGGCACCACTGGTACCTCTGCTGTGATGGGAACCTGCATTGATGGCTCGTCGCTCGGTGGGCTACCATCTCGTACATAACTCCGAACCCTAGCTGGCTACCTTTTTGGGGGCATAATGAAAAGAAATAGGTTTTCCATGGTTAAAACAGTATACATGGTGAGATGACACAATGTAATAATGAAGAAAACTTTTTCAATGGAAATACACATGCAATCAGTGTTTTTGTGCACTGAGTCAGAGATCGGAAGTCAGAGTCCTTGTGTATGGATACGTCAGCCACCACACCAACATTGGTTTCCCTAAACTGATAACCACAACCAAAACACAAAAGACCATTGCTTTTAAATGAATCAGAGTCCATGTTCTACAGTAGAACAGACTCCTCTGATACCAATTTGTTAGGACCCTTCCTCGAGGCCCGTTCCGTGACTACCCCAAGCCCACCTTCCATAGGCCAGGAGCTGGAGACTAGCACCAAAGGAGAATCCCTGATATAAAGGGAATGCATTACCTTTAAACCTATAACACACAGTCTGAACACAAGCATTAGAGGCAAAAAATACTAAAAAAATAGAAATGTAAGGTGTGATGAAAGTAAGTGGGTCAGTATACAAACCCATATAAACATTTAGTATAAGTAAAATAGGAAAACAACTCCTGGATCGTACACCAGGAAATCCTACCTGAAGGGTAGGTACATAACTTTAACAACTCGTCCCTGCGGTACGTTCTATCTAGTCCAGCTCTGAGCGGCCTCCCGTCCGTCACCCTCAGCCTCGATCACTGATGTCCGTCGTCTGCACAGAACACAACAAGGTGCGGGTGAAGCCCATGTCGGGGTGAGTATAACATTACTCAGTAGGGGACCAAAAGACCCCCGGAGGTCTCCCCGAATCCACATAAGATAAACCACAGAATGAAGATAAAATAAAGAAGTATCAACCAACCCTACTTAGGTATATGCCCATACATATACCTAAGTTATCAATCACAGTCCTGCTCCAACTCTCGAGCCCAAGCACAAACCATTGCCCAAATTAAGTAAATTCAATCACCATGATGATAATGTTTGAAATACATGACTCATCTCACAGAAGTATACATCTTCCGTAGAGTGTTAGAGATGATCAGATGTAGTCACAGATTCATCTAAGCTGTCGGACCCACACAGGACAAAGGACCAACTAAGCTGCCGGACCCACATAGGATACAAGACCAGCTATTCTGTCGGACCCACACAGGATACAAGAACAGAAGTCAGAATTGTCAGTCCCACGGAGGATCCCGGTACAATAGTAATCGTTTTCGAACCCACAGATGATTCCGGTACAGTAGTCATCTCTGTCAAACACATGGAGGATCTTGGTACAGTATCGTCATTTTCGAACCCATGGAGGATCATGTCATCTCAGTCGCACCATCCCTAGGGTTCCCGCACACAGCACGCTCGATTCCGGGAGGATCCGCTCCTCGAGCAAAGTGTCGATACATAAAATATAATGAAGTCTTGACTTTATGTATCTCATAGATTCGTCTCATCATAAGGAACCCAACATGGTAGACAGCGCGTCAATCGGACGCCCGGTCTGTGAGTTATTGGCATTTCCGTTCCAGGGGCATGGTTGGATTTACGCTCAATCCAAACCCATTCGTTCTCCAAATTTCTCCAAAACTCACTTAAAGTATCCTAAAATGTACGCCTCATAATGAGGGTCCCAGTTCCGCAGACACCGCATCAAATGGACACGTGGTATGAATGTTATCAGCATTCTAGCGCTAACGGGGTCTAGCCAGTCAGGCCTAGGGGGTTGGTGGGTCGGCCCAGTTCGGCTCGGCAGGTCTGACACGGCTACGGGTCAGCCCAACCTAGTGGGTCACGGCCCACCTGCAGACCCAGCATGCACGCGCGGGCCGGTATGGTTTGGCTCGCCCGGCGGCATTGCGCATCGCCGCCTCCTCTTATGCATGGTCGGCCGTAGCCAGCTAGTTCGGTCCAGCGCACACCGCCCACGGATGTGGGCTGCATTTCTCTTCCATGTGGCACCTGCGGGCGCCGCTGTTCTACATCCCGGTCGGCATGTAGCCGACCGGTTCGCCCAACCGAGAGGCCCGCAGACACGGTCCACGTCCTCCTCCATGCGGCTGGCACGACGACGACGCCCCCACCGCCACGGCACGGTCTGGTCGTGACCTTAGGCTCCACCGTACGATGTGATCAGATGTAGTTTATGACATTGTTTAGAAATGGATCCTGGTGTAAGAAATAGAAATTGTATCAATTCACACACTCCATGTAGGAATTTCCCTCCTACTCAAGATATTTATAGTGGAGCTGGTGATGCAACAGGTTCTGGTCAGCTAATCACCATACTGGGACAATTCACTTAGTTTATGAATAATAACCTTACCCATATAGAGCACCCTGATCCGCAATGTGGAGGATCAATGTTAGATCACATCATGAGGTAAAAACCACCAACATTCAATGGGAGTACACATATATTGGTATCTTAACAATGGATAATTTCCCAAGAAAAAATATTTCAGGCTTTTGCGAGTAGTGAAAAGGAATAAGCTGTCATGGTAGTTTACCGCCTCAATAGAGATGTTGATCAATGGTGGTCATTGATTCAAAGTAAAATGGATGATGAAGATGTATCAAGTATGGAATGGAAGGATTTAAAAGATATTTTCATAGAAAAATACTTTCCTCGTGACCATTGAGCGGGTATGGGAAGACAATTTCTCAATCTGAGGCAAAAAGAAGATGATAATGTCGCAATGTATGAGGCTAACTTTACAAGGTTAGCAAGTCATGCTGCAGATTATATATGTAACCCAAGAAGTAAGATCAATTTTTTATTTTATGGGTTAAAACCACTTCTTCATCAAGCATTGGTCTCACAATCCTTCCCATCATATGAATACATTATCTCATGTGCAATCAGGACAGAAAAGGAATTCTCTATGTCTTATGACTTTAAAGAAAAGAAAGAGAAGAACAGATTTAATGATCACTCTGAAAATAGATATAAGTTGAAGAAGTGAAAAGTTGAATATCCATCCTTCAGTAAATGTGGGAAGAAACACTCTGGTACTTGCTTGAAGGGAATGTGAGTCTGTTATAAGTGTGGTGAAAAACGCTACCAAGCTCGTGATTGCAAGGGGAAGAAAGAAGATACTGATGTTCAATGCTACAATTGCAGGGAGATGGGACATTAATCAACTGAATGTTCTAAGAGTCAGGGAAACATACCTCTGAAGAGGCCAAGGGATCAAGGCAAAGCTTATGTGATCACTACTGTTGTGGTTGAAGCTCCGAAAGACGTGGTGGCAGGTAATCTATTGGTTTCCTCATGTTTAGCCAATGCTTTATTTGATTCTGGATCATCGCATTGTTTCATATCTTCCCAGTTTTCTAAGAAAATTAGATATTTTCAATTTTATTTAACAAGGGACTTGTCAATAAAAGCTCTAAAGAGAAGGATCATTGCAACAATGTTTTTTTTAATCAGTTCGCATTAAGGCATATAAAAGTTATTTATCTAGTGATCTCATCGCCATGCCCATGATGAAATTTGATATAATCCTCAGAATGGATTGGATTTCGGAACATGATGCGAAAATTTATTGTTAGAAGAAGGAGGTTAAATTTTTTTGTGATTATAGGGAGTACCTTATCTTTAGAGGATAAACATCACCACCAAATTCTTATCTAGATCCACTCCCATTAGCTCAACTAAATTCAAATATTGGGGAGGAATAGAATGAAATAACTATGGTTGAGGAAAGTAATGTTCAAAAAGAGGATGTACCTATTGTGCAAGAATATGTTGATGTGTTTCCAGAGGATTTACCTAGACATCCTTCAGAACAAGAAATTGAGTTTTCTAATGACTTAATTCCTGGTTCAAGGCCCATATCGAAGACCCCTTATAGAATGGACATTGTGGTATTAGTGGAACTAAAGAAAAAACTAGAGGAATTGAGTAATAAGGGACTTATTCACCATAGTGTTTCTCCATGGGGAGCCACTCATCTTTTTGTTAAGAAGAAAGATGGATCTAGGAGTTTGTGCATTGACTACAGGGAGATCAATGCTATAACAACAAAGAACAAGTATCCCCTACCTTGCATTGATGATTTATTCAACCAAATTCATGGAGCATAATACTTTTCAAAGATTGACCTTCAATATGGATATCATCAATTGTTTGTGAAGAAGGAAGACATTCTGAAAACTGCATTTTGAACCAGGTAAGGGAATTACGAGTTTACAGTAATCCCTTTTTGAATGACTATTGCACCCTCTATCTTCATGGATCTAATGAATAGAGTTTTCAAGGAATATCTTGATGACTTTGTTGTGGTATTTATTGATGATATACTTGTATTCTACAAAACCTACGAAGATCATGAAAATCACTGCTGAATTATTCTAAAGACTCTTAGATGACATGAATTTTATGGGAAGTTTAGCAAATGTGAATTTTGGATTCAAGAGATTTCTTTTCTTGGCCATATTGTCTCGAAGGATGGAATCTCTGTTGATCCTTCTAAAATAATAGAAATCCAAGAATGATGGGAGATTGAGTGACTGAGGATGAAGAGTTTCAAAATAAGATTAAAGCTGTGAATGATGAGAGATTGAGTGACCTTGTGTTTGAAGATGGAATTTTGAAATTTGGGAAGAGATTTGTGTTCCCAAAATACCTGATCTAAAAAGGGAATTGTTGGATGATTCTCATACTTCCAATTTCTCTATACACCCTGGGAGCACCAAAATGTATAGAGATTTGAAAGAACGTTTTTTGGTGGACAACATCAAGAGGGAGATTGTCGATTCTTTGTCAATATGTATGATTTTTCAACAAGTCAAAGCTGGAAGGCAATAGGCTGGAGGATTCATGAAACCTCTTCCCGTACATAAGTGGAAATGGGAAAATATTACGATGGACTTTGTCAGGGGACTACCAAATAATCCTAGAAGGAATGATTCAATATGGGTCATTGTTGATCAACTTACCAAGTCAGCAAATTTTCTTACTATAAGAGAAGATTTACCACTTGAACGTTTAGCAAGACTGTATATTAATGAAGTTGTAAGACTCCATGGTTTACCCCTATCAGTTGTTTCTGATCGTGATCCCTGTTTTACATCCAGATTCTGGAAAAATATTCAGAAGGCCTTGGATACTGAACTTTTTTTGAGAACTACCTACCACCCTCAAACAGATGGACAATAAGAATGAACTATTCAAACCTTAGAAGACATGTTGAGATCCTGCTCACCTAACTTTCAGGTTATGTGAGATCAATATTTACCTATGGTAGATTTTTCCTATAACAATAGCTTCCATTCGAGTATTCAGATGGCACCATATGAAGGGTTATACGGAAAGAGATATCGCACACCAACCTATTGGGATGATATTGGTGAAAGAAAACTCGTAGGCCCCGAACTTGTGGGGGAAACGATGGAAAAGTGAAAGGTAATCCAAACCCACATCAGTGCAGCTCAAAAGTACGAGGAAGAGCTACACCTATAATCAAAGGAAGGGTTTGGAATTTCAAGTCGGTGATCATGTTTTCTTAAAGGTATCTCCATCGAAGGGAGTTAAACATTTCGGTAAGAAAGGTAAATTGAGTCCCATGTACATTGGACATTTCGAAATTCTAGAACGAATTGGGGATGTAGCTTACCGTTTGTCAATACCACCAAGTCTCTCCAAAGTTCATGATGTGTTCCACATATCACTGTTGAGAAATTACATGCCTCACCCAACGCATGTACTCACCAATGAAGAATTAGAACTGGAATCCGATATGTCTTATTTCAAAGAGCCCTTTAGGATTCTTGATAAAAGAGAACAAGTATTGTGAAACTGGACAGCTCGTCTAGAAAAAGTTCTACGGATAAATCATAAGATGGAAGAGGCGACATGGGAACCCGGGGAACATATGATGAAGAACCATCTGAGTCTTGTTGTACAGTAATACTCTAAAATTTTGAGGACAAAATTATTTGAAGGAGGGTAGAATGTAACACCCCAAGCTTCCATGGTACGTTTCCCTTCGAATAATACAATAGTGTGTGTTGTACGCAACTTCGAGTTCTAACACCCCACAACCAATCAAACTTTCCATTATGAATATTAATACCCACTTTTTGAAATTTTATAATATTTTTCTTTAAAAATAGTCTTTATTTTTGGATTTTTAATATCGTAATTATCCTAGGGTGAATTTTTTGTATTGTTCTGAAAACATTCACTTTTTGATGAGTAATGAAAAACACGGAGTTATTGGTTAAAACCGACTTTTTATTTAAATAATTATTTATTTTATTTAAATTTATTTCAGGTCAAAATAGATACATAATACCTATATAAGTACAATTAAATTCATTGGAGTAAATTTATATTAATTTTCGATACATAAAAAATTTATTGAATTTTTACCGTCTTTTACCGACCTCCTAGGAGCTTTTACAAATTTGTATAAAACTTTATTTTACTGCTTCTCTGAGTTGAATTTCAAAAATCCAAGAGACACGGTTGATATCAGTAAATAAATGTGGTTCAATGAGATGAATATAATTTTTGGTGAATAGTAACTTTTTTACTTTTATTTACCACAGTTAAAAGTAAATAGGGTAATTAAAGCTAAAAATGATGTTATTTTTACCCTAACACGTGTCCTAATTCTATTGGATAAGTGTAATTCGACCAAAAACAACATTAGGAAAAAAATATGATCCTTTAGGTCCACTTGGATTATAATAGGACATTTATTTTTATTTAATTCAATGAAAAGTTAATAGAGTTAAAATCAATGTTTAATAACTAAAAAAATTTTAATATAGGGTTATACATAAGATAAATTAGATTATAAATATTAATTAGAATGATAAAAATATTTCGTACATAATGTTATTTTATATTAAAATTTTAGATGTTAAATAATTTAATTTATTTATGAATCAATGATGATGCAGTAATTACCTTACTAAAGAAATATTCAAATAATTGATATTATAAATATCCAAATAATTCTAATTTGAGACTTTTTTTGAATTCCAATAATTTTCTTGGTTAATATGACATTTTAGTGTTGATTAAATAAATTTTTTCAAGGTAATAATGCTATTATCAATTAAAAAACAAAATAACAATTACTTTCAAAATTGACATAAAAGAGTTTTTAATACAAATATTATATTATTAAATGATATTCTATTCCTAAAAATATAAGGTTACACTACAGGTAATAAATATTATGATATATGAAATTAATGAACCACATTAGGTTCTTTTGTAACTTTATAGTAAGTTTATTAACAATATAATATAAAAACACAAAGAGACATGGAAAATGTCAAACTATTTAACTAAGAGTTAAATCTAAAAGATAAAGTTAATATAGTGACCCAAACAAGTGTAAAACCTATTTTTTGAGTGTTTTTCGACCCATACTCACCTTATACTCGAAATAAATTAGTTTTCAGCCATTAGAAACCAAAATTTATTTTATTATAAAATAATATTTATAGCTTTTCCTAAGGTGCCCCTCACCCCTTTTATAAAATGACACTTTTTCTTCTATAAAATTCACTCTTTCAAAGCCATTTTTATCATCCAACCCCTACCCAAATATCCTCCCAACATCCCTGAATTAATCCTAGAGGCCATAAATTGGTCAGAAAGCTAACCTATGGAGCTCTTTTGATCTACACAAAAGGAAACACCCGAAGTAGAGGTAATAATTTCACCACCCTCTTTGAAGTTCTTTTCTTCTTCCACTTCTTCATTCCTTGTTTTTTACATTATAAAAAAATAACCCCTGTATATTCTATATAATTTAATGTTATTATAAAAATGGTAAACCCATATTAGCTATTTTATGTATCCAATGAATGAAAAAATCAACACACGTGCATACGTATGACTTACCGTCTCCACGTCGTGGTGCAGTTTGTTATTCAAACATATCATAATTTGGATGGGTATAATAATGAGTATAAATTATGTAAATAATAAATGTATCATTATAATGATTCTTTATATATGATATACCATCCAATTATATACGATTTTAATATCAAAAAAATGATATTGTTGTTCGTGTGTACGTACTGATTATCGTCTCCCCAAACGCGATGTGATTCATTCTACATCATATCCATTCAAGACTAATTTTCATTTGATGATTGAAAATAATGTTTAAGTACTTGATATCATTCTGGATATGAATAAGTTACAACCTTTCCATAACAAACATGGCTTAAGTAGCAAGAAAAATAAAATAAAATGATTAAGTTAACACCAGAAACGAGGATAATACTAAAATATTATTAAGAAAGAAATATTATAATATCATATATGATATCATATTTATGTATATGATTCTTGTATAATTTAATAACAATGTTTTAACTATTATACATGAGTTTAACATACCACAAAATAAGGAAAAGTACTAGGTAAGGGTTAATTCTATAATCTCTTCATTATCCAAGGTTGTTTATAAGTAATTATCCACTGGGACCTCTTTATCATCCACATCCAAGTTTCTTAAAAATGTATTTCAAATCATTATTAATAACTTATATACTATGGGTTAAATTCATTTATACCCTTTTTGGACTTTTATAATATGTTTATAACGGAATTTTTCTGTCGTTTTCCAAACAAGGTCCTTTTTAACCTTTTCAAAAAAATTAAGGTAAGAATGACTTTTTTTTAAATTATACGGTGGGTGAGACTTTTTTCCACAATTATAACATCATTGAAGCTTCCCTTACAATTTTATAAGAATATTTACAAAATAAATGGTTTCTTAAATGATTTCAAAATAAACAGATATATTTCTCTAAAATAAGTTTTTGAATTCATCTATGTAAACATTCTTTGATGGATTTTAAGCTTATTTGAAGTTGATTTATTATGATTCAAAACTACCATATTCTATTGAATGTTTTGTGATATGTTTGGCTATGGATGTGTTATTTTTACACCATTCATGTTTTATGGATAAACTATTGACATTTCGTATGGTAGTTTTCATACGAATGTTTATGTTATGTTTAAACCTTTTCATATGTTGAATGCATTGGACTTAGTAAGTGACGAGTGGAGCCCGATATTACTCCTCGATGCATCGGTTGGTCTTATGATACAAACCAGTGTCTTGTCATAAGGCCTTGAAAATATCTTATTTGTAGTCTTGGCACAAGGCCTTGACTATTTGGTTACAAAAGTCTGTTTAATGCATTCCACCATTATGAAAGTGGTTATTGATATTGCATGTGGTTATTTGACTAGTAGAATATCCATGTGAAAAATTAAATGGAATTATTTGATTTTACCTTTTCCATATATTGCTGACGTTCAAGTTTAAAAGACATTTGTTTTAGTTATACATTGACTTAAATTTTATTGCGTATTTATGAATGTTTCTACTATATTTTTATCCTTACTGAGCATCTGAGCTCACGCCTTTCTATTTTTTATTTTTCCCAGGATGTGAAGAAGTATTTTATGACTGACCAGTAGGAATAGTCTGAGGGGATATGAGTGTGATATATGGAGACTATGTTGTTGTATTTTCTCAATTTATGATGTAATGTAAGACTTATGAATGTATCTAGTGTTTCCAAGGCTACTGAACTAATTGGTATTTCGAGATTTGATCTTTTGTGATCATGCCAATGTTATGTAATAATGCACCGACTCTGGGTAACTGGGTTTGGGGCGTTACAGTTGAGACCTCATGAGCAGAACTACGCTACCCATGACCTGGAGATAGCATCATTGGTCTTCGCCTTGTTGATGTGACGACACAATCTGATGGGATAACGTTTTATAGTCTACTCGGATCCCAAGAGTCTAAGGTATATATTCTCTCAGAAGGACCTGAACCTTAGACAACGACATTGGCTTCAGTTCCCCCAGGACTATGACTTAGAGATAGTCTATACTCCTAGTAAGGGAAACGTTTTAGAATATGCACTCAGTAGGAGGTATGGTATACAGCTGTTAGGCGAGATGACGGAGCAGCTGTCCACTTTTAAGATATCCTTTGCGGATCACGATGGAGCAGTTTTTCATCAATCTCTTACAGTCACTCCCCCAATTCTTCAGTGAGTCAAGGAGGCGCAGTGTGGGGATGCTGATTGTGAGGCTCGACATGCTCTGATATCCACAGGACATGCACCTGATGGATTTTCTGATGGTGTGGAGTACGTCATTCTCTTCAGAGGAGGTACCATGGTACCAGTGTCACTTCAGGATGATGTGTTCAGGGATTTCTACACATACCCTCTAAAGTTACATCTAAGAGTGGAGAGGATGTAATAGGATCTTCGATGACAGCACTGGTGATCGGGAATGAAGAAAGCAGTTGAAAAGTTTTTCTCTCAGTGCCTCACTTGTCAGAAAGTGAAGGCGGAGCGTCAGGTACCAGCTGGTTTAGTTCATCCTTTAGAGGTCCCATAGTGGAAGTGGGATGAGATATCCATGTACTTCGTGACGGTACTTCCACGTACATCTAGGGGGCATGATTCTATATGGGTGATTGTCTACCGACTCACCATGTCGGCCCACTTCTTACCGATCAGAGAGCAGGGCCTAGTAAAGAGCTTAGGACGCCTCTCTTTGCAGGATATTGTGCGGATACATGGAGTAATATCAATGATTTTTTTGGATCATGATGCAAGTTTTACTTCCTAGCTATGGAAGGGGTTGAAAGAGGATTTCAGAACACAGCTTTTTTTTAGCACTGCCTTCCAATATCAGACGGATGGCCAGACTGAGCAGACCATTCAGACCCTCAAGGACATGCTGCATGATTGTGTCCTCGACTTCGGTCGCAGATCAGAGGATCACTTTATTTTGGTGGAGTTTTCATACAACAAACAGCTATCACTCTACCATTGGGATAGAACCTTTTGAGGCGTGGTACGGGTGACCCTACAGATTGCCTTTGTACTGGACTAATCCAGGGGAGTCAACACTAGTGGGACCAGATATAGTACGGGCTACCATAGAGAAAATATAGATCATCTAGGAGTGGATTAAGACTTCACAGAGTAGGTAGAAGTCTTATGCTGAAATGAGACAGAGACCTATAGAGTTCTAGAATGGTGACCACGTCTTTCTATGGGTCTCACCATGAAGAGGTTTGTGGAGATTTGGCCGAGGCGGAAAGTTATCTTTGAGGTTAATCAGACCCTTCCTGGTACTCAGTAGTGTTGGAGATTTGGTTTACCACTTAGCTCTTCCACCTCAGTTGCACCGGGTGCATGAAATCTTCCACGTATCCTAGGTGAGGTGATATGTGCATGACCCTTCCCATGTCATCCACCACGGAGAGCTGGACTTCGATGATGGGGTGACTGTTATGGAGGTTCGAGTTGATAGTGGGGATCAACAAGAGTGGGTCCTTCATGGGTGGTCTATACCTCTGGTTCGCATTCGTTGGCAGCACGGGAACTTCCAGGAGGGCTCATAGGAGATGGAGGCTCATATGCATGCTCAATACCCCCATTTTTTCCATTAGTTTGAGTTGTGGATCACGTGGATGCAAAGCCATGAGGTGGGGAGAATGTAAACACCTAGAATTTCCATGTAATTATTTTTTAATATATTGGAATTTTACGAGTCCATGAAAATTGACGGCGCATGATTCCGAGGCCCGGTGTTCCCATAATGAATTTCCGAACTTTTATTCGGGTACGTTCAATAAAATATGAGTGGGTTTAATAATTTTGAACGGGTTCGTGGAAATGAAATCTGAGGACATCATTGAACTCGTTGTTCCAGTATTCAATTAAGGAGACCTTCACCTCAACCGCAGTAGGTCGAGGGTGAAAGATAGATTTTGGATTTTTCGTGGAAATAGAAATAAAATAAAATGAACTTTTATTTTTTTGTGGGAATCTATCATGTGAGGTTATGGAGGTGGGGACCACCGAGCCCAAAACCTCCCAATTTGAATCTAATTGTGGGGACCACCTGGACCCCCTAAACTCCTACTTTAATATGGTGATAACTCTAGATCCCCTATTTAATGGGATAAACCCTTAAACTACCTCTTAAATGTGGGGAAGCCTCTTGAAATTCCCCCACATTAATTATGCCAACACCTCTTGATTAATGGTTCCAAATAAAATTAAATTAATAAAAACTAATTTCATTTATATTGGTCATTATTTTGTTGGGAGATGTGTTGGAAAAGCACTTGGAGAAACTTTTAACCTATCCAACAAAGAACACATCCAAACGAAGAACGACCATTGGAGATTGGAGAATGAGGAAACCGAACCCGAGCCGGATCAGAAGCATCTTAAGGAGGATTACTCTTCTCCAACAAGGAACGCATCCTCCAATGAAGGATGTGATCCACAATAAAGAACTCTCATGCTGATGTGAGACGTTTTCAATCAACGACCATACTTCCCTCCTCGTCGATGTCAACAAACGAATGAGGTATGGGTTTGTTTTGAATTGATCAATGTTAATTTTCCACTCATGTTGAATTAATCCTCTTGTTCCACCTACTTCTGAACTAATGCAGAGGAACTGGACCAAACTAACATGGCCTGATTCCTCTGCCGTTCTTCATGTATGGTGTGTTCTTCACGTTCTTCATGGGGCGACGAACAACAGATCATTGTGGATTCGTTTTATGATGAAATGATCCCAAATTGAACACCCGATATCATGAAGACCTAGCAGAGGTGCGACGATGATTGTGGATGACAGATTAGACCGGATTAGGAAAGATTTTTCTTCAAATGTTATTCGTGATGGTTGGACAAAACGTGCTTTCGGGGCCAATTGATGGCCTGAAAACAATGGAAACGACTTTGGGACATCGGGGAAACCTAGAATTCGGAGTTTCGTGGAGATCAAACCAATAGAATGAAGATTAAGGCATCAATGGAGGCGTGCCAGTGAGAATCATCGATTCTAGAAAATTCCAGAATACACGGCGTGTACTTTTGAAGAACATGTCGTGTAGTACCGATGGCGGCGGCTAGGGTTTCGAGCATCAGACGGGTATCACACGGTGCGTGACTCTGGTCACAGGACGTGTTGGACCATCCCCAAAACTCGGCGTGTATTCATGGAAATACACAGAGGCGTGAAGAATTACACACCTTCGAGACATGACATGTACTCTCTACACAACATGGCAGAGGCGGCTATGTGAGACTCAGCATGTATCCCAGGGATACACAGACATGAGGTGGAGTACACATCCATGTACTCCACCACACGACCAGGAAAGGCTAGGGACACGGATTACCCCATTTACCAGTTACATGGGTTTGCGTACATGGGTTGAGTCCGTGTACAGGAACATGGTTAGCATACACAGGGATGACCCCAGTTACTTAGAAATGACATGTAATCCATACCACACATCATGTACTTACTTTTTCTACACGACCATCCTTATAATACAGGATATCGTACATGGGTAGTACCTGGAGTCTGAACACACAACCTGTGACTTTTCTACACACCATATAATTTTTGGATAATGGAATGTTCATCTAGTTCACTGTATCATGGGCATGTTTCATTGGGGTGCGGTCAGTTTAGATCAAGCATGAATCCAACCGGGGCCTCAGGACTAAAAGGCTAATAACTCACAGACCGGTCATCCTATTGATGCACTGTCTGTTGTGTTGTGACCCCTGTGGCATGCCAGTCCTTTGAAATACTTCTTCATTGGACTTCGTGGAAGTTGGTGTATCGACCAGTGGCTTGTGGAGCGGACCCTCCTAGAGACAAGCGAGCTTTGTGCAGGAACCCAGTAGCTGGCTGTAATGTGAGGAATGAATAGTGATCCTCTGTGGGTCACCACCGGGAAATCCTGTGTGATTCAACACGTAGAGATCCTGTGTGGGTCTGCACCGAGAGATCTTGTGTTAGTCAGCCCCAAGTAATACTATGTGGGTCAGCACCGAGAGATCATGTGTGGGTCAACACCTAGAGATCATGTGTGTCTCTGATGAGGATTTAGGATCCTACGTGGGTCTGCCTCTTAACGGAGTAAGACGGTTAAGTAGTTATATCTAATCATATTTAGTACCATATCTAAGATATACCTGGAGTGAGGTGAGTCTGTACCTGTGTGGTACTTTCCATTATGGTATTAACTTGGTGGTATTATTCTGTGTGGCGTACTTGTATGTTAATTACCTTCACGGTATTCCTTCCTTTGTGGAATAGTTGAGCTTTGGTCTTTCGGGTTGGACCTTGTGTTTCCTAATGATTGAGATGGGTGTACTTGATAACTTAGGTATATGTATGGGCATATACCTAAGTAGGGTTGACAGTTGTTTACATGCTGTGTAGTTTATCCTTTATGGACTTTGTGAGACCTTGAGGGTCTTGGGGTCCCTACTTAGTATCGTTATTGTCACCCCTGCATGGGCTATGCTCACACCTTGTTATGTTAGGTGTAGACGATGGAAAGCAATGAATGAGGATGAGGGTACCAGGATGAGAGGTAGCATATATTTGGACGCTAGATAAGGAAAACCACAGAGGAAACCGTTCGAGATTCATACCTACCCTTCAGGTTGGATCCTTGGTGGGTGATCACATGAGCTGTTCCGGTTTACTTGTACTTTCAGTTTCATTGACTTACAGTTGGGCATGTATTTTGGACCAGTTTACATACTGTACTAACATTGTTTACTATTCAGTTTACTTGAGTTCGTATCTTTATGTGTTCTTGTTTGTGTGTGATATGGGTTATAAAGGAAATGCCTTCCCAGTTTTAGGGGAAACGCCTTCGGTGCTAGTCGCCATCCCCTAGCCTATGGAAAGCAGGATAGGGGTAGTCACGACACGGGCCCCGGGGGATGGTTTGTGAAAACCCGAGAATTTGAAAGTGGAGAATAGTGGTTCCATATAAAGGAAGAACCAATTATTTGCAGATGCTAAGGCCGATGGGGGCTTGATCGAAAACAAAAAGCTGTGAAAATTGAAGTCAGACCGCAAGCACCAATTCTAAGATTGAAGGTTGATTTGGACACAAAGAAGAATCAGAACATTAAGAGGTCCCAAGGGGAAACTCGCAGTACAGAAGTGACACAAAGAAATACACCTTATATCAGGTGTTATTGTTGTGTAAAGACAAGACATTCACAGTCTGTGTGTTCTATACCCAAGAGATATCCAAGGGCACATGAACAGAAGTGGCAGCCAATAACAGAACGGTTCTATAGAACATATTTTGAAGGGAATTGTTTTTGGTATGGGGGATTTGGACAAATTTCCAGGTACTGCACTTCGACCATATAAAGTAATGTTCCAATGTAGAATCAAAATGTTCACTAGTAGAAAATAAATGAACCAACAGGGGGGTTGAAAACAAAAAATAGATTTGCATCTTTGAAAGAGAAATATGGTCCATCATTATCTGAGAAAGAATAGAAGTCTCAATCCATGCCAAGTGTCAAGGAAAAAATATGGACCATGAAGAAGAAGGATGAGAAGGCAGTGGTGGTAGAAATTTCCCTTAAATAATTAGATCACGCTTGTGTGTGGATCCTTGACAGTGGTTTCACATCTCACATGAAAGGTAATAAGGATCTTGTTACGTGCGTAAAATATGACAAATATTGTATTGTTATGTTATGAAATGATGAAGGAATGAAGATTAAAGGCTTAGGAAAGGCCATGTTTTGGTGAAAAGAGATGAGATGTGCCGATATATTAGTAGTAGAAGGCCTCAGTCACAATTTTCTCAACTTTTGTCAACTATGTAACTCAGGATATTCTATAAGTTTTACGAAGAAGTTGTTTACCATAAATTGAAGAGATGAGGCAGTGGTTGTACAGGAAAAAATAACAAAGGTAAATCATTACCAGGTATGTGGAGAAGAAGATGTGTGTTTTATATCCAGATAGAAAGAAAATAAGTTGTGGCATAAAGGACTTGGTCATCTATGCCAACTATCCCTGGAAGATCTGGTAATGTGTGATGCAGAAAAAGACCTCCATAATCTATCATGTGATCATACTCACACATGTGATGCATGCCAAAAACAAAAGCTCATTATAAATATGTATAAGGAAATGGAAAAGAAGTCAATAAGAGTGCTTGAATTGGTGCATGTTCACCAAGATCCATTGAAGGAAAAAGGTATTATGTTCTTTTAATTGACGACTATAGTAAAATGGCATGGGTATTCATCATTTCCCATAAGTCTTATGTGTTCAGTTTCCTAAAACAATATTAGAGGTAATTTGAAAGGAATCTTAGGCCGAAAATTCTGATGTTTCGTACTGAAAATGTTATGTAATTCACAAATAGTCAGGTGGAAGAATATCTTAAGAAACATGGAATAAGGAATATTTTTTTTTCAGTAAGAACTCCGTAACAGAATGGATTGGTTTAAAGGATATATCGGATCATCAACAACATGGATAGAACGATTCTCATTGAAAAAGACCTACCAGATAAATTCTAGAAGGAAGTCATTTTTACATCGGTCTACATTTCTAATAGGGAACTATTATATCCGAAATAAGGAGAAACTATGTGTGAGATGTATTATGAAAAAAGCCTACAGTGAATGAATTTTGAATAATTGGATGAAAGTTCTTCATTCTCATCAAAGAAAAATACAGGAAATTTGAGTCACGTGGAGATGAGGGAATATTCCTTGGCTACTCAAGAAAAAAATAAAATCATACAAATTCTTTAACAAGAGTCTGGGAAATGTAGTTGAGAGTAATGATGTCAGAGTTGTGGAAAAAGAAGAGAGTACTCAATAACATAGTGAACAATTGATTGATGAAATTGATGAAGAGGAAAGTAACACAGGAGGATTAGAAGTGTCCGATGTTGATTCAGAAGAAGATACTGATGATGATCATGAGGAAATAAAATCCTTATCTGCCCAGAAGACAAAGAGTCGTGCTGAAATTGACAGGTAGAATATCATTGGAGATCAATCAGCTCCAGTTCAGAAAAGAAGAATGAAATCACTTTAGATTGCATCCTTCTTATAACACATAGAGAAAAAATGATTTTCTGAGGTAGCTGCAGATAAAAACTGGGTTCAGGAAATGAATGAAGAGCTTGATCAAATTGAGAATAATAAGACAAGGGAGATTGTTTCGAGGCCAGCTGATAAGAATGTCATCAGGGCTAAATGGGACCTTTGCAACAAGTTGAATGAAGATGGAATAGTGATTCAAAACAATGCACGAATATTGTGAAAGGGATACTCCCAGATAAAGGGAATTGATGTTGATGATACATTTTCAACAGTTGTAAGGATAGATACAATCAGATCATTCCTAGCCATTGTAGTGCAATGGAATTTCATGGTGTTCCATATGGATGCCAAATCTGCATTCTTGAATGGGATTCTTGAGGAAGAAGTGTATATTGAGAAGCCTTATGGTTTTCTCATTCATGAGTATGAGAAAAAGGTTTTTTGGTTGAAGATGGAATTATTTGGTCTAAAACAATCACAGAGAGTATGGTACTCAAGGCTTGATCAGTATTTGAATAAACTTGGTTTCCAGCATGGTGTAGTTGATTAAAATATCTATTTCAACAACAACAGTAATCAAAGGTTGATGGTGCTGGTTTATTTCGATGACAAAAAATTTGGTGGATCAGATAAAGCTCAGTGCAGATAATTTTCCGAATTCATGAAATGTGAGTTTGAAATGTTAATGATGGGAGTGCAAATGTTTTTCCTTGGTCTACAGGTGATAGAATCACAGAACATAACATTCATTTCTCAATCCAAATATGCCAAGGATGTTTTGAGAAGATTTGGAAAGGAAAATTACAAGGAGATGAAGACTCTGGTTGCTACTCAGATGAAACTTCCCAAATATGAGGATGGAAAGGTAGTTGATATCACAGAATATAGTAAAATAATTGGAAGATTGTTGTACTTGACTACGACAAGGACTGACATTGTATTCACCAGATGGAAAGCAGTGAGATATCAATGTAATCCCAATGAAATCCACATGCTTGTAGTGAAAATAATACTTCGTTATATCAAGAGAATGGTGGATTTCAGATTGATATATAGTGACAAATCACAATCAGTGTTATTGGGATATACTAATGTAGATTGGGCCGGTTCAGCGGATGATAGGAAATCAACATCAGGAGGTGTGTTCTAACTTGGTGGTTTGTGTATTTCGTGGCTAAGAAAAAATAATTATTTAATTTCTTTGAGCACTGTAGAAGATGAGTATATTTTTGCCACTCAAGAATGCACACAGTTACTGTGGATGAAGCAGCAGCTTCATGATATGGGAGTTGAAGTGAAGTCTCCGATTAGAATCCAATGAAATAACTCAAGTGCTATAAATCTCAGCAAAAAACTCTTCCATCACTAAAGGAAAAAAGAACATTGAGATAGAGTACCATTTTATCAAGGAGAAGGTTGAGCAGGGAATCATGAAGTTGGATTATGTGCCTAAAAAACTACAGGTTGCAGGAATCTTGACAATGGCTATACCCAAGGATGATTTTGAGAGGCATCGACTGGCATTGGAAGTTCAGTCGACTCCCCGTACTTGAAAAAGTGTGGTTTTGGGACCCTCCCCCCTCTCCCCGAGGTATGGTATGTTTTTATCTATTGTGATAATATGTGTTCTTTCCAATGTCCTAGACCACAGAGGAGTGACCATTGGGTATATTGACAAAGGGGGTGAAATAGAGACTCCTTAAGTGGAGAAAATGTCTTAGTCAAAGACACGGGGAGAAGCTGACAGATGGAACAACGAGATAGGGGTAGATCAATGAGATAAGGGGAGAGAATTAATTCTGATGATTCTAGATGCAATCGATAAAAGAGTATACATCATGATAGCTGAGGATCGTGATAAAAGCAGAAGAGTGATGTTGGAATTGATTGGGAAGGTTTCCAGCGATCCACAATTGGTATCAGTTTGGTATCAACAATAAATGAAGTGATTCATTTATGATCTTCTCATTTAATCTTTTTTCTCTTGGTTATCATTGCTCATGTGGGCTAAGATTATGTGTTAATTTAATCTTTAAACACTATCAAAATTGCAAGAGGAGAATGATGGTAGCAGCTAGAAGAATCTTTAATGAGGTATCAGAGTGCAGAGCATTTTTATTAGAAGAGTTTTCAACAAACCCAAATGGGGAGATTGTAGGGAAAAAAATCCCACAACGTATCATTGAAGCATTTTTTAGGTGATTGTGTTTTTTATAGAGCATACCACGATGTCTAATTTCGTGAAAAGGGGGGTTTCATAGTGATTTGTCGAGGTTCATAGATATTGTTGACATCACATGTTGTGTGCAAGATCTAGGATAATTTGGAAACATGCGTGCAAGGAATATTTCTGGAGAAGAATGTTGAAAAATGGTAAAGGCATGAGGTGTCCAAAAGATTTGGAAATGGGCATGAAATAAGCGGTTTTACAAAAGAAACTTGTGCACCCAATGCGACATTAAACGGGGTTTTGCGCGCTTGAATAGGAACTTGCGCGACAAAAGTTGAATTTTCTACACATGGGTCAAGAATGCCTAGAAATATGAATTGACCACCCTCATTCGAGAGTACTCCACTATTAGCGAAAATCTGAGCACCGGGTCGCGTAAGAATTTCGTGCAAAGGGAGTTTCACAAAAGATTTTTAGTTGCACGCAAGCTAAGAAAGTGGCGCGTAAGATTTGAGTTGCATGAAAGATTGAAGTTGCGTGCAAAGGGTGCTTCGGGACAAAAGTGTAATATTGTGCACAAGGAATCAAAGTTGTGTGAAAGACATAGAAAGGGTTACACAAAAATTTTGAAGTTTCCCGGTACACCCAGTGCAAAGAAAGATTCATCAGCGAGTGAAAGTGGGATGAAAACATAGAATCTATCAACAGTTAAGGATGCATATTTCATTAGAAACAATAAAGAGAACAACAGGTTTATAAACTATGAATGGATCTTCTGAAGAAGCAGTGAGCACACTTCATTTGAGAGAGCAGTGATCTTTCATATTTTCATTGGTTATAAACCAGAAGGGATAGTGAGTCCGCTTCGAACATTGTATACAATAGTCCTCTTTTAGTGGATTTGGTACGTCGGCACATCGCTGGTGTATCCTCCTTAGTTGTAGCCTAGTAAGGTTGATCAATGTAGAAAATCGTTGTGTCATGTGCATGATTTAGTTTCTGTTTACAGTTTTCAACAGGAAATAGAGAGAATATATTTTTTCATAACAGCAAAACAAGATCAATAGGGGCATTTGTTTTAATCTTTCATACCCTGATTCACCCGCCCTCTCAGGGTTTCTAACCTAGTGGACCTAACACAAACGGATGATAATATAATCATATATGATATCATTAAAATGAATATAATTCTTTAATAAGATAATGACATTATTTATATCATTATACAGTAGGTTTTGATACATACAAAGGATATCGGATCTAATGTATGGGATAATTTCACAATCGCATTATTATGCAAGATTGTTTGTATGTATATATTTACTGGGGTATATTTATCATCCAAGTCCATGTTTCTTATATATGTAATATTATTTCTATTATTATAAAAACAAAGTGAAGACAATTTTACCCATTAGTTAATTTTTATTATATGGAATGAAATGAATCTTTTGTCATTATTCGATACGAGGTATTTTTTTAGTTTTCCATGAAAAGTATGAGGGGATTGTTTTTTTAAATTACATGGCATGACATTTTCTTTTTATGATTTCATAATTCAAAATTTCCATTAAGGTTCCACTAAATTATTTCAAATTTATTTTCAAATAAATTCTTTTCATTTAAAATGGCATTTTGTTTTTTAAAATTAGAATATTTTTGAAGAAGAAAAGATATTTTCCTCAAGAATTAATTAGAAGTGTTCTATATTGAATTATTTTTCATCTATGATTTCATTATTTAATATTGTTATCTTTCTAGTATATTATCCCTTTTATTACTATGATTTTATTTTATTTATAATGTTATGTAATTTATGAAATCCATTTTTTTACATTGAATATTTTATGATGAAATGATGTTTAAGGAAGCCATTCAATTATTTGGTTTATAGTATGATGAATGATTTATTTTTTTGTGGAACACATAAGAATGATTTAATTATGAAATTGGTGTGACCTATATCTCCCTATAATTAATTGGGTGACGATTTAAATCTCAGTAGATCAACATGGGTGGAATTGGAAATGATCTCAGTTCAGTAATATAGGGTTGGAATATGGAGTGAACTCAGTTCAGTAATGAAATTTTTCCACTATGATGGTCTTGGAAATGTGCCTTGACTAATACAAAATGATTTTCTATACTCATGTGTATGAAATGAAAACATTTATTATGTTATGTGTTTTGGGATTACGTTCATCGATTCTGATAAACATTCATGATTTATCACATGTCATAATATCATGATCTTTAATATACAGGATAATATTTTCAAATGGTATATCCTATATATTATGATTATGAAATGATTGATATCTCCCTTATTAGCCCTTACTGAGAATCTGAGCTCACCCTTTCATATTTTTATTTTCCTCGGGTCATGAAGAAGTGTATAGAGTAATATATTACAAAAGGGGTCTAGTTATGATGAAATAATTGGGAGACAATGAAGATGTATTATGAACCACTTGTTTATGTTTCCGAGTTTCTAAATACACTATACCTATATGGTTATTTCATGGATTTGTTGTATTTTTTAATTAATATTCTTCAAATTTTATTTCATATCAATGTATGTAAATCATAGGTCGTTGTAATTTATTTTAATATACAATTTATTTTTTTATTTATTTTTCTCTCATCAGTCTGTTTGGGTTGTTTAGTAAATTTCATTAAAGCTGGTTTTGTATGATGAAAAAGGTCGAATTTTTTATCAATGAATTCCATAATACCAAAAATATTTTATCTATATAATATTTTTCATTCCTATAGAACATAATTTATATATATAAATATGTTTTACAAAATAGATTCAAACTACGAGAGAGGTCTCAGTATTCTCTTTTGGGGTGGTTAAAATCAAAATTATATTTTAATATAAATATCATAAATAAAATGGAAAATTATTATTACCATAATCTAAATAAATTTATTAATATCATATTCATTCATTAAATACATTATTAAAACCATCTAAAAAAAGATAATGATGAATGATTAAATATGATGTCCATGCAGGTGGTGAACTGATCAAAATATCGATGATTTTTTCATTATATAATTGATTGGTGGAAGGTAAATAATGTATATTCCATATATTTTATAAATTTTTTGTATACTAATTTTATTAGTTTAATAAATTGATATTATTATAAATTATTTGAAGGTGGTGTAATGATAAAATATTAATGAATAAAAATTAGAAATTGTTTAGGAGATCGGACATTACTTCTTTGGGAGGATCTTTTTCAAATGGGATAATTCCATTTAATGGGGGTATATTGATGAGACCAAAGAATCTAATACATGTCTATGAGTTTTGGTATGGATTATATAAATTCTATCTCAACATAAGAAACATATGGTGAAATTAAAGATGAGGTGATGACGGGAGATATTTATAATGGAAGCATCGCGGTGTCTTAGAATAAAATATTTATTATTTTATTTTTTAGGACAAGTACTATGATAAATATGAAGTTTATTACTCTCTAAAAATATAAAGGAGGGTTATTTTACTATCAATCAATTTTGAAATATAAATTGAATTTTATTGAAATGATAAAAATGTTTTTTTAGAAAAAAATGTAACAATGGTTTGAAAATTTCAAACATATATTTTTATATTCAACTAATTAATTTTAAATGCATAATATTACACATAAAATATATATATATTTTTGTGAAAATTGATTCAAAATTTTAAAAAAACACATTATATCATCATGATGTAATATATTTATTATTATTTTAAAATAATGTAGTTTTCCTATAATAACATTAAATCTAATTTTTTTAGAATGATAAAATTAATTATTAAAAATATACTAATTTATATACAAATAATAATTTTTATGAATTTTCAAAACTTATCTACCTTATAAAAATTACATATTATTTAATGAAATTATATTTCAATTTTTTTGAGATTAACACCAATTAATATCAAAATTTTATAAAAATAAAATTTATTTCAAAAATTTAAATTTAGCATTAAAACTTAATTTAATGAGGATAGAAAATGTTTTTGACTCTAAAATACTATTATTCCTTATTATTTTCCAATATTTTTTATAATAGTTATCAATTTCAGTTATTTTAAATGTGATTGTAAGTCCTTGATTTTTTATTCTAAAAATATAATGTTTTAAATTTTTACATAATAGTGTTATTGAATTTTTTATGGTGTGCATGTGTTTTATACTATATTATTTCAATAAATAGGATTCATGTTTAATCAGAAGAATCATTAATTTTAAATTTTTCTATATTTTTATAATTTATCACACGTCCCTCTTTAAGGATAATTCCACATAATATTTAATGAAAAAACAAGCATCGCAGACTATAGGTCGTGTGTATTGTAATTTTTCTCCAAATTAATTAATTAATATATGGTAAAAGTTATCAAACTCTTATTTTATATTTTGATACTTCCCATGACCTTTTTTGAAGAATCTCTATATATAAAAAATGCTTCCCGACTACATGGTACTATGAGTACTGGTGTATTGTTCATTGTCCTCTTACACTCCATGAATATGTATTAACGATATTCTAAAAAGGGGGATGTTTGAGATTTTTAGATGACATTATAAATTGATTTTAATATCATGATAAGATTCTCACAATGCGTTGATAGTATCCATGGAACTATAGAAAAATATAAATTAGTGTTATATATGTTTGTTGTTAACATTATTCAATCACCACTTTATTTAATGGATCAATATATATACCCCCTCTTGTGATTAAATGAAAAAAGAATTACCCTTTTTTAGGTGTAACATGAAATTATTGAATTTATCATACATATTATCCTATAATAATTTATTTTACACAATACTCAAACCCACTTCATAATCTTACATAATCATGGAATAAATGAGAAGATCATTAATAAAGAGAACCAAAAATGTATCAAGGTAATCTCTAAAGACAATATTCAAAAAATTAATGAATATAATAGGAAAATTGATTAGTATAAAACAATGAACTTTGAATTCAAAAAGTCTATATATTCTATGGAATGTTTTCTATGGGATATCATCCCACTTCACCCTTATTTTATTATAAAATGACAAATTATACACCATTATATGAAATTGAGGCCCCATAAGTTTATAAATTAAATCATTAATATATGGTATAAAAACTTTTTTTTGATCTGTTTTTTGTGATGCTTTGGATAATTAATAAAAAGTTACATTTAAACATGATTATTCTTGATAACATTGACTGGATCACACCATGGTAAATCACATTTTCAAATAAAACAATTATCAAATTTCTAATATATATTATTTTCCAATTTTATTTCATGTACCCAAATCATAGTGAAAAATGAGAATCTATAGTTATCAATGATTCCATATGTTCACTTCAAAGATGTAAATAAATATGTCAAAATAACTTATCACTATATCTTTTTGGAGATATAGTTTTATGTCATAAAAAATGATCATTTGTTCTTTTAGTATTAGTAAATAATCCTTAATTATACATTGAAATTCTTATGATGTTTAATTTATAAGATATAAAAATTTCACTCAATTTACATTAGAAAAAAAACAATTGTCATTCAAATTTTATGAGTTGAATTATTTGAAATTATTTTCCGAACAATATTTTCTAAAATTAAACATATTTTATGGTGACTATTTGTTAAATTTCTATTTTCATTCTAGATCATTGTCCACCATTTGTTTGCATCATGTTTTTAAATGACACAAAACAAAACTTTACTTCATTATTTGATCATTTAATATTATAAAATATATTTTCAACCATTTTGATCCATTTATCAACACTTTATGGATCATATGAGACACAAATTGATCGTCACTATTTTCATGTGATGTAATCAATAAAGATTGTTTTGTTATTTAGTGAATTCGAGTTCTCGAACAGGTTGATTTTATTAACTATAACATTTGAAAATACATCAAATAAGGTTTTTGTGCCATTATTTATATCATCGGGTTGTTCATTGGGAATGTAAAAAAAATTCCATTTCACTCAATTTTTACATGGTTTCATCAATTTACTAAAATCAATGGGTAAATGTGACTAGTAACCATTAATATAATATGAAAATCTGAATAAAAAATAATTTGAATATTATGACTAGAACCAAAGATTTATTAATTTTTGAAATTATTTTAACCTATTATAATTCTAGATTACCCTGAGATATTTTATGTTTGGGATATTATAATTCTTAACAAAATCCCAATAAAATAAATAAGTCCCACTCTGATACCAATTGATAAAATCCCAATCTTACATACATATTTTTGTATCATTTCCAATATTAAATATTACCTCTCAATATAGAATCACTCAATCCTAGAACATGATTTATTATTTTCAATTGATATTAACAACATAAACATATTATTTCACATTATTGACTCAATATATCCAAAAACTGTATCAAAAAATTACTCCTTTCTATACATATTACATCATGAAATATACTTGGGATGTATGAAATATATGGAATAATATAAAAAGTGTAGTAATATAAAATTTATTACTGAGTACTAATTGAGTATATTATAAACAAAAAAATCATGGGAGAGATAAATGAATATTGAAAACCTATAATCATAATATTTGAATATATGTAAAAATTTGATAATAATATATTAATACAGAAGAACATATATTCATAAAAGAATCATCGTGGATTCTCATTATAAGACATGGTTTTAGATTATTGAATCTCCAATAATGAATCATTTTAAATTAATATAATATTATAAAAAATGAATAACGAGAAGAAATATTATAAAATAGAAATGTTAACCAAAAATATATTCATGTTACTCTAGATATGTCATATCATAAATGTCTTATAACACAGTGAACTTGGGTTGGCCACCTATCTGATGTAACAAATTAGACATATGTAACCACATATTTTTCATAATTATATTATGATATGAAATATTTATAAAATTAATTGGATGTATATATATATAACTCCAATTCCACCCTTTAGAAAAATTTAATCCTTAAACAGGTGTTTTGAATGTAATTAGTCATTTGACATAACATTATTAACCCATCGATGTAAATTGTATAATTTTTTTCATGGGTAATGAAATTAGAACAATATATAAATTTGATAATATTTTATCAAAATCTCAATAACCTAAATGAAATAAAAGATTTTGTGAACACTGATTTTGATACATGGAAAAGTATTCCATCCATTAAAAGTCATTTGGATATTGAATGGAAAATAAAATATTATAATAGAAAAGTGTTATTTGTAAACGTTTGTTTAGTCATTCATAACAATTATTTTAGAGAAATTCTAAAATACAATTTAAAAATGATGTATGAGATAGTATTGAAATTTCTATTTAAAATAATTATGAAACAATTAACCAAAAAATGAAATAATGGAAAATAATGATAAATGCGGACTCAGAGATAAAAATTGGCATATATGTGGAAATGTAGTTTTTAACTATTTTTAATGGTTTACAAAAAAATTACCACTTCAATAAAATATGCAATTTTATATCATTTTTAATAAAATTAATGAAAAATTTTATAGAGAGAAAGGATGATCACATATTAAATTTAAAATCAATAATAAAAAATCCTTTTTTGGTAAGAAAAATCATTGATGTTTAATAGATATTACCGATAAAATGGATGAGAATTATTTTATAAAAGTTCATATTTTTATTGTATATGAAATAAATAAAATAAAGGTATATTCATAAAAAATAAATTAATAGGATAAAAATAAAAATAAATATGTGATGGATTATAAAAGAATTATTTTAAAAATTATAGATCAAAATCATATAAAAATTAATTGAATTAATGAAAAGTATATTGGGTTAAGAAAACCCTTATGACAATCAAACATATGAATCGATAAATAAGGAAATAGATAATTTGGTATAATATTTTAAATAAAAAAAACTTAATTAAAATTATTTTAAAATATATCCATAGAAAAATAGATACAACATAAAAATAAAAATATATGCATAATAAGAAGTGAAACTCGATGAAGGAAATATCAAATGACAATATCTATAACTTTTCTAATGTGAGAGTTAAATGAAAATGAAATAAATATATTAAAAATTAATTGTAAATCCCTTGAAAAAAATTTATGAATATTTAAAATAGAATCATTTGGTAGTAATAAAAATCATAAATGGTAATTGGTTATAAATCTTAAAAGAATGGAAATTAATAAACGAAGTAGTTGTCTCATATTATATATTGGTTTGATATAATGAAACATATTTCGTATTCAATTTTAGATTCCAATTTTATCTATATAAGGTTATATTATAATTTTAGTTCCTCAATACTAATAATTTATACATCATTGTCACATATTTACTATTTTCTTATTATTAAAATCCACCATTGGGTGTTAACAATTGTTTTTGTTCTATGACATCTTCGATATAATTATTTTTGTTCATCATCCATTATCAAGTGTTCAGAATCTCTATAATGTTAATAAATATTATATAGATGTGTTTGGAATTTTTTTAGACACAAAAGATCACATCTGAGAGGTTATGGTGAATATTAGTAATAAAAGGTTAAATATATCATTTTGATTATTATTTAGTCAAATAGAAAATGTTATTTTTATTGATGACTGAATGCATATACAAATTAAAATTATGACATTAATAAAAAAACATAAAATAAAAATTATTTTTTAATATTACAAGTATATAAATATTTAAAGATTTATTTTTTATTACATCATTTATTTATTTTGTAAAAATGAACCTAACATAAACATTTATAATAATTTAATGATTTTGAAAATGTTACTGTATTTTTATAATTAAATATTTATAAAAGATTAGTGATTTATAATTATTTTATTTTTAATGTAATAAATAATAATAGTGCATTTAAAATGATAGAGAAAAAATGGGTAGGGAGTGGATAACCCTTATGTTGTAGACCAGAATATTTTCATTGAGAGACATATAGAAATATTGATTTTTGTCAATTTATATTTAAAAGAAATTCCCAATGATTTTCCATATTTAATAAGAAAATAATTTGCCTATGGATCAATTGTAAAATTATTGATATGTGTTCGTTTATGTTGATATAGTTTTTGTATCTATATAGGTGGTCTTGAGATGAATTTTTTATATACTCATACCATAACGAATTGGGAATGTAATTTATTATTGAATGAGGATCAATAGTTGAAATGAAATTTTTATGGGTAATGAATTCTACCATCTTCAATATTTAGATATAATTTTATAGTTATTTTATAATATTACATTATGACTGTTCATTTAAATGTTTATTAATAATTTGATAAAAATTTTATTATATTCTTTTATCATAATTTATCTAAAATTAATTTTAAAATAAAAAAAATCAGTTGAAAACAATTTTTAGAAAAGAATGTTTCTCATAAATAGGTGGATTCATTCATATTCCACATTATGTAATAATTATTACATAAATGAAAAGTTATTTTTATGTTATATTTAAAAATATTTTTCTTTAAAATAATTATTAAATATGTGTTATTTTTATTTGTTATGATAAAACCGAACACATAAAGAAATTAATTGAAAAATAACTATTTTTAATATTAATTGGTTACAAATTTATTTATTTTAAATATATTATTAAATTACAAACTTTTCATATAATGTTATAAAGAAATATTTATTAAATGAATTATCATATTATTATTAATTATATTAATTATAATACTTCTTTAAAAACAATATATTTAACAAATTCATTATAAAATAAAATATATTATATACAATGAATTAATATAATTGAATTTCAATTAAATACCAAATATAATATTTATACTCAATTTTAATCTCTATGATTCCTATGATAATATCATTAATATACATATATGATAATTGCATTCTTTTAATGACATGATGTTAATAAATCTACAAAAATTTGTCACATATGAAAGAATTTATTTTCATGCGTTCCAATAGGTCTTTCTAAGTATGGAGTGATAGGCAATGAGGTCCTCAATATTACATAAAAACAATTATTTACATGATGGAAACACCCTCTTATTGTCTATATTTCCCACACAAAAAATATGTTTATAATAGAACAATTTTTCAATTCATTAAAAATATGTATGATTTGAAACATGACATCTTATTTTTATCTACCCATCCTTAAAATCATGGACAATCAAATGAAAAAATTTGATGAGAAATCAATGATATGTGATGAAATTAAAAAATAAAAGGAATCTCATTTCCCATTTTAAAATCAAGATATTATAAAATAGAGTTTTCCATTATCATAACTAACAATGATCTAAAAATAGTAATTTACTTATTTATCAAATCAGTTTTTTTCCTAATGTTTTTCATAAAACACATTCACAAAAAAATATAATGTAAAATTTTTAATAATGATTGTTTCATAAAAATTACAATTGAATATCATGGTTTTAAAATGAACATATTAGGATTACCCATCATTATTACAATTGACTTAGAACATAAATCCTGTTAGTGTAAAAATGAATGTTTTTAAGGGATTCATAAAAACATTATAATGCATTTAATATATCTATGTATTACATAAATCATATTAGTGTAAAAACGAATGTTCTACGTAAATTTTAATTTTTATTCCAATTTTTACCTATGTATTAAACTAATAAGGGTTTCATAAAATGAACAAAATTTTTTACACTAATATGGTTTTTATTAATACATAGGTAAAAATTGGAATAAAAATTACAATTGACTAAGAACATAAATCTTTAATGAACATATTCATTTATAATGCATTGGATAGCTATATCAGACTCACACATCATCATGATTTATATCAGTATTACCCATCATCATGAGATATATTAGTCCCAATGATCATCATAAATAATGTTGGGTAATATAAATTTTCTTGTATATATCTATGTATTCGTTTCCATAACAAATCATAAAATTATCTTTTTAAACCCGTAAGTAAAACATTTTTGGATATTGATAAATCGATTTCCCTTAAACCCTAATTATAAAAAACATAAACAACCAATAAATAAAATAATAATTTATTTTTATTAATATTTAAATGGATTCACGATATTTAGTAAATAAATCTTTAAAAAAAAATAAGGTTTTTAAAGTAAAGTGTCCCTTACCTCTTTACTGACACATCACACACATACTCTATATTAATAAATAATAAAATTATATTTTTTATATATTGTTATATGAAACTGTATTAAAATTAAAATTTATTTTATTTTAATTATTCAATTATTTTATTCAATTACATAATCATTTGTGTTTATATTGGACGTTTTGACATTATTCAGCCCAGAAGTTCAAAATGAATTTGTTATGTCGAATAAAGTCAATTATTTAATTATTAAATAATTTCCGAAATAATATTCATCAAATTATTATCATTTTCATTTATCAATATTACTTTTAATACCAATCAATAAATATTTTTAAGAAAAAATAAATACTGATGATTATAGACATTGATGGACAAACATACACATGAGTAATGATTATATTTTTTAATGAACCTGATGGAAAGAAGGTAAGTATTATTTAATAATTATATAATGATGATAACATAGTTAATTTTATTATTTATCAAAATAAATATTTAGTATCCATTTCATTTATTCATAAAAAATGAATCACAGAGGTGGTAATCGACATATACACAAGAACAACATTAACATTTCTAATTGGATGAAAAGGTAATTAAATAGTTGATATAATACCATTATAGAACAATATTTATTTCATGAATATCACATATATACATTAAATAAATAATTATAACTATTCTATATATATAGTGATGTAAAACTAATTGCATTAATTTTTGCTGTGGTGGGCTATCGTACACATAAACAACAGTTAAGTTTTACATTTGATGGAATATGTGATGAATTAGGCCATTCAATTAGTATAAAAAAATATTAGTAAATTTTATATATTAATTTTTTTCATCATGTTTTATGATGATTTTTAATAATTAAAAGAATAATTAAAACAAAAACATTCTCCTAATAACTATATCTATTAATCATAAAAACTCGTTATCATTATAACTGAATCCTTCCATGGATTTTATTATTATCAAAATATAGACTATGAAATTATGAATAATTTAATTTATTTATTTTAATAGGTATTGGTTGATATATAGTGCTATAATGGTGCATGAAATAAATGATAGGTGGTTCCTCTTTATAGGTGAGGGTATGGGCACTCTTAGAAATTTCAAAAAGTATTAAATTAATATAAATTAATTTTCATTTTAAGAATAATCTAGAATGATATATTTATATTATATAATTTTTATTTTTCTAAATAAATTGGTAAAATAAAATTTATAAATTCTTAGGTGTTGTTTTCATCATTATCTATTTCTTTTAACCCCATAATATCCTTTTTGATAATTAAAGAATATCAATATTTTAAATCATTAGGGTAAACAAAACTTATTAAAATGGAAACATGTCCAATAAATGGATGATGGTTGATATTTTCAACCATATCCAATTTATATTTTTAAATATATAATTTTTATGAATTTTATATCATTTCATACAATATTTTTTATTATAAAATATCCTTAATTTCATTTAAGGAACTATTCAATTATTTTGACAGAGAAAAATGAATGAATATAGTGGAATTAGAATATAATCTTTCGAAAAATACCAAATATGCTATTTTTTCAATATTATTCTTACAAAACTATTACTCCCACAAAAAATAATATTCACTCACTATAAAACATTTCTGACGATTTTTATACTATTTGTAGAAACACAGAGTCAATATTGTATAGGCAAGAAAGGTAATTATATTATCACTAAAAATTAAAAATAAATTACCACGATAATAAAAATTCATTTATATTATATATATATATTTATAACTTAACACAATTTTCTTTTAAAAAATCCAAAAATATTATTGATATTAAAATAAATGAAGTGTTATTTATGAATTTATATTTAACTTAAATATTAAAATGTTCAAAACATCACAAAATGGAAAAAGGAAATAAATTTCAGGCTTTGATTATTATAGATTATATATAATAATCCAATTATATCAATTAATTATTTTCAATAAATTTGAATACATATCACATTTCATTTAACGCTAACTAACTCATTTTTCCTTTACTATGGAAACAGAAATTTACTCTGGTTACTATTCATAATGACCATAAATAAAATGAATTTATTTAAAAAAAAATTATGATTCAAAATTTTTAATCCATTTCTCATGATTAAATTTCTAGAGTAATAAATATCTAATTTGAAATTATTCCCAAAAAACGTAAAGAAAATTAGTTCTTCATAAAAATTTCTTTTATGCAACAAAAATTAATTTTATAAAAAATAATGACTAGATTACCTTAAATATAAAATAAAAAAATTATATTGAATAATATTTAACTAATTAAATTTTAAAATTATTCCAAATTATAATTTATATTTGTAGATATTTGAAAGAAAAATATAGTTTCAAATGAAAATCATTATTTTTCAAAATTAATTGAAAAATAAGACTTTTCAAATACTTCTCCAAAAATAATCGTAAGAAAATTATAATATACTTACTTAAAAATGAATTTCATTTTTTTATAGTAAATTTAATATTTCTAAATCAATCCTTTAAATAAAACGATATAAAATATCTAAAAAATCATTATGAATAAAACAATTTTTCTTCTATCTAGACTTTTTACAATATTCCTATAGTTAATATATCTCTATAGAATATGATTAATGAATATTAATGGGATCAAAAAATGAATTTTAATAACAGTTCTAGATTTTTTACATTCTTCCCCATTTGGTAAATTCAGCCTTCTATTTTTAATCAGAACTTGAAGAATTGTGGATATTTCTCATTCATAGTATTTTATGATCTCCTTTTAGCTTCATTAACCATATGTGTATTCCACAATACATTAACATAATGAATAATTTCATCATTAAACCCCTTCTCTCAGTGTTCAAGAATACAGTTTTTATCTTCCCCATATAAACAGTTTCATTCTAACTAAACTACTTTAGGGCCCACATCATGAAAATCATCTAAAAGATAATTTATTAATAGTAAAACATGAAATACATCATGTACCTAAAAAACTGTATATTCTTTTACCAATATACATAAAAATATACCATGGAGAAACATTATGAAAATTAGTGTCACCTACCTCGAAATAATGACTTTTACTTCTATTATTTGTATGATAATTGTTCCTTCTCTGATCCATGCTCTGGTGCTACTAAATAATATTTGCCTTCTCAATAATTTTATCTACCAATTCTGATCCCATAAATTTCTATTCCCTAAAATTATCCCAATATGTGGGAAATTTATACCACATTCTTTATAAATACTTAAAATCTTTCATCTACCCTCAAATGGCTTGAAGGCCTTCATTTTTATTGATTTTTGATAACCCCGCTTTCAAGGGATGAGGGGGAACCCTTACAAGTCTAGTAGGCTTATAGATTACATGACCCATAGGTCCTAGGAAATATAAAGACTATAAATGGAACTCCTCCTCATATCTTCTTCATTGTGATATCATCTCTCCACCTTCGCATGGTTATTTGGCTAGGCTTCCCGTGCAAGCACAGGCTGGTACCGATGGGAATTCCATACCCTCTATTTCTAAAAAATCCTCTTACCTTATGCTATGGTTAATGCTCCGCCTCTGATTCCCCATCTGGAGTCTGCTCCTTTTGGAGTCTGTCTAATAATTAAATCACAATTTTCATGTGCCCCTAAGGCCTTGAGGTGTCCGGAAAGGCATTAGGTGGCCTGAAGGCCTTGAGGTGGCCAGAAATCCATAATAGATTGAAGGCCTTAAGTGGCGCGAATATCTTAAAATACCCGAGACCCAAACCAGTGGCCCAAAATCCAATATGGATAAATAGTTTCAGATGCTATAATACCAAATAGTTCCTTCTATAGTATTGCTATAGTACCACATAAATATGTCTCCACCTGGTTTTGAAATCGGATCTCTTGGATGCACTTTATGTTTCCTCACCAACTAGGTTGAGGCTCTTATGCATAAAAGATTCCATTTGTATACAATAATAGAAAATGGTAACATAATAAAACTCAGCCAAAGTCAAATGCTAATTCCAATATCCCTGATTATCAATAGAACAAGTTTTGAGAATATTATCCAATGTCTAAACCATTCTCTATGAAAATACATCGTATTAAGGACTAAATGACGTATTGAAATTTAATTCAGTATCCAAAGACATCAGGATAACATTATAAGAATTTGGAGTGAATATGAGGTCCCAATAAGATACAATAGAATGTGGTAATCATTATAATATAATTATATTTGTTATAAAAATCTACAAATTTATTGAAAGAAATTTGATATTGAATGGGATGAAAAAGAGAATATTTGGTTAATATATCAATAGTTACATAAATCTTATTACTACCAAAAAATTAATTTTTCAATCCCACCATAAAATCCATAGATATATTCTCCAATTTCCATTATGGAACTAGAAATGGATGACCCCCCCTGTGGATTTTCATTTGGAAATTACATATTGACAAGTCAAATATTTCAATGTAAAATTAGTAATATTTTTCTTTAAATTTTTTATCTAGAAATATTTCCATATAACTTGGTACATTTTTATTTTTCTAGGATGAATAAAAAATAATGTTAAATAAGCCTCACATATCCAATCATTTTTTAACTAGGTTTTACACTTCGTACAAGAACATTTTCATTTTCTTGAAACACCGTATTTCATAATACTAAATTCTGGTAATAGACCATTCATAAATATTTCCTCATTTTCATACAAAAAACTAACTTCATTATGATAATTCCTAATTTCATACAATCATTATCAGAAATATTATGTTAAATATATTGTATAGATAATGATTCACTACATTTTTAATATTGTACATCAGATACTATTTTTTAATAACTTGGATGGTAATGAATTTTCCAATATTAATCATTTATCAATTACGTACAAGACTTTTATCTAATGTTCTACTATTTATTAGTGAATGTAAAATAAATACATTTATGATTTCTATATATTTCAAACATTACCCCATAAAATGATGTATGAAATTTTTTGTATTAATCACTACAGTGTCTAATTTTAGATCAACTATAAGACAATTTATCTAGTAAGGTTTCATTTGATAGAAGCTTATGTAATTACCCGATTATTATATATCGTAATAGTGCCATGTCCTTTCAATTAAAATTTATTTTTGATGAAAAATAAACCATTTATAAAGGACAGGGCCAAAATTGGACCACTCACCAATCATCTTTTTTATTTCCTAAAAAATTTTATCAAATAAATTTATTAAAAAGAATTTATCTCCTTTTTAGATAATATAGTCAGTGGTCTCGATGAGCTGGATTATTTTTCAATAAACCATCAATTGTACCCACTAATACATGAAAATAATGAATATATATTTCATTTGTAGGTCATTCACATTCTTCATAAACAATATTTCTGTAGATTCATGAGTTATTCTATATTTAGGACAGATATTTCCAACGAAATAAATAAATTTCATATAAAATTATCCCCTAGTAAATTTTATATATAATTTATTTTATTTTATGGTTATCAAATCATTCCTTAGGCATCTATGACGTCCCTCGTGACTTTTATAATATACCAATATATTATTAGACATAAAAAATAAAATTATCTAAATATTCATGTAAATATCTATTCATAAGATCCAATAATAATGTCCGTTCATATGTCTACCCAATAGCCATAACAAAAAAATCATTATTCTTTTATCTACCCTAAAATTTGGTTTTTGAAATACCTTCATCTATCACCTTTAACTGATGGTACCCTTACCTGAGTTAATTTTTCAACGAATACATTACACCATAAAGATAATCAATAAAATCGTTTTTATCAGGAAAATGGTACTTTTCATAACACTGATGTTACACAGGGCTCTATAATCAATTTTAAGTATAATTGAACCTTCATTTGTTTAGGTAAATAAAATAATAATAGACCATGGTGATGTGTCAAGTTAAATTTAGACATTATCATGAATCTCTTGTAACTATTTTTTAAATTCCTAATGTTATATATTATAAATTTTATAAGGGGGTTTTAAAATAGGCTAAGAATAATGAAATATTTAAACTATAAACATGAATTCCCGATATGGAATAACAACATGAAAATAATTAGGAATTACATCCATATATTCATTCAATTCAAGGACCACACTAATTTGAATAGTTTATTTATTTTCATTAATTGGATCATCGTAACATTGAATTCCACCTAAAATCAATTCATAAGCTTCATGATATGTTATCAAATGTTTTAAATCATTGAATATATCTCTATTATTACCATAATATTTCATATAATTATAATTTAAAATCATATATACACTAAAAATAATATCAAACTCAACTATGAGATGTTCATCAAGATTTTAAAGAAAAGACATCCCATTAAATCAATGTGATGATTCATATAAATCACTTTTTCCTTAATATTTACACCCAGAGTTTTCACTAAAAGAATAATCCTCTTTTCATGAGGTAATATTTCAAATTTTATTGAAAATTTCATCGAAATGATGGAATGAAAAGATCCAGAGTCAAATAGGGAACTGAAATATTTTGAATAAACAAGTAATATACTTTTAAACACTTTATTAGATGGCCCAACATCAACTATAGTAGTAAAATACTATTTTTTTGAAACTTTATTCGTTTAATCTTTAATATTTTCTTCCTTCATTATAATATTTTGAAATTTTCTCACATAATGACCCGTATTATTAAAATTAAATCTTATTACATTTAATATTACATTATTTTTGCTAATCATTTTATTATCAATCAAGAGAAACATGTACAAACAATCCAAACTCTAAACACTTCCCATATTTTATAAGGAATTTCCCAAGGTTTTTTTTAAAACACTTATCACAAGTTATAAATTTTATTTTTCATACCTTGATATTTCCTTAACTGATGTTTCCTATTGACTGTCATCTGGAATTTTTATTCTACTACCTATCATGGAATGAATGATCTTTGAAAAATTATATGTCTACCTTATCATCACATTAAATTATTTTATCATAACATTTGAATTTTTTTGAAGGATATTCCATTCTATATCATGGGATGATTCCTGATTAAAATAGATTAATTTTACTCCTAAAATCCAAGATAGAATTTGATACATACCATTATAATCATGGGATTTTTTTACAGAACCATTGAATCACAAGAAAATAATTTATATTGATGTTTAACATGAAACAAGGGTAAGAAAACATTATTTATAAATATTTAAAACATGTACTTGCATTCATTGGATCATATAAAACTGTATAGGATGACTGGGTGATGTACATATATATCGGTTCAAATATAAATCCCAATGAGGTAATAAAAAACCATAATAATCTAAATATTTACATTTCATCCATGAGGAATATCGAGGTGACAAAAGAGGGTTAAGAATCATATTATTGAAAAATAATAAATGATAAAATATAAAAAATAAAGGTGGAAAAGAAATATTACAAGGAAGAAACACATTACATTATATGTAACACCCCAAGATTTTACGAAAAATATTCTTTTTAATTTCAATAATGTCTTGTGTTATACGCTACACCAAAAGGAGCTTTCACAACACGCATCTCTGACCTGGCTTGAATTACACGCAATCGCGACCTTCCGCGATAGCGTGTGTTGTACGCAACACTAGGTTTCGCTAAACAACGATATACCGTTAAAATATTATTAAAACTAGCCGTTATGAATAGTAATAACCGCTTTTTGAAATTTTGTAAATTTTATTTTTCAAAATAATCTTCATTTTTGGATTCGGAATATCGAAATTAACTTAGGGTGAAATTTTGGTAATTTTTGGATAACATTCATATTTTGATGAATAGTGAAAATTACTAAATTTTAATTAAAAACAACTTTTTCAATCGGAATAATTAATAGTGATAAATTATTAATTTGAGTGGTTTTAAACTATATTTAGAATATATTTTTACAATTTAATACAATTTTGGTCATTGGATGTAATTTCACATTTAAACTAGTTATAAACAAGTGTCAATCTTTTGATAGTTATTATCTCTTAAAAACATGCCATTTGTTTTGACGATGGGAATTAATTTTTAAATTAGTTAATGTAACTGATATATTTTTAATTTCGTAAAATAGACATCATTTTTGAGTTCATAATATCAAATATATCTTAGGCCTAATTTTTGGTATTTTTCTGGAAACTTTCATTTTTTTGATGAATAGTGAAACCACTAAGTGGTAGTAAAAAATGAATTTTTCATAAAACATAATTTTACCGCTTCTTTGAGTGGAATTTCAAAAATCCGAGAGACACGGTTGATGTCAGTAGGTAAAATGTCGTTCAATGAGATGAAAATAATTTTTGGTGAATAGTAACTTTTTACTTTTTTTTACCACGGTTAAAAGTAAATAGGGTAATTAAGGGAAAAAATGTTATTATTATTACCCTAACACATGTCCTAATTCTATTGGATAAGTGTAATTTCAACACAAACAACCTTAGTAATAAAATATGATCATTTAGGCCCACTTGGATTAGATTAGGTCATTTATTATTATTTAATTCAAAGAAGAGTTAAAAGAGTTAAAATCAAAGTTTATTTACTAAAACATTTTTAATATAGGGTTATAAATAAGATAAATTCGATTGTAAATATTCATTATAAATATAATAAGATTTCCTACATAATTAGATTTTATTTATAATTTTTAGACATTAACTAAATTAATTTATTTATGACACAATGATGATGTAGTAATTACCATAATAGTGAAAAGTTATAATAATTGATATTATAAATACCCAAATAAATATAATTTGAGACTTTTTATGAATTCCACTAATTTTATAGGTTACTATGACATGTTAATAGTGATTTAATTAACTTTTTTAGAACTAATAATTCTGTTATAATTTTCACAAAAATCAATTACTAAATAGTGTCATAATTGACATAAAATAGTTTTTAAAACATATATTATATTATTAATTGTTATTTTATTCCTAAAAATCTATGGTTTGGACAAATGACTTAGATAAGGTTATATATATTAATAATAAACAACTTGGGGTTCGTTTGGCTTCTTATAGTAAGTTTGTTAACCTTATAGTTTAAGAACACAAGAAGACACTGTAAAAGAAAAATTATTTAACTTAATGTTAAATCTAAATGATAAGGTTAAAATAGGAACCTAAACTTGTCTAAATTATATTGTAAGAGAGGATTTCGATCCATCCCCACCTTAGCTTAGAAATAAATCAATTTGGAGCTATTTAAAACCTAATATGACTTTATAATAAAATAATATTTTTAGTTTTCCAAAGGATCCCATCTCCTCCCTTCCTCCCTCTCTTCCTCACACAACTTTGAGCCTTCATGCTCGGCCAACCCCTGCCAAATTCTCTTCTCCACTTCCCTAGAAACATCCTAGAGGTTCTGGTCTTCCTCAAAGACCAATTTTAGTGCCCTAAAAGGAGATCTCAAAGAGGCGCTTCAAATAAGAGGTAATGTCCGTTACCGATTCTTTCAACTTTATTTCTTCTTCCACTTCTTCTTCTTAAGTTGTTTCATTATGAAGTAATAACATCTGTATCACTCATATACTGATATGTTATTATAAGTATGAAACAACCCTATTTCACCATCTATCCATCCTACGGAAAACGAAATCACCGCGCGTGCGTACGTACGGAATACCGTCTCCACACCGTGGTGAAATCTATTTTCCACCACCACCTTACTTGGATGGGTATAATGGTGTAAATAATAACTATATATGATTACTTTAAAGTGATATTTATTCTGAAATAGTATACATACACTCCAATACAGTCCCATGATCATGAGAACGATATCATCGCTCGTGCGTACGTACGGAATATCGTCTCCACGACGCGATGAGATTCATTCTCCACTTTAACCACTCATGAATGATTATAAAGTATATATAATAAGTAATCATTAAATATATGACATAATAATGATACTGTATTTATGTGTATATAGATTTATGTCATCTACTTAATTCCATTCAACTCAATAAGGAAACGAAAACAACGTTCATGCGTACGTACGGCCTACTGTCTCCGTGAACGGTGTATTTATTTCCATTTAATGATTTATTATAAATATGTATATTCTGAATATATATTATATATAAATCATGTTCTATATTCTGGAATTAATTAATCATGATCTAAGTAATCATATGAATAATTACAAGTCAAAACACGGACGACAAATGAAACAATTTTACCCAAAACGCTCTTTAACATGGAATTTACAAAAGAACGGGTAATATAAAGTCAAATGTGAACCATATATGATATCAAAACAATGAGTATGACTCTGGAATAAGTCAATGACATTATTTAAATCATTATATAGGAGTTTCGGACACCTACGAAGCAAATCGGACCTAAGGTAAGGGATAAATTTTCAATCTCATTTTATCTGAGATTGCTTATACGTAAGTATTTACTGGGGTTACGTTTATCATCCATGACCATGATTTATAAAAATGATTTCATAAAATGTTTACCATTATTCCATGGATTTTTAAAGTCATTTTTACCCTTTATTTACTTTTTACCACATTGGATGAATGGAATATTTCCTTTGGTTACCATATAAGGTACTTTTTGACTTTTCCGACAAAAGTATGAGGAGAATGTTATTTTTAACTTATACGGCGTGAACAGATTTTTACGGTTTCATAACACCTCATTTTCTAGAAGATTCCTCTACAAGATTGCATGATTATTTTCAATAAAACCCTTATCTTTTAAAATTGCATGGAATTTATTGAAAAGAACATGATTTTAAAGAAGAAAGTATATTTTCCTCAAGAATTCATTTCAAGTGTTTTGTCAAAACTATTTTACATCTAAGATGACATTATTTCATATGTGTATGTTTCAAGTAAAATTTCACTATGATTTAAATGGATTCAATTTTCTTATGATGAAATGATATCAATTGTTTATGGATTATGTTATGATGGTATGATGTTTAAGAATCCCATTTTATTTCATGGGTTAGGCTATGATATATGATTTATGATTTTGTGGCACACATAAGAATGGTATCATTATTATATGGGTGGGACCTATATCTCCCTCTAATGAATTGGGTAAATATTTTATATCTCATGAGATAGACATGGCTGGAACGGTAGGTTATACCGGTTCAGTGAAACGGGACTGAAATGAGGGTGACTCGGTTCAGAAATGGACTTTGTCCACTAAGATAGTCTTGGCAATGAGTCTCGACTAATAAGATATGATTCTCTATGATTATGTGTGTATGCCACAAAGTTTCATGTTTTAATTTATGATTATTGGGATTTCATTTCACTACTATGATTTATCACATGTTATGAAATTATGCTCTCTTTTGCAGGTTAAGATTTCCAAAATGTTATGTTCTTATGGATATGATGTGATTGATATTTCTTTTGTTTACCCTTACTGATCATTTGGGCTCACCCATTTATGTTTTCTTTTCCCCAGGATATAAATAAAGGTTTTAGGTAAAAAAATGGAAGATCTTTATGGGAGATGTTGAAGATCTTTCACAACGATTAGAAGATTATATTCCAAGTTTCCAAAGCCACTAAACTATTACGATCCTTATGTGTGTGTTTTTTTTATGTACTAAGTATTCCGTAAAAGTAATGTAATGTCCATATACGTCAGGCTTTAGGTCTCTATAGTTGGTATCATAGGAAAGGATTAGTCAACCTTTTGAAAATAGGATGCGAAAATGTTAGTGAGATCCCTAGAGATATTTCTAAGGTATGTCTAGGGATGTCCCTAAGGATAAGTATACGTATAGGATATAGTCTTAGAACTGTGGTAACGATCTTAGAATTTAACCTATGATGTTAGATATTAAGGGTACTCCCCCTTTACTATGTTGTTTTCCCTAGCTTTATTTTTGCCTCTCACACTATTCTTTTTGGGTTTTAGACGATGGCTGGAACCCGAAGGAACCGTGTTGATCAATGCAATGGACAATGCAATGATTGTCCTCCTGAACAAATAAATGTTATGGGAGATGGAGTGAAAAATCTTATTGCTATACTTACACAAGCTATTAATCATTCTGGACTTCCAAATGAGCAGATAAAGGAACAATATTCTATTGAGTCCTTCATGAGGCAACGTCCACATTCTTTCAGTGGGTCTTCTGATCCAGTTGTTGCTGAACAATGGATCGGTACTACTGAAAAGATATTTTCAGTTCTTCAATGTTCTAAACATGATAAATTCATCTTATCAGTATATCGTTTGGAAGGTGAAGCTGATCAATGGTGGAATCTTATCAAGAATACGCGGCAAAGAGATGAAATTGAGACCATGGAATGGGACGAGTTCAAGAACTTATTTTTCAATAAGTACTTCCCTCGTATTTTTCGAACAAAGATGGAGAAGGAGTTTCTTGAACTAAAGCAAAAGGATGATGAATCTGTTGGTATATACGAAGCGAATTTTACAGGGCTTTCAAGGTATGCATCTGGATTTATCATCCAACCTGAAAGTAAAGTTGATCGATTCTTCAGTGGCTTAAAACCAAATCTTCGAAGGGCATTAGCTATAAGAGACTTCAGTAGCTATGAAGAAATTGTGCGTTGTGCTATCAAGGTATAAATGGATGTTGATATTACTTATCCATCTCATAGTTTTGATAAGAAACGAAAGATGGAGTTCAAGGAGAAATCTCAGAATAATGGTGAAAAGAAGATGAATGTTTCCTTATGCACAAAGTGTGGAAAGAAGCATGGTGGAGATTGTCTTAAAGGGACTAGAAAATGTTTTAAGTGTGGAAAAGAAGGTCATCGAGCAGCTGAGTGTCGAAGTAATGGAAAAAGGGTTTCTAATGATGTGAATAAAGAAAATACGGGAGAGAACGCACCACCAACACTTCAATGATTCAAGTGCAAGGAAATGAGGCATTATGCTAATAAATGCCCTAATCTAAGGGTTAGTGATGATCGACACGAGCTACCACTTAAGGAAAAGGAAAAAGGGAAGTCACATGCGATCAACATTGGCGATGTTGAATATGATAACGATGTGGTGGAATGATTAAGTGTTTATGTAATGGGATTCCAAAATAATGTTGTATATAGTATCGTGGAGTATTGGAATATTTATGTATCGGTCTATTGTGGTTTTGAATAATTTTATGGTACCGGTAAGCATGGAAAGTGATTGAGGTATTTTTGGAAAAAAAAGATGATATGCGCATAATGAAGGGAAAACGAGAAAATGAAATGTTTAACAGTATTCATGAGCTCATGATTGATATAAGGACTAAGTGATATCATGGTTTTAGTATATAGAATTTTGAGGATTTTGCTATGTGGAAAGTGTTAACTTTTAACTGCATTCATGTTTTCACTAAGGTTCAATGGGTATTCAAGAGAGTACATTATTAAGGCCTTTGAATGTTTGTAATGTGACCAAAAAGATATATCTTAAGATATATGGGGATCAACGATGGTATTAAATCTCTAGTAATCGTTTTCACTATATTATGAGAATGGACTGCAGTATTATGGATACGCCTAAAGATTGGAATGGATTATGTTGGACATAAGTTAGTATTGTTTAAGGATAGAAGTTTTTTTCGATATTATTGATGGGATGTTATAGTAATATAGTTTTAGAAAAAGGACAACCTGCAGGACATGGGATAACCCATCGCGTCGGACAAGGTTGTAGGAATCGAACCCACAACCGAAGTGCGACTGGCCTTTATCGCCTACCACTGGCCTACAGGAAGTCCCTGTTTAGTAGAAACTGGTTTTATTATATTAAGTAGTATGATATATGAAGTATAAGGAACCATATATCATTAATCTCACTATAGATGGACTTATGTATTTTTTGATAACTTTTATAACCTTTTGTTTGAGACAGATGGAATGACCCATCATTCTATCACATGATCTGCTAACACATCACGAATGAAAAATTCAACTTCATTTCATTAAGAGATGAAGTGGAAATTTTCCAAAGAACGACCAACGGTGAAACTATACCAAAATCACGAAAGTATTTCTTCTAATGCCAATTTCATCAACTTTAGGGAAATGATCTTGAAAACCAAAAATGTTGTCCTAGTGCTCTTATATCTGATGAATCAGATGGTACCTTAGATCGTCATAAATTTATGGCTTTGTGATTGCTGGATTTTCCATATCCATGTCCTCTACCACTCTCCATCAGAACATGATGGTTAGATTTCTCTTCTATATCTATATTTTCACCTATGTGGAAACCCAGTGATTAGTTTATTTGGGTAACCGTTACGTTTCATACTTTTGTTTTTAAAGATTGGTTTTGGTATTCCTTTTTACGATGTGGGTTTCTATTAAAGAAACTTTCGAATATTAAACCATTTAGAACCCCAACAAATTTCGAGGGCGAAATTCATTTTAAGGGGGGTAGAATGTAACACCCCAAGATTTTACGGAAAATATTCTTTTTAATTTCATTAATGTCTTGTGTTATACGCTACACCAAAAGGAGCATTCACAACACGCATCTCTGACCTGGCTTGAATTACATGCAATCGCGACCTTCCACGATAGCGTGTGTTGTACACAACACTAGGTTTCTCTAAACAACCATATGCCATTAAAATATTATTAAAACTAGCCGTTATGAATACTAATAACCACTTTTTGAAATTTTGTAAATTTTATTTTTCAAAATAGACTTAATTTTTGGATTCGGAATATCGAAATTAACTTAGGGTAAAATTTTGGTAATTTTCGGATAACTTTCATATTTTGATGAATAGTTAAAATTACTAAATTTTAATTAAAAACAACTTTTTCAATCGGAATAATTAATAGTGATAAATTATTAATTTGAGTGGTTTTAAAGTGTATTTAGAATATATTTTTACAATTTAATACAATGTTGTTCATTGGATATAATTTCACATTTAAACCAGTTATAAACAAGTGTCAATCTTTTGATAGTTATTATCTCTTAAAAACACGCCATTTGTTTTGACGACGGGAATTAATTTTTAAATTAGTTCATGTAACTGATATATTTTGAATTTGGTAAAATAGACATCATTTTTGAGTTCATAATATCAAATATATCTTAGGCCTAATTTTTGGTATTTTTCTGGAAACTTTTATTTTTTTGATGAATAGTGAAACCACTAAGTGGTAGTAAAAAAATGAATTTTTCATAAAACATAATTTTACCACTTCTGTGAGTGGAATTTCAAAAATCCGAGAGACACCGTTGATGTCAGTAGGTAAAATGTGGTTCAATGAGATGAAAATAATTTTTGGTGAATAGTAACTTTTTACTTTTTTTTACCACGGTTAAAAGTAAATAGGGTAATTAAGGGAAACAATGTTATTATTATTACCCTAACACATATCCTAATTCTATTGGATAAGTGTAATTCGACCAAAAACAACCTTAGGAATAAAATATGATCATTTAGGCCCACTTGGATTAGATTAGGTCATTTATTATTATTTAATTCAAAGAAGAGTTAAAAGAGTTAAAATCAAAGTTTATTTACTAAAACATTTTAAATATAGGGTTATAAATAAAATAAATTCAATTTTAAATATTCCGTAGAAAGATAATAATATTTCCTACATAATGAGATTTTATTTGTAATTTTTATACATTAAATAAGTTAATTTATTAATGACACAATGATGATGAAGTAATTACCATAATAGTGAAAAATTATAATAATTGATATTATAAATACCCAAATAAATATAATTTGTGACTTTTTATGAATTACACTAATTTTCTAGGTTAATATGACATGTTAATATTGATTTAATTAACGTTTTTAGAACTAATCATTCTGTTATAATTTTCACGAAAATCAATTACTAAATAATGTCAAAATTGACATAAAATAGTTTTTAAAACAAATATTATATTATTAATTGTTATTTTATTCCTAAAAATATATGGTTCGGCCAAATGACTTAGAAAAGGTTATATATATTAATAATAAACAACTTGGGGTTCTTTTGGCTTCTTATAGTAAGTTTATTAACCTTATAGTTTAAGAACACAAGAAGACACGGTAAAAGTAAAATTATTTAACTTAATGTTAAATCTAAATAATAAGGTTAAAATAGGAACCTAAACTTGTCTAAATTCTATTGGATGAGAGGCTTTCAATCCATCCCCACCTTAGCTTTGAAATAAATCAATTTGGAGCTATTTAAAACCGAATATGACTTTATAATAAAATAATATTTTTAGTTTTCCAATGGAGCCCCTCTCCTCCCTTATAAAAGGGCACCTCCTCCCTCTCTTCCTCACACAACTTTGAGCCTTCAAGCTCTGAAAACCTCTACCTAATTCTCTTCTCCACTTCCCGAGAAATATCCTAGAGGTTCTGGTCTTCCTCAAAGACCAATTTTAGTGACCTAAAAGGAGATCTCAAAGAGGCGCTTCAAATAAGAGGTAATGTCCGTTACAGATTCTTTCAACTTTATTTCTTGTTCCACTTCTTCTTCTTAGGTTGTTTCATTATGAAGTAATAACATCAGTATCACTCATATACTGATATGTTATTATAAGTATGAAACAATCCTATTTCACCATCTATCCATCCTACGGAAAACGAAATCACCGCGCGTGCGTACGTACGGAATACCATCTCCACGCCGTGGTGAAATCTATTTTCCACCACCACCTTACTTGGATGGGTATAATGGTGTAAATAATAACTATATATGATTACTTTAAAGTGATATTGATTCTGAAATAGTATACATACACTCCAATACAGTCCGACGATCATGAGAACAATATCATCGCTCATGCGTACGTACGGAATACCGTCTCCACGACGCGATGAGATTCATTCTCCACTTTAACCATTCATGAATGATTATAAAGTATATATAATAAGTAATCATGAAATATATGACATAATAATGATACTGGATTTATGTGTATATAGATGTATGTCATCTACTTAATTCCATTCAACTCAATAAGGAAACGAAAACAGCGTTCATGCGTACGTACGGCCTACCATCTCCATGAACGGTGTATTTCTTTCCATTTACTGATTTATTATATATATGTATATTCTGAATATATATTATATATAAATCATGTTTTATATTCTGGAATTAATTAATCATGATCTAATTAATCATATGAATAATTACAAGTCAAAACACGAACGACAAATGAATCAATTTTACCCAAAACGCTCTTTAACATGGAATTTACAAAAGAACGGGTAACATAAAGACATAAGTGAACCATATATGATATCAAAACAATGAGTATGACTCTGGAATAAGTCAATGACATTATTTAAATCATTATACAGGAGGTTCGGACACCTACGAAGCAAATCAGACCTAAGGTAAGGGATAAATTTTCAATCTCATTTTTATCTAAGATTGCTTATACGTAAGTATTTACTGGGGTTACATTTATCATCCATGACCATGATTTCTAAAAATGATTTCATAAAATTTTTACCATTCTTCCATGGATTTTTAAAGGCATTTTTACCCTTTATTTACTTTTTACCACATTGGATGAATGGAATATTTCCTTTGGTTACCATATAAGGTACTTTTTGACTTTTCTGACAAAAGTATGAGGAGAATGTTATTTTTAACTTATACGGCATGAACAGATTTTTACGGTTTCATAACACCTCATTTTCAAGAAGCTTACTCTACAAGATTGCATGATTATTTTCAATAAAACCCTTATCTTTTAAAATGGCATGTAATTTTCTGAAAAGAACATGATTTTAAAGAAGAAAGGATATTTTCCTCAAGAATTCATTTCAAGTGTTTTTTCAAAACTATTTTACATCTATGATGACATTATTTCATATGTGAATTTTTCAAGTAAAATTTCTCTACGATTTAAATGGATTCAATTTTCTTATGATGAAATGATATCAATTGTTTATGGATTATGTTATAATGGTATGATGTTTAAGAATCCCATTTTATTTCATGGGTTATGCTATGATATATGATTTATGATTTTGTGGCACACATAAGAATGGTATCATTATGATATGGGTGGTACCTATATCTCCCTCCAATGTATTGGGTAAAGATTTTATATCTCATGAGATTGACATGGCTGGAACGGTAGGTTATACCGGTTCAGTGAAACAGGACTGAAACGAGGGTGACTCGGTTCAGAAATGGACTTTGTCCACTAGGATAGTCTTGGAAATAAGTCTTGACTAATAAGATGTGATTCTCTATGATTATGTGTGTATGCCACAAATTTTCATGTTTTATGTTATGATTATTGGGATTTCATTTCACTACTATGATTTATCCCATGTTATGAAATTATACTCTCTTTTGCAGGTTAAGATTTCCAAAATGTTATGTTCTTATGGATATGATGTGATTGATATTTCTTTTGTTTACCCTTACTGAGCATTTGAGATCACCCTTTTATGTTTTCTTTCCCCCAGGATATAAATAAAGGTTTTAGGTAAAAAAAGGAAGATCTTTATGGGAGATGTTGAAGATCTTTCACCACGATTAGAAGATTATATTCCGAGTTTCCAAAGATACTAAACTATTACGATCCTTATGTGTGTGTTTTGTTATGTACTAAGTATTCCGCAAAAGTAATGTAATTTCCATATACGTCAGGCTTCGGGTCTCTACATTATAAACCTATGTTATGTGTAAATTCCCAGACAATATAACATATTTTTCTAAGTGTATCCTCCCATTAACTATACATGGAAAGTCATGTGAAAAAATTATATTGAATTAGAGTGCTATATAATTCCCAGCACATCCATCACTTTAATATAATGTAACTGCATAAGTGTGTCATATATATCACACTACAAAAGGATTTTTTTTCATCAATGTCAATTTAACAATTATAGATTTTGGGTAACATAAATTTATATATAATTAATAATGTACTGGTATAACTAGATGAATACCCATGGGTTGAAATGGAGATGGATATTGACTACCCAAATTTTTAAAATTGAAAATCATGGATAATTTAGGTATCATAGATGTGTTATATACATAATAATAGAACTTAACAATGATAGTAATGGGGTTCTATCATCACTTGTTAATTATAAAGATAATACGAGTTATATTTAAGAACATAAAATTACACGTACCATCTCAAAGTGAAGTGCATAAAATAAAGAAGGAACATGAATAAAAAAGGAGAAATAGATTTTCCCTTCCCTTGAGAGAGTTCTTCATAATGTTTGATAGAATCTTCTTATAAGCTTGGGGGAACCATAGGATGCATATATAGAGGTAATATAAGATTTTGTTCTTAATCTATGCTTATTTAATGATGGGTAAATAGAGTATGGGATGTTTTATATTAAAAATGAGTGGGGAATTATTTATTATTTTCAAATCATAGTTTATAGAATTTATGTGATAATGTAATAAAATACATTTCCTAAAATGAATTTACCTTTTTTTCTACCAAATAAGAGTGGATCTCATTATTTTATAAGGCTATGAAATGAGTACATTAAAATAATTCCCTTTGTGAGGTGGATTTCTTCCATTTTCAGAATGAATTGATTTTAAATCAAAAAAAATTACTATAGGTATTGGATTATTTATTAATGTTTTATAAAAATAATCTAAAAACATTAAAACATCTTAACTTTTATTGGAATATGACATTTTGATAGTGGATACTCACTATATTATAAATTACATAACTTTTATCCATTAATGATGTCACAATACTTACCGTATAATTATGAATTATTACATTTTAACCCAAAAAATTATATATCTTAGGAAATTAAATAATTCACTGTTTCATAATTTCAACATGGTGATTTCAAAAATAACATTTATTTTTTATAATAATTTATCTAATAATTAAAATGTTCACTTTTTTATCATAAATACTAATTACTTTTAAAATACTGGGTTTTTACCATTATATATTTCTAACCCTTATATAGATTTCATTTTACTTCAAAAATTATGTTATTATTTATATTTAATAAATTTTGTTAATAATTATATTTTATTAAAACATAATTTATTTTAAACACTATTTTGTTCATAAAAATAATTGTGTTGATTTAAACTATATATGTCTCAAAAACAATTTGGGTTTCATCATAATAAAATCTAATTTTTATCAAAATAATTATTTAGTAATTTGAAATTTAATATTAGAACGGGGTAAATATAATTTTTGATTGATTACATGAAATTTTAAAATTATTACATTCTTGTATGAGAAATGTAGAAATTTATTAAAATAGTGAATGACCTAAGGTAATGTGTGTGATTATGAGATTTTCATCGGGTTTTTTAGAGAACATGGTTTGCATCCAAATTTAGAGGGTCTTTATCTTCTTACAGAAATGGGTTTTCTCATGCATTAGTTGATAAATCGTGGATTGGGATTAGTCAAGGTTAAATCCAAGTGATATTATATGCCATGACAGTTTTGATAAATGGGATTCATTGGTTATTATCATACTATTTTATGCCATCAATTCCCTTTTATGTTTCAAAAAGAAAGTATCATAACCCTTAATATACAAATCTAAATATTTAATTTTTTATGTATATATTATCAATGGTGATGATTCATAATGGTCGTTAAAATTTTATTGACTATATAATAGTCCAATATAACCATAGTAGTGCATGTTTTATAAAAATCTACATTAATTATTAATGTATTTATTCATTCAAAAATGGAATTTCATTTATAAATGTTCAAGTCAATTAATTCTACCCCCATTCAGAAATTTCACTATAAAAAATTTCATTTCATATAAAAAATCAAATGAGGTTAATTCCATTTCAACTACTTCTTGCGTTACCTTGTTTCCTCCTAAAAAATGTCGTTCTACCACAACAATTTTTCTAGATTTTTCATCTGGGTTTGTATAATGTTTTATATACAATACAAAATATTAACTAAATTGTCCTTGAACGAAAGCAAATTCTCTAATGGTACCACCAAAATATTTACTAGATGTGAGAGGTATGGAATGTACTTACACTATAGGGATGCATGGAACACATCATGTAATTGCGATAGGTTAGGTGGTAGTGATAGCTGATGAACCACCGCATCGATGTGATCAAGGATAACAAGGGGTATATTAATTTATCATTAAAATTTACCTTATTCAAAAACCTCATTAATTTATTCCCTTGTGATAGAACATTGAAAAAATTATCTTTGAAATCAATCTCAATTTCATTTAAAATACTATCTACAATGATTTAATATCACAATTGTTAGACCCTTTGTGAAATAGTTGTTTTCAAAATCACAAATCATTCCAATCTTCAAATTATAATAATTCATATATTAAGTTATAAGTGAAGTTAATATTTTCAATTCATATTTATAATTGAATGAATTATGTCACATAGTATAATACATTTCAGTAAGTCAAAAAATTATGGATATATATATGTTTCAATATGTTTACACATGTATATTGACATGTATTTATGAATTAAACTTAATCTGGTGGTGTTCTATGTAAGACAATCACTTTATAAGTTTTTCAGAGTCCCTAGAACCGATAGTTCAAAAAGAGTCATTGTTGGTCAACTCACCGATAAGGAATCACTGATAGAACAAAGGAATCACCTATGGACAAGTCACTGATGATCAGTCACCCCAATAGTTCAATCGACTCACCGATTAATGAGTCACAAATTGGCGATGCTCCGTTAGTTCAATGGACTTACTGGTGGATGAGTCACTGATGGGAGACACATCGATAGTTCTAAATGAGTCACTGATGATGAATCACCGATGCCCTGACAGAATGATAACATAAAAAACTCACTGATACATGGAGTCACCGATAGCGATGGAAAGGACTCACTAATTCCTAGAGTTAGTGATATCGATCGAGAGGACTCACCGAAACAGAGATTCGCCAATGCTGACAGACTGATGCTGACAGACCGATGATGACAGTCCAATGCAAATGAGACACTGATACATAGGGCTCATCGATAGTCATAAAAATATTATTTAATTTATTTATTAAAAATTATATATAACGATCATATTTAGAAAAATTAATTTTTTGGACATTATTTAATGTTTTTTGAAGGAAATTTAGTAGACAGTATGAGGTACATTCACATGGGGAGATCATTTTGTCTACTGGACCTCGAAGTATAAAAGAATTACAATGTGAATCATTCGAGATATGCTCAAAAGTAAAAATCAATAGATGAACTTAAATCTCCTCTAGCTATCGATCTTTCTTCCAAATCCCAATAACTCAAAGAAAGAACATACAGGGACATCAACAAGATGAGCATAACCTATTGTACTAACCTGAACATCCTAACAACAATGAGATAAACATTTCATACTCTTGGAAGCCAGTTCATAGAGACTGTGATACTCTGTTTTGAAGACAACTTTCAGAAGAGTACTCAAACATCATTTCCACTACATCAGACGAGTTTAGAGCCATACATCAAAGCACACAAAGATTTATAAACCACCATCTATGTAATGGACCATACCTCTCGTGTCCATTCCATTGTGAAAATCAGTTGTATGGGGTGTTTCTATAGGTCTAGGTGACTTATCCCCAACACTTTTCCAATTTTCCAATTCTATTAACAGTTCCATTGGTGAACAATTATATCGGTGAGGTTCCAACGATGACCTCTTTCCATTGCCAAATTTTCAATTCTATGAACAGTTCCATCGGTGAACAGTTCTATCAGTGAGGTTCCAACGGTGACCTATTTTATTCCAAATTTCCAATTCAATGGATAGTTCCATCGGTGAGGTTTCAATGGAGACCTCTTTCCTTTTCCAAAATTCCAATTCTACAAACAGTTCCATAAGTGAACAGTTCCTTTTGTGAGGTTCCAACGGTGACCTATTTCCTTTTCCAAATTTTGAGTTCATAAACAGTGTTTCCAGAACGGTGAGGTTCCATTGGTGACCTCTTTCCTTATACAAATTTTGAGTTCATGAATAGTGTTTCCAAAATGGTGAGGTTCCAACGGTGAGGTACATGAATAGTTTTCTTCCTTTTCCAAATTTTGAGTTTGTGAACAGTGTTTCCAACTTCCTACAGTTCACCCCTTCGACATTTCCTTTGATGTAAAATGCATTTAAATCATTGTTTTATGGAAATTAAGGCTGATTCAAAGGCTATAACTCCTATATTAATTTCTCTTAAGCCTCAGGATGTTTTTACATGGTCAAGCCACATGGTTTAATACAATACTCTTTTAATGTAAAATCCAGCGTATCTTAAATCGTCGCTCCGTTAAATCTTATAAAGGGACGAGATATATTCCTCCCTAATTCTTTCTCCTTGTTCTTGGGTGTGAGACACTCAAACATCCCATTACTTCTGATATTAGTTGTGCAATCATACTTTCCTCCTCGAATTGTTTCTGCTCTGATGCAACCATGTAGTATCGATCAATCATCAATATAAGGTATGATCTATAGTCATTCCTTTGGATTTATCGCCTTCTGTTTCTCCTCGCTCGTTTTATGGAATTGTAACCCCATGTTCCTAAGGGGTTTTCTTTGGTGTTAGAAGATGTGGTGGTGTCTCTGCGTCCTCGGGTGGAAACAGTTGTCATAGGGAAGGAGATCGTAACCCGTTGTGTGGGTCGTTCTCATATAAAGAACTTCAAGAACAGATTGAGGTAGGGGATTTGTTGCTTATATCTTATTTTACATGCAACAGTATTGTTAGATTGTTTAATCCCACTGGATTACAATAGAATTGACTTAATAAATATTTTAACCGAATAAATAAATTATTATCGATCATATGTTATTGCCTCTTGTTTTGATAGATACTGTGATATCTATGCTTGCTTCCTTTAGATGCTCATTATTTATGGATGTTCATGAAGAATGTAAACCGGAATTAATTGATAATAATTTAGCTAAAGATAAAGAGGCATGTAATTGAATATGGTTCTTCTTGTTGTAAATTGATGTTAATCAAATTGGTGGAGTAAGCATGTTTAATTATTTGTTATATCTTGCTGGTAAGGTTTCCCGAATTTAGAACCTATAAATAATAAATCGGTTAATCCCAGAAGGATTAAAGAACTTTTTGTTTGCTAAAATATAATTACTTATAGGCTTCTGAGTTACCCACTTTCTTGTTTAAGGGCTAAGAGGCCAATTGATAAGATGGTTAATTTCCTGCTTCTTGTTTTCTGATGTGAGCCTGGATGGCTATTGTGATAAGTTGGGGCAGGGATGCCTATTGGTTGTTGTAGTAGTTGACACCTAGGGTAGAGAGATTCATCGGTTTATGCATATGGGTGTCAGGGAGGACACCATGGATGATGAAATGGGTTGGATGAGAATGTTTGGATGCTTGCTGATTATTATTGGTTGTTTATTTGCTTTACATTTCTGACTTCTCAAGTCACCTTGTCTTGCTTACCCTTCTTCCAAAAGGGGAAGAGATGCGCGGGGTATGCCACGTGCTTTCCGTGTTTAGCTTCTCACGGGAGAATGGGTCTGCTCTCTTACTATATGTGGAAAAGACTTAACGAGTAGTTCACATACTCACCATGATGATTCCCTTGTGTTTAATAGCATAGAATCTTTTTCAATAATGCCTGGGAATATGGTAAAGTGATGCTATAAATAAATAATTGAATAAATTATGTTAACCTATGGGCTTGGATCTTGTTGGGATGCAATTATGAAGACATCAGACTTTGGGTGTGATGCTAATGAAATTTAATATGGTATTGTCAATGGTTAATTAATGTTTAAAGAATTAATTAACATAAAGTGAAACTGATAAAAAGGTAATGATGTAATGTAATTATGATATTTAAATGGTTGTGTGCTTATAGGATACCTAGTCTTAGAAGTGGAAGTCGGGAGTCCATGTGACATTAGCTACAGTTGTGTCTAAGACTAGGTTATTCCCATAGTGTGGTTGTGAGCTATAGTATATTCTATACATTTTGTGTTTTTATACCATACTCCACCCTTTAAATTAGGGAAACTAACACCTTGGGGATTCTAAGCCCTAGGGGGTGTTTTCCGAAACATTTCGGTGGGAGGATGGATGACTGACTACCACCTTTGTCCCTGGTCTCTTCTTTTGGGAGTTACCTATGATGGCAGGCACAATGGTTAGTTTTCCCCATATATGTCTGTAGAGGGATGTAATGTCTTGTAGTTATTCACACACATATATTCTGGATATAGTATCATATGGACTACTATAGGTGTATCGTGTATATGATGTGATGTCTTGAGGATCCTTACTCAATGTATGGGCTTTAATGGATGGAGGTATAATACCCGACGTATGATACATGTTATACAAGATGTGGTGGCTCCCAGAAACTACCTGGTTACTTTCTTAAGTGGACATTATGGTTTTATTGCACGAGGTTCATGTTGTGGTGCTTCGCCCAGGTGTCTGTGAGAAAGCCTTTTTGGAGAGAGATTCTTATGACATGCGATGTTGGGGAAAAGAGGCCAACCAGTGGGGAAGTAGTATTAGGGTACCCTTGATATTTTTTGTTATATTATATACTCTTGTATGTGTTACTTGGTGAGAGTACCCATTGTGAGGCTTGGAACAAAGTATACATGTTTAGGTGACAAGTTAGTTTGACTTATTGTTCACTGTTCTTTAGTATGCTTTCTTTACATTTCCACGAGAGGATTTGGGGGGGATCCTACTGAGTATACTGTTATACTCACCCTATGTATATATAAAATGTTTTTCAGGTCATTTGGAGCTGGTTGGAGGTCCGTCTGGTTTCTACTAACTTGGGGGTTTCTAGAGATATTCAGGCTTGTGATTGTTGTTGTTTTTACTTTATTTTGGTTACATGCAGTTTTCCCCTTTCAGTTGTAGTTGTTTTTCATGACAATACATATGTGTACTTGGGTTTTTATTTATATTTCTGTCTGACTTGGATTTGGTTGGTGTCTATCTTGTCTCTATGTTCCCCATGTTGTTGTTTCTATCTGTCTGATGTGTAGACCTCTAAGTCTTCAATGGCTATTAAACATTGTGATACTAGTTGGAGGGTAAAACCCTAGGAAAGGATCATGCATCATTATTCTTTATGCCTGTGTTTTAATGGGTATACCATGGGGTAGGTTAACCTAAAATGAATAAAAGAAAACAATTAATTAATTAAGGTTGATTCTTCCATATTTTAGGTTTATGAGCTCTAACTCTTTGTTATTTTTTCGGTATGGCTCTAGGTTGACGTCCTCATTAGGATCGCATTGAATTTTTCAAGTAGGTTGTGCCAGCAGATCATCATCAGGTAGAGGATGACAACGATGACACATGGAGAAGGACACTCCCAGAGTTTCAACACCAGAGTCTGCAGAAGTAAGAGGGCTCCATTTTCAGATGCAGTCACAAAAGACTTCTTAGAGGAGGTGGAGATAGGCTTCAATTCGATCCATGATCAGAAGAAGCACTAGGTTTCTTGGGTTGTGATGATGATGTGTGGAACAGCGAGGTAGTGGTGGTTCTTGTTCCTTGGGGATCTCGTGAAATTAGCAATCTCATGGGAGGAGTTCCGAGACATATTTATAGTCGAGTTTCATTCTTCGACTGCGAAGGCGTCCATTCTCCATGAGCTTCTTACCATTCGATAGTGGAGATCCAGTGTGTGATATTTTGGAATCTATTTTAGAAACCTTTTACAATATTCTTCGGACCTATTGCCAGCTGTGGAGGCCAGGGTGAGGCATTTTGAGGAGGCTTTACATCCGGAGATCCAACGTGAGGTCACCCCATTTATACTAAATTCATATCTTGAGGTGCTCATCAGGGTAGAGTTTGTCGAGAGGAAATTGGCCAGAACCGGATCATCACGAGAGGGGAGTCGTCATGATGGATGGTTTTTTGGACCCCGTTTTGTTTCCCCTTTAGGTGGGTTTTGAATTCTCGAGGATGAGAATGTTTTGATACGTATTTAATGTAAAGGCCCAGACCTCTCTGGTCCATTCCATTGCGAAACTTGGGTGTATGAGGTGTTTTCAGAGGTCAAAGTGACTTATCCCCAACACTTTTCCAATTTTCCAATTCTATGAACAGTTCCATCGGTGAAAAGTTACATCGGTGAGGTTCCAACGATGATCGCTTTCCTTTGACCAATTTCTAATTCTATGAACAGTTCAATCGGTGAATAGTTCAATCAGTGAGGTTCCAACAGTGACCTCTTTCCTTTTCAAAATTAACAATTCTATGAATAGTTCCATCGGTGAACAGTTCTATTGATGAGGTTCCAACAATGACCTCTTTCCTTTTCCAAATTTCCAATTCTATAAATAGTTCCTTTGGTGAACAGTTACATCAGTGAGGTTCTATTTATGATCTCTTTCCTTTTACAAATTTTGAGTTCATAAAAAGTGTTTCCAAAACGGTGAGGTTCAATTGGTGACCTCTTTACTGTTCCAAATTTTGAGTTCATGAATAGTGTTTCCATAATGGTGAGTTTCCAACTGTGAGGTTCATGAATAGATTTTTTCCTTTTCCAAATTTTGAGTTTGTGAACAGTGTTTCCAGCTTCCTACAGTTTCACCCCTTTGACGTTTCCTTTGACGTAAAATGCATTAAGCCTTTTGTATGGAATTTAAGGATGATTCAAAAGCTATAAATCCAATATTAATTTCCCATAAGGCTTGGTATGTTTTAACATGGTCATGCCACATGATTTAATGAAATCCGCTTTTAATGGAAAATCCAGTGTATTTTAAACCGCCTATTAGTTAAATATTCTAAGGGGATGAGATATCTTCCTCTTTAATTCTTTCTCCTTTTTATCAGGTGTGAGACACTTGAACATCCCATTCCTTCCCATAGGAGTTGTGCAATAAGACATTCCTCCACGGATTGGTTCCCCTCTGATGCAACCATGCAGTATCGATCAATATTCGATATAAGGTGTGATCTATCATCATTATTTTGGGTTTATCTTCTTCTGTTTCTCCTCACCCTTTTTATGGAATTTTACCCCCATGTTTCTAATTGGATTTTATTGGGTGTTGGCTGATGTGGTGGTGTCTCTTCATCCTCGGGTGGAAAAAGATTTCATAGGGGAGGAGATCGTAACCCATTGTGTGGGTCGTTATCGTATAAATAACGTCAAGAACCATTTGAGGTAGGGGATTCATTTCTTTTATCTTCTTTTATGTGAAACTATATCATTAGCATGTTTTATCCCACTGGACTACAATGGAATTGAAATAATAAATATTTGAATCAGATAAGTAAATTGATATCGATCATATGTTATTGCCTCTTGTTTTGGTAGATAGTATGATATCGATGCTATCTTCATTTAGTTGTTCGTTCTTGATGGATGTTGGTAAAGAACGTAAACCGGAATTATTTGATAATAGTTTGGATAGAGGTAAAGAGGCATCTAAAAGAATCATGTTCTCCTTATTTTAATTTGATGTTAATCAAATTGGTGCAGTAAGCATGTTTAATTATTTTTGATGGCTTATTGGTTAGGTTTCCCGAATTTGGAACCTATGAATAATAAATCAGTTAATCAAAGATGGATTAAAGAATAGGTTTTTTTATAAAGGATAATTCCATGTAGGGATCTTTGTTACCCTCATTCTTATTTAAGTTCCAAGAGCCCAATTGATATGATGGTTGTTTTCCTAATGCTTGTGTTGTGATGCGAGTTTGGATGGCTGTTAAGATAGGTGGGGGTAGAGAGTCCTACTGATATTGGTAGTAGTTGACACCTAGACTGGTGAGACGCATTGGTTTATGCATATGGGTATCGGGGAGGACACCATGGATGATGAAATGGGTTGGATGTGAATGTTTGGATGCTTGACGATTCTTATTGGTTGTTTATCTGCTTTTAATTCCCCACTTCTCAAGGGAGTTGGTCTTGCTTACCCTTCTTCCAAAAGGGGTGAAGATGCATGGGGTATGCCACATGCTTTTCGTGTTTAGCTTCTCAAGGGGGAATGGGTCTACGCTCTTGTTATAGGCGAGAAAGACTCGATGGGAAGTTCAGCTACTCACTGTGTTGATCCCCTTGTGTCTATTAGCATAGAATGATTTTATTGAATGCCTGGGAATATGGGAAAGTAATTCTATAAATAAATAACTGAATAAATGATGTTAACCCATGGGGTTGGAACTTGCTGGGATTCAATTTTGAGGACATAAGACTTTGGGTGTGATGCTAATCTAATTTAATGTGGAATTTTTTGTAACGACCTGGAAATTTCAAGTAAAATTTCTTCTTAAATACTTTGGAATTTTACGAGTATGCGGTTTCTGACGGCACTTGATTCTAAGGCCCGGTGTTCCCAGAATCAATTTCTGATGTTTTGTTTGGGTAAGTTCTGTAAACGTACATACGAGTTTTTCTATCATTTGAATCGGTGCTCAGAATTGAAATCCGAGGACACCGATGGACTCAAAGCACCGGTATTTGCTTAAGGGTATCTTTACCGCAGTTGCGTTTTATGCGGGTTTAAAGTTATAATTTGGGGATTTATCTTAAATTAAATAAAATTGTGGTGATACACAATTTTATTTTAAGTGGTGGTTATTTCCTCCAAGAGGAAGTTAGGGGTGGGGCCCACATCGCACATAACACCCCATGAGAGGATTTAGTGTGGTGGGGCCCACAAGAAACCAAACCATTTCACCTCCCCTCGACTCACTTAAACTCCCCATTAACACCCCCTTAATTAATTTGACAACTCCCCATTTTTAATGTGATCTCTTCACCTCCATCTCTCCCTAACAAATTTTCCAACACCTTTTAATTAGTTGAACCGTACCCCGCGCTCCGTGGGCCGCATCGGTGGTTGAACCGGTCAGCCACCTGTCGACCGGGTTGACGAAGGCGCGGCACCCACAGGTGCCGCGCGGGAGGACAGCAGCCCACTGTGCGGGCCGCTCGCGTCGGAGGAGACCGCCAGGGTTCAGCCGGCCGGACTGGAGGGGCGGAACTGCCCGGCGCCGCTGGTTCGGGAAACTTGGGGGGTCGCGCCCCACTGGGCCGTCCCGCGCTCAAGTGGGCTAGGCCGACCACACAGCCGGCCCGCACCCTCCGAACCAAGTCGGGCCGACCTGCCAGCCCACTGGGCTTGACGGGTCGGGCCCGTTTCACTTAAATGTGAATAACATTAAGACTGCACGTACGATCGTCGCACCGTCAGCAGCAATGGGATTATTGTGACAAGGCAGTCCATTTTCAATACTATAAGTGAGTTTTGGACAACTTTGGAAAAACGGCCGGGTTGGTTCGAAACCAAAACCAATAGGGCCCTCGGAGTAGAAACACTTATAACATATGGACCGGACGTTAGTTTGACGTTCCGTCAACTACGTTGGTTTTCATTTGATGAGATGGTTATTTTGGCATACTCCACTTGAGGTTCGGACATTGTCGATGTACGGTCGGGTTGGTTTGAACCTTAAAACCAACCGGGCCACTAGAACGGAAATGCCAATAACTCTCAGACCGGGCGTCCGATTGATGTGCCGTCTTTTGTGTTGAGAAACCTATGACGTGGTGGTTCTTTTGAGATACTTACATGTGAGATTTCGTGACACTAGGATGTATCGACCAGTAGCTCGTGGAGAGGATCCTCCCGGTGATGAGCGAGCAGATTGCAGAGACCTAGTAGCTGGCTGAGACTTGACGACTACTGATCGATCGACTCGGAGTGATTTGGATGGCCCAGTGGGGAGCGCTTGGTTGTAGCAGCAGACCCACAGTGGAGGAGAGCTTGGTTATAGCAGCAGACCCACAGTACTCGACTGAAGGAGTACCTCTGTTGGCTATGAGGGGGAGCGCTTGGTTGTAGCGGTAGACACATGGTGGAAGCGCATGGTTGTATCAGCAGGCCCACAGTACTCGACAGCTGGAGTACTTCAGCAGTCTATGGTTAGTGGGAAGCGCTTGGTTGTAGTGGCAGTACCACTGTACTCGACAGAGGAGGATTTCTCCATCAGCCGTGGTTACGACATCATGAATGAAAATCCTGGTTTGAGCTGAGTCAATGTCCTTTTTGTTTTCCTCATGATTGAAATGGGTTACTTGATAACTTAGGTATATGTATGGGCATATACCTAAGTGATGGTTAACCGTTGATTTCATACTTTGTGGTTTATCCTTGTTGGATTTTGTGAGTCCTTGAGGGTCTCAGGGTCCCAACTGAGTATCGTACACTCACCCCTGCACGGGTTATGCCCGCACTATGTTGCGTTGGATACAGACGACAGACAGCACTGATCAAGGTAGAGACTTGTAGAGTGTGACGGTACCCGTAGGTGGACCACTTGGCATGACGTACACGGAGCAGACAGACGGACTAGAGGTGCTGAGAAGACCATTTATACCCACCATTCATGTGAGAATTCCGGAGGACGACTCAGTGGTTGCTGTTTTACTTTAATGCAGTTGTACTATCTTTTCAGTGGTATTATACTTAGTGTTGGGCTTGTATTTCCGACCACTTTATTTTCATCACTTACTTTTGTATACACTTTTTGCTTACTTCAGTTTCATACTCTGTTGTGTTTGTTTACTTTTATAATGTCAATGGATTCCCAATATAGGTATTTACGCCTTTGGTTCTAGTCACCAGCCCCTGGCCTATGGAAGGCGGGATTGGGGTTGTCAGGGCACGGGCCCCGAGGATGGGTCGTGACAAATTGGTATCAAAGGAGTCAGTTCTACAGTAGAACTCAGGACTCTGATCACTCTTTTCTATGAAGCAATATTGTTAAGAGTATTTAGTGTGGTTTACAGTCCAGGGAGTCCAGTGTTGGTGCTGTGGCCGACATATCCATACACCAGGACCCTATCCTCTGATTTCCGACTTAGTGCACGAAAACACTGATTGCTTGTGTGTATCAAAAGCTTTCCTTTAAGTCATCTTAAACCCGGTCAGCCAATTAGGTCTAATCTTTTGATCATGGGGAACCTGTTTCTTTTTTAGGATGTCTTCACCTAGTCAGTCAGTGTGGGTTCCGAGTGGAGAGCGGGATGGTATACCACCGATCAGTGAAGCCACGGTGGATGGCCCCATCACAACGGAGGCACCAGCGATACCACTAACCAATGGGCTATTGTTTCCACCAGCCCTAGCAGCAGAGGGTTCGCGCCACATGAGCATGTTTCATGGGTTCCTGCGACATAGGCCTCTGAGGTTTTGAGGCGAGATGGATTTTCAGATGGCCAGATGATGGCTGGAGGTTGTAGCATGAGTTTTCCACACTGTTGGGACACCCGCTGACATTATGTTGTACCTAGCTGTTAGTCTCTTTCAGGGAGAAGTTGGGAGGTGGTGGAGCCTAATGCTCTAGTTTTAGGATGAGGCAGCCCTCACATGGGGATACTTCGAGGGGCTTTTCAGGGCAGAGTTTGTACTTGAAACTCTACGGTCTGTGCGGGCTCATGAGCTACTGCTCTTTCCGTAGGGCTTTCCGACCGTAGCAGAGTCTTCTACAGCCCATAGTAGACAGATGACACAGAAGTCCAAGAGGACTTGGCCAACAGAAGGGTGACCTCAGGATAAAGGTTCGGTTGTGTGAGGCACATGAAACAGAGCCAGCTAAACGAGGAGAAGGCAGTGCTATGCATGCGGCGGGCAGGGTCACATGGCTTCAGACTGCCTGACCTGTCCTGCAGATGTGCAGCATGCAGTAGAGACACCTTCCAGGAAGAGGCATAGGTTTGACCATGGAGGTCCTTCGGGAGTAGGCGGGCGTGGAAGAGGAGCTGGTTGAGTAGCAAGTGGACAGGAGTAGGACTAGCTCTAGACATGGAGGCCTTTTTTATGATGCTTCTAGCTTCGTTGATGGTGTTGTTTGTGGATTCTTTGTGTCCTTTTACTTTGAGGTATAGTAATGAAAGACACTTTTCCTTGTGAAGTTTTCTTTCATACCTTTTTGTGTGATTGATACTGAGAGGTTTGGGTTAAAACCATTGACTTAACACTCACGTTTGAGATTCCTACTGGAGGAGACCTAGTGACCACACACTGATGCTGACAGTATGACTCAACCCTTGGAGGTGAGAGTAATGGTTGGATCTCTTAGAAGTATCGTATAGGCCTTAAAACATCATCCATGACATGAATTAGCACTGTTAATGTCAGGATTGACTGTATTAGAAAATGGGTGTGGTTCATCCATGGGATGAGACCAGATTTCTCTTTTTGGAAAAGTAGAAATCTTAGCAGCTCTTGTAGGATGTACTATGGTACCAGTTGCACTTCAAGAGGAAGTGTTGAGGGAGTTTCACACTTCCCCTCTAGCGGTACATCCAAGAGTGGCGAAGATGTACCAGGACCTTCGACGACAACACTGGAGGCCAGGTATAAAGAATGATGTAGCAGAGTTCGTTTCATGATGCCTCACTTGTCAGGAAGTTAAGGTGAAACACCAGGTACCAACAGGCTTGGTACATCCCTTAGAGGTCCCAGAGTGGAAGTGGGATGGGATATCCATGGATTTCGTGACGGGGCATCCACGTACATCCAGAGGACACAACTCTATCTGGGTGATCGTAGACTGACTCACCAAGTCGGCCCACTTCCTACCAATCATAGAGCAAGGCTGAGTAGAGAGAATGGGATGCATCTACGTTCAGGAGAACGTACAGCTTCATGGTGTGCCATCGTCTATCATTTCCGATCGAGATGCTCATTTCACTTCCCGGCTATGGAAGGGCTTACACGATTCTTTTGGTACGTAGCTTTCCTTGAGCATCGCCTTCCATCCTTAAACGGATGGTCAGACTAAGAGGACCATTCAGACTCTTGAGGAAATTCTTCATGCTTGTGTCCTTGACATTGGTCACAGCTGGGAGGATCACTTACCCTTGGTGGAGTTTTCATACAACAACATCTACCACTCCACCATCGGGATGGAACCTTACAAGGAACTATAAGGCCGACCTTGGAGACCACATCTGTGCTGGAAAACCCTGGGGAGTCAGCACTTGTAGGACCAGAGATGGTTCTAGCTATGATAGAGAAGGTATAGATCATCCAGGAGTGGATGAAGACTGCACAGAGTAGACCGAAGTCATGTGCTGATAGGAGACGGAGACGACAGGAGTTCGAGGATGGAAACCACGTTTTCCTATGAGTCTCACCTCGACGAGGTCTATGGAGATTTTTCCGGGGAGAAAAGTTATCTCCACGATTCATCGGACCTTTCCAGGTCCTCAGTAGAGTTTCCAAGGTGGCTTACCGCCTAGCCCTTCCACCTCAGTTGCACCGGGTGCATGACGTCTTCCATGTATCACAACTGAGGAGATACGTGCACGACCCTTCCCACATCATCGACCACGGGGAGCTAGACATCGATTATGGGGCGACATTCATGGAGTTCCTAGTGGAGATCGAGGATTGATAGCAGTGGGTCCTATGTGGATGGTCGATTCCTCTTGTGCGCATTCACTAGCAACACGGGAACCTCCAGGAGAGCACTTGGGAGCGAGAGGCTCAGATGCGTGCTCAGTACCCCTATTTGTTTTTCTAGTGTGTGTTGTAGCTTTACGGGGATGTAAAGCCCTGAGGTGGGAGTAATTTAAAGGCCTGAAAATTTCAAGGAAAATTTCTTCTTAAATACTTTGGAATTTTACGATTTTTCGGTTTCTGAAGGCACTTGATTCCGAGGCCAGGTGTGCCCGGAATCAATTTCTGAAGTTTTGTTCAGGTACGTTCAGTAAACATGCGTGCATGTTTTTCTATCTTTTGAATCGGTGGTTGGATTTGAAATCTGAGGACACCGATGGACTCTCAACATCAGTATTCGCTTAAGGGGACATTTACTGCAGTTGCGTTTTATGCGGGTTGAAAGTTATAATTTAGGGATTTATCTTAAATTAAATAAAATTGTATTGATACACAATTTTATTTTAAGAGGTGGTTATTTCCTCCAAGAGAAAGTTAGGGGTGGGGCCCACACCCCACATAACCTCCCATGATAGGATTTAGTGTGGTGGGGCCAACATGAACCCAAACCCTTTCACCTCGCCTAAACTCCCTTAAACTCCCAATCAACACCCCCTTAATTAATTTGGCAACTCCCCCTTTTTAATGTGATCTCCTCACCTCCCTCTCTCCCTCAAAAATTTTCAAACTCCTTTTAATTAATGAATTGATCCACAATTAGTTAATTAATTTAAGTGTTTGAATTTTGAAAGCTTCAAGCCATTCTTTTATATAGGTGGTGCGTTTTTATTTTAGTTTGGTTGGCAATTATACTTTGGGGTGGCTTTGGATAATAAAGAGAACTTTCTTCAAACAAAGAACATGTTTTCTCACCGACGAAGAACTCAAGGCCCGTGACCGTCGTCTTCTTCATTATTCTTCCTTCGCGTCAAGGAAGAAGACTCTGCCAACAAGGAATGTCGACTACATTTCATCTTTGGATGCATCCTGACGTCAACGAATCGACGTCATCTTCGAATCCTCTTCCCACGACAGAGACAGGAGAGCATCAGAATCAATGAATGGGGTTTGTATAATTTGAATTGAATAAATTATACTTCCGTTCATGCTAAATGAAAGTAATTGTCTATGGAAATTGGTTACTGCCTTACGTGGAGGGCGCGGGCCGAATGATCATAGCCCGTCGACCCTCCGTTGTTGCTTGTTTTTATTCGTGATGGAGATGATGTTGGAAGAGGTGGCGACGACCGAAGGCGGCGGTTGCAACGAAGGCCGCGTGCCGGCCCGAAGAGGACCACGACACCGGGTGCAACGCGGAAGGGAGACCATAGCCTGCAACCGCAGGCCACTCGGCCGAAGAAGAACCAGCCTGCTAAAGGAGGTCGGGCTGGAAGAATTGCGGCGCCTCTCGGCCCCACGTTGCGGAGGAACCGGGGCCTGCGCTCCGCGGGCCGCTTTAGCAGGCGAACCGGTCGGCCGCCTGCCGGCCGGGTTGAAGAAGTTGCGGAACCTGCCAGTGTCGCGTGAGAGGACAGTGGCCCGCTGTGTGGGCCGCTCGCACCGGAGGCGAGCGGCCAGTTTCGTCTGGCCGAACAGGAGGGGCGGCGCCGCCGGTTTGGGAAACCGGGGAGTCGTGCCCCCCTGCACCTCTCGTCCAGCCGCATGCCGCGCCCCGCCATGCTAGGCCGCACCCCACCGGGCCCGGCCGGGGCCACGCTCCATCAGGCTGGGCCGACACCCCAGCCAGGTCGGACCCGCTGAACCAAGTCGCGCCGACCCGCCAGCCCCCTGCGCTTGACGGGTCAGGCCCGTTTCACTTAAACATGAATAACTTTAAGACCACGCGTTTGATCGATGCACCATCTATGGCACTGTAATTCTTGCGACGAGGCGGTCCTTTTGCGATACACTAAGAGAGTTTTGGACGACTTTGGAAAAACCGCCGGGTTGGTTCGAACCCAAAACCAACCGGGCCCTCGGAGCAGAAACGCTTATAACTTAAGGACCGAGCATCTGATTGATGTTCCATCAAGTATGTTGGTTTCCTTTTGATGATATGGTTCTTTTGGAATACTCCAATTGAGGTTCGAACGTTTTTGGTGTACGGTCGGGTTGGTTTAAGCCTAAAAACAAACCGGGACCCTAGAACGGAAAATGCCAATAACTCTCAGACTGGACGTCTTATTGACACGTCGTCTGTTGTGTTGAGACCCCTATGATTTTGTGGTTCTTTAGAGATACTTCCACGTGAGATTTCGTGACACTTGGAGGTATCGACCAGTAGCTCATGGAGCGGACCCTCCCGGTGACGAGCGAGCAGATTACAGAGACCTAGTAGCTGACTGAGACTTGAAAACTACTGATCGATTGACTCGGAGTTATTCGGATGGCCCAGTGGGGAGCGCTTGGTTGTAGCAGTAGACCCACGGAGGATGAGCGCTTGGTTGTAGTGGCAGATCTGCTGTAATCTTTAGAAGGAGTACCTCTATAGGCTATGAGGGGGAGCGCTTGGTTGTAGCGCCAGGCCCATGGTGGGAAGCGCTTGGTTATAGAAGCAGGCCCACAGTACTCAACAGGTGGAGTACTTCAGCAGTCCATGGTTAGTGGTAAGTGCTTGGTTATAGCGGCAGGCCCACTATACTCAATAGAGGAGTAGTTCTCCAGCAGCCGTGGTTTCGTCATCGTGAATGAAAATCCTGGTTTGAGCTGATTCAATGACCTTTTTGTTTTCTTAATGATTGAAATGGGTTACTTGATAGCTTAGGTATATGTATTGGCATATACCTAAGTTTTGGTTAACCGTTGATTTCATACTTTGTGGTTTATCCTTGTTGGATTTCATGAGACCTTGAGAGTCTCAGGGTCCCTACTGAGTATCGTATACTCACCCCTACACGGGCTATGCCCGCACTACGTTATGTTGGATGCAGACGACGGAAAACACTGATCGAGGTAGAGACTTGTTGAGATGGAGGGTACCCTGAGGTGGACCACTTGGCGTGATGTACACTGAGAAGACGAACGAACCCAAGGTGATGAGGAGACTATCTATACCCACCCTTCACGTGGGATTTCCAGAGGACGACTTAGTGGTTGCTGTTTTACTTTACTTCAGTTGTACTAGCTTTTCATTTGTACTGTACTTACTATTGGGCTTGTATTTCCAGCCCCTTTCTTTTCAGCACTTACTTTTGTATACAATTTTACTTAGTTCTTACTTCAGTTTCATACTCTTTTGTGTTTGTTCACTTTTATAAAGTCAATTCCTTCCCAGTATAGGGATTTACGCCTTTGGTGCTAGTCGACATCCCCTGGCCTATGTAGGGCGAGCTTGGGGTAGTCACAGCACGGGCCCGAGGATGGGTCGTGACATTATTAATGGTTAATTAATGTTAAAATAATTAATTAATGTAAAGTGGAACTAATAAAAATGGATTGAAGTAATGTAATTAATCTCTTTAAATGGTTGTGTGCTTATAAGTTACCTAGTCTTAGAAGTGGCAGCTGGGTGTCTCAGAGATGTCAGCTGCAGTTGTGTTTAAGACTTGGTTATGTCCATAGTGTGGTTGCGAGCTATAGTATATTCTGTACTTGTTTTGTTTCTATATGATACTTCACCCTGTCAGTTAGGGAAACTGACACATTGGGAATTCTGAGCCTTGGGGGTGTTTTCCCAAACATTCTGGTGGGAGAATGGGTGGTTGACTACCCCCTTTGGCCCCGCACTCTTCTCGTGGTAGTTACTTGTGCTGGTATGCACAATGGTTAGTTTTCCCTATATATGTGTGTAGAGGGTTGTAATGGCTTGTGGTTATTCACACACATATATTCTGGATATAGTATCCTATTGACTACTATAGGTGTAACGTGTATAGGTTATGATGGCTTGAGGTTCCTTACTCGGTGTATGGGTTGTAATGGCTTGAGGTATAATACCCGGCATATGATACACATTATACGAGTTGTGGTGGATCCCGGAAACTACCTAGTTACATGCTTTTGTGGACGTGGTGTTTTTGTTTCAGGAGGGGCATGTTGTGGTGTTTCGCCCAGGTGTATGTGGGAAATCCTTTTTAAAGACAGAATCTTAGGATGAGCGACATTGGGTAAAAGAGACAAATAGTGGGGAAGTAGTAGCGGGGTACCCTAGATATTTTTTGTATGTGTTACTTGGTGAGAGTAGGCATGGTGAGGCTGGGAACATAGTATTCCTATTTAGGTGTCATGTTAGTTTCACTTGTTGTTCACTGTGCTTTAGCATGATTTTTTTACTATTTCACGATAGGATTTGGAGAGGATCCTACTAAGTATAATGTTATACTCACCCTATGTATATAGAAAATGTTTTTCAGGTCACTAGGTGCAGGTTGGAGATCAAGATGGTTTATACTAGCTTGGGGTTGTAGGAGCTGTTTGGGTTTCTGGTTGCTGTTGTTTTTACTTTCTTTTGGGTACAAGCAGTTTTCCCATTTCAGTTTTAGTAGTTTTGCATGAAAATAAATACGTGTACTTGGGTTTTCAATTATATTGTAGTCTGGCTTGGAGTTGGTTGGTGTCTATCTTGTCTCTCTCTTCCGCATGTGTTCTCTTAGAGGGTAATGCCTCCCATTTGTATGTTTAATATACCATCGGTGCTAGTCACCAACCGGGGGCCTACTGGCGGCAATACTCAGCTCCCTTATCACATTTACAGCCTAGGATGGGTACACTTTGTGGTGAGGGGGTCGTGACAATCTACATTTTTTCTCTGTTGTGTTTATTTACTTACTTTTTTGAGCTGTGTGTGTATCTATCTATAACACACAGGATCCAATGCATAACTGGAGGATACTTGATATCCCCAAACTCTCTCTCATTTTATCCTTTGTATCCTGTGTAGAATAGTGGAAGAGGTCAAGTGTAACTTTTTTGGTTTTTCCCCATGAATAACTATGGTATAGTTCAAGTTTGACTTGACCAACATTGTGTGAAGTTGTGGACCCCGATCCAGGGTGTGGATCAAACTTTTCATTAAATTAAACTTCTTGGTGGCAGTGGATCACCATGTGGAGAGGACTAAGTCTCATCTTGAGTTTGATTCTCTTGTTTATATATATTGTGACTTTTCCTTTTAGTTTTACTCTCGATTTATTAATTTTTCAGAAAAATAAATTGAACATTGATAGTTAGTTTAGAAGGTATTTATAACTATTTTAAACCAGTAGGTTAGTTTTTAATTTTATATTAATTATCAGATTATTAAATCTAATAACTAATCAATCATCTAAGAAATTAATTGAACATTTATAACATTTATAAATTCATTAAAAATTGACCTTGATTATATTTTTAATTGTGGGATCTTTCTCAAAGAACCAATTTTAAAATAAAATTTTATAGATACTCAATTCACCCACCCTCTTGAGTAATCTACTCCGACGAACAAAAAATTTGTGGATTTATTATGATAATGAATGTTTTGGACCTTCTATTTTACCTATTTGATATGATCCAGTCCCATCAGACTCTACTCTCCAACTCCAACCAAGCATGTTATAGCCTAATACCACATCCAATATAGAAACTCATATGTATCAATTAGAATTATAGAATGGAAAATCCTATTAATGGAAAACTCTAGTAATGGAATCTATTGATCCTAATATCCAAATAAATACAATGATAAATATCACAGAACATCCATCAAAGTGTGAAAGGATATTTTATATTGACAATCAATCTAGGGATGATAACCAGTGTTGAGGTTATGTTTTGTATCCAATTATTACTAATGGATTCTCCAAAACATGAATGTAAACATTTAATCTTAGTTAGATTCAATAAATAGTGGATCCGTATATAGTATTACAACATCCATTTTGTATATCATTACTTGTTAATCATGATAAAAACATTCCTTGATTTCAATGAAAGGTACTAAACTTTTAAGGCAATCAACTACTACTCAGATGACGTTATTTCCATTAGAAGTCCTAGGGAGTCCTATGATGAACTCCATGGTAATTATTTCCCATTCCCATTCTATTTTGAGCAATAGTTTCATCATACCATTATAATTCTTTCATTATAAATTGACATTTTTGAATACAAATAATTAAGATGAAAACTCCAAAATCTCACTCATTATTTTATCCAATGAGATGTTTTCCTTTAAGTCTTTATAAATCATCAAGATTATAAGATGAATATAGAAGGATGAACTAAGCGAATCATCCAGAATTTCCCTCTTAGATTCTTTTTTTAATTGGTCACATATATTTTTTCCAAACATTATAACTCCATAATCAACAATTTCTAACTCCTTAATCAACAATTTTTAACTCCATAATATTATATACCTTCTTCTATATCAACTCATAATATTTCGTGTCCTCCATGATCCACTCAATTATAGATTACTTAGATTTAATTTTGGAAAGGTAGAATGAATATATTTTTATTATTCCCATATTCATCCTTTGCATGTCTAATAGTGTTGGATCCCTTTTAATCCCCATCATGGATAGGGTTTCCGTATTATTTTTTCACAAATCATGTTCTACATTTTTTCTTCGCATTATGTTAATGGATTGATCATTTTAAATTTCTAATTAGCTATAACCACATTCATTAGGGAATATATTTCTTTATTTATGTGAATATATATTTGAGAATTTTTTGATCCATTAATATGTCACAATTTTCTTCAAATAGATAATGAGACCAAATCATTAATGTGATGATCAATGATACAAATCATTTATCAAACATTGAGTAGTTCTAATAATTGATCATTAATTAGTGTGAGGAAGGGGCTATCACTCTTTCATCTTTCATGCATATAAAACCCAAGTCCATTTTGGGTGCATCACTGTAAATTTCAAATCATACCCCACTGGTGGGTAATCAGAGAATAAGTATAGTGATTATACTCTTCATTATCATTTTAATGATTTATTCCCTTTCATTAGTCTACTAATTCATGACTTTATTATGAGTAATCATAGTTATTGTGCATGAAAATCATGAGAAGTTACTCAAAATTTTATGATAGTATCATATAATCATAGGATAAGACAACTTATTCTCACAATTTTTTTTCATTCAATCCTTTGATTTCTAATAAACTATACAAATCCATGGATATAAATTTATGGTTATAACAAGGAATAAGAATGATTATTGTTCTAGATATATGTTCAATTAACAACTCATCCACTTCATTAAGTGATAGGCCAAAAAATTCATTTGAAAATACAACATCATATTCCCTTATAATCACAATTTCAAATAGGATGATCTTTTTTTAGTCTCAAATTTTTGATCAAGATACACTTTTTTATAAGGAAATAATATCCATGCATGAAATAATTATACCAAAAGCAATTCAAACTCATCTATACACATGTGTAAAATCAAATAGAAATTCATTGTACTGAGGGTTATTGCCCTCTCCAATAAATTTATGTTTTCCCTATAAAAGGAATGGTAATCTATTCCACGAAAATCATAAAATCCCATAAATGGGAGAATATTTAAATTTTCAATGACATTCCCACAAACATTAATATGCAATATAATAAAAATAGAAATTTTTCCATGTTGATATCAAATAATATTTTTAGTGACTTGATGATCACTAAAAAAATTCATGATATTCTAATATGGAATGATTTGAAATATAAAATGATTAAAAACTAGAGTATAGAATACATGCACATCAATCACGGGGATCCATCTCAGCATATGATTTTTCATATTCTCTTAGTATTGGAGATTGCTGGTGATCATCATTCGAGTAAGCCCTAGGAAAAGAGCATTGGCATGGATAATTCTCAATTTCATCTCATTTATGACATATAATTATTAATGGTACATTTGATTGAATTTTATTCACATCCATTATATTAACTAAACTATTCATTTTTTCATCGAAAATAGAAGCTTTATGCCATACTTTTTCACACTAAAACATCTTTAAATTCCCCTCTGATATTTCAATTGATTCCTCTATCATCAATTTTGAAGCATAGGATATTTAATTTTATTTACACTATCACCTTTATCCATAGAACTTCCATTAGATTTCATCCTGTTCTTTTTTTTCGGTGTTTTTAAATTCAAATATGCACCACATGTTAAACATGATTTTTGGTAGCTGGTTAGACATAATCAAAATATGTCTAACCTTTCTCCTTTAATTTTATGCATCTCATTTTGTAGGTCATCAGATTGCCCATCAAATATCATATTGAGTTGGATTAACCTATTTCCAACAATTGAATAAGTCAAAAGGAAAATAGGGTTGAGATTTTATAAATAGTTAATGACACAAATGAGAAATGATGATCATCAATGGGATAAATCATATGTTCTTTAACATATTAATTTTTAGGTTTCAATATAAGTTATCCATTATATAGTTTTAATATGAAATATTATCGAAATTTTTGTTCCCTTCCTTATGTCTTGTAAAGTGGTTTTGAATTTACCATAACATATCTAATGGGATTTCAAAACTGGGAGTGAAACATAGCCATTTATTGTGCACCAGGTGATTATCGAATCTAGATAAACATGCATTTCCACGATTATTATCACTAAGTAATACTATTCTAATGAAATTCAAAATCTTTTATCCATACATGTTTTTATTTCCATGGAAGCCACATAATCTATCCATTACAAAAATTTATGGATGTTTTCTCATGTATATTCCTATCACTAAGTATTTCATTGCAATTTTCAAATCTTAATCACCATAATATCTAGAGTTTTCTCTAATGAAAACTATGAAAAACCAATTCATTAATAGATGTTATTACATTATTTAGAATTTAATGATACACTTGATACAAACTAAGATGATTTTGACGTATTGTTTTTTGGTAAAGTAGTTATATAGAACATTATCTTTAAACATCAATTATAAATAATTATTTAAAATACCTCAAAACATGGCCTTATATTCCTTTAATAACGTTTAGCATAGAAAATTGAAGGATATTTTTGAATATGGATCACTCTTATCTTAGGGAGAGCACTCCCCACGTGCCGTCTACCATTTCAAATTTTTTTCTCGTTGAGCCTTCCCCTGTCAGGCCTCCGGATCCTCCACCGCATGTGCCCAGCCGTAGATTTGTCATTGTCTTCCCCTTTCCGCTCTAGTGCACGTACCTTCGGTGATCTCCCTTTGATCACGGCCCAGGGCCCCCTGTTCTTCCTCTGTCCAGGTCATCGCAGTAGCTTCCTTCCCGTCTCCAGGTGTACCCCCGCTTCCGTCGCTCCCTCCCCTCGGGGACCCTCATCCTGGTTCTTATAGAGATGCACTCAGAGGCTCGAGTGGGGATTTCCCGCAACTTTTCTTCCCTGAGGTTCACCTGGTGTCCACGGTTTCATTGAGAGTTTCTTCCGGAGTTTCTGTGGTCTTTCCTGCGTCGGCTTTTATGGAGGCAGAGGTGTGCCTCGATTGGACCCTTGTAGATCGCTTCGGCTCCGCGAACCCCCCCCGTCGCCATCTTCGAGCACTGTGTCTCCTCTTGGGGCCTCCATCTTCCGACGCGGATCTCGCCTGTTCACAGGAATTCGTACTGTCTCATTCTTGCCTGGGAGGAAGATTTTGTGTCAGCATCGTGCAAGGTGCCCTGGTCTCTTGAATGATGGTGTTTCAGCTTGTCCCGATGGTCCATGGATGTTCACAGGGGCAAGGAAATCCCTTGCTCCACTTTCTGGATCAACCTACCCATGGTCCCTCTCCCCTTTCAGAATGGAGATTTTCTCAAGGCAATCAGTGATTCCTTGGGAGGTTTTCATTGTGCGGATGACAGGGCGACGTGCCGTGTGGATGCGTCATCGGCCTGTATCTGTGTAGAGATGGATCTCTCTCTACCCATTCCGGTTGGACTCTCCATCCAAGTGCAGAATGGTCTCTCATGGGATCAGACCATCTCCTACCTAGTCTTCCCAATGTACAGCACCTTTTTCCGGCTTCAGGGGCACTCTATAAAGGTATGCAGGCGTCGCCGACATAAGGCTACTTGTCCCTCCCCTGAAGACTGGTCCTAGCTGCGTCATTTGGGCCCTTGGGTTTCCCCTGATGCTCCCTCCGTATCAGATTCTCTTTCTATTGATAGGCCACTAGAGGATACCTCCGCCGCAATACCGGGTACGGATGTATTCATAATCTCATCGACTTCTCAAACCCGGCTTACCTGTTTGACCCTAGCATCTTTCATCCCTTGAGTGGTATCTTTCTCCCCGGTCGGCATCATTACCCCTCCTCTTCTTCTCTTCGTGTTGTCCGAGGATTCTCTTCTAGGGGGGTGGTTTTTGAACGGGATGGCCAGACACTCTGGCCTACGGGCTCTGCCTTCCCCCTTACCCATGACTCCTGCTTGCGTCTCAGAGGCTCCTACCTCGACAGCTTTGGCCTCCCCCCGGTAGTGAGATCTGCCAGGAAGCCTCCCCCATGGGGTGGCATGACTTGGATATAGTTCCCCCCAGGGTGCTTCCTCCTGGGGGTCGTCTGAATCTCCTACCTCAGTTACCCCCACTACGTCCAAAGGAAGGCCCTTATAAGAACCATTACAAGAACCAAAATAAATGGAATAACCACTATAATAAATTGAAATCATAATTATATGGAGAACGTAATCATAATCTATTGTATTGGAGAACTATACAAGGGTGACCCGTTATGATGATCTATATTAACCACACATATAATCATGAGCTATATTTGGGTCAACATCATCATTAACAAATTAAATGTAATATAACATTTATAAAATACATAAAATAATTAATTTCCATTTTAAAACTCAAAAAACTATCCTTTTACCCCATTAAGTAACAAAATTTATTAGTTTTATATATCACTATCATTTTAAACAAATATTTCAATATTAAAATTCGTAGAACAATGGGATAGATAGTTATTACTTATTGAATACATGGAAGCATATAAAGGACACACAATAATTAAAAATATATTAATGATAGTGATAAAAGTCATTGATGATGTATATGATAAAATAGATTTTTTTTGGCCTTTTGTAAAGAACCAAAATATATTCCATAAAAATTTTCTATTTGAATTTTTTTTTTAAAAATAATTCCATCATAAATATTCTTTCTATTTAAAAAAATAAATAAAATAATGTTATGAATATGGACATTGGAGAACAGTTTTTAGAAAATAAACTGATAAAACATTTAAAACATGTTTATATATTAATGTGTCTCTTACCTCAATTATGTATAATCAATTAAATTACTTATCATCCTAAAAAATAAAAATATAAAAATTATTTACATCATTAATAAATTTTTTGTGTTTATTATTTATTTTATTTTCTCTATAACCGTGTTATATTAAATAACCAAATAAATTATACTCTTTTTATATGTTTTGATTATTTTCTACAAAAATGTTCCAAATGACATTATGGAGCACTATACATTGAAAGAGGAAATTATAAAATCGTCTATAGAATAATAATAATGATTAATCATTTATTTTCATACAAAAATTATACTTTTGTAACAAACCATTATAGATGTTTAGGAATAATGAGCTAAGTTATAGTCATTGAGACGGTACTCCATACCTTCTAATGAGTAACGTTTAAATTTTCAATGAACATTTTGGAAATAATATATGTATTATTATATAGTTATTGATTTAATATTATATAATAAAATAATATTATTTATTTCATTGAACATATATATATATATATATCATATGTTTGATTTTGTAATCAAATACAAATTTCATATCTTCATCGATGTAGAAATCCACACATATGAAAAAAACGATCTTAACATTTGACAATGGGTTGAAAGGTAAGAAAATAGATTATATATTGTTTTACTAGAATGAAAATGATTTAATTAATATTATTTATTTATATATATTAAATCCTTTATTATAACCATCCCTGAGAGATGATGATGGAAAAAATTAAAATGGATCATGCGGTGGTAGTCTGTGATACACAAAAATGATTGTTTTTTCATTTGACGGAAGATGAGAAGGATATAACATGTTCCCATAATATAAAAACACATATATATATATATATATGAGATATACATTTTTAATATCATCATGTTTGAATAATATTTGATGGAAGAATAAGGATGAAAGAAACTAATAATTGGTCATTAAAATCTATACCTCTTCTTTGAAAAACCTTTTTTGTTTTATAAATAATTTCTTCCTATATTGATTTCACGGTTAATATAAGTAATCTAGTATATGGTTAATGATTTATGTAAGGGGTCTAGGTTTGTCATGGATGAATTAGAGTGCTCACAATTTTTGAGGATGGGAGGAGATGAGGTTCCCTTTTTTGTGAGGAGACAAGAACTCTTTGAATATCATAAATTATTTAAATAATATAAAAAAGTAATTTAAAAAGGATTAATATTGAAATATTTAGACTATAGGATTCATATGGTTCTAAATAATACCATAAAATAAAATTTGGATATGATTATGTGATCTTTTTAGCCTTATCTCCTTATTTTAATCCCTCATTACACCTTTGTGACAATTTCATGATACCATGTTTTTTTACTCTTTATTAGTCAAGAAATATACTATAAAAGAGATGGAGATAAATAATTGGACCATGGTTTATTTTTTTAATCTCATAAATATCAAATTAATTAAGATATGATTTGTTTAAACGATTTAATAAAATATATTTTATTGTAAAATATCATTTATGTCATTTTTTGAACTGTCCAATTAATTTTAATTTGAAAAGATCTTGATTAAAATGAAATTTCAATATAATTAATTAACACGTCTTTAATGATCTATTTTTCCCTTTAAAAATCATGGGTACCAATAATGAAGCTAGAAAATATTTCTTTTAATTTATTTAACATCAGTTACATGATTATTTTATTGCTTTCATAAGAACTAAGTCTGCATAGTATAAGTGCTTAAGGTAATTATTTTATCATTATAGATTATAAATTATTTAACACGTTAAAAAATAAATTTATATATAAAATGACTCTTTATAACTGAACTTATGTGTTATTTATTAGCTTCATAATACACTATAAATAATAAAAGAATGAATGTGTCATTTTATATGTTATGTTTAACTTAAATATTATAATGGTCTATATCATAGAAAGATGGATGAAGTCATTTTCAAAAAAAATATGATTATTGATGAAATATATCATTTTTATAAAATAAAGGAATATGTTTTATAAAATTATATTCATTATAACAATCTTTTTATCCCTGATTAATCAATTTTGTCTTTATATTAGTAAAATCAATTAATATGGTTAATATTTATAAAGACTAGAAACAAAAGAGAGTTCATTACAAAATTAAGACATCATGATTAAGAAAACTAATTAATTTTAAATGACTAAATTTATTGAAATAGAACAAAATAATTTAAAAAAAATATGAAAATCATGAATAAAAAAGTTTTCAAAAAATACCATTTAAAAATAAAAAAGTTTTTATTCAATGTTAAAGTATCAAATTCCTTACAATGTAAATAATTGGATATTTTAAATTATAAGTAACTAAATATGTTTTCAAAATAACCCAAAATTTAACTTTACCATTTAAATAAATGATAATAAAATATAGAATCTAATAATAATTAATATTTTGGAATCTTTAATGAGGTGAGAATATTTTCAAAAAATTCAAAAAAAATCACACTATGATAATATTTATATACTGATTTCAAAAATGAAATTCATATTTTAAATTAAAACTATACTATTCAAAATTGGAACCTTAAGAACCATATAATATTTGTACAAATATTTTGTGACAAAATCTATATCCTTTTTACATAAATATTCATAACATTCCTTATAATAAATATATCGCTATAAAATATTAATAATGAATATTAATAATATATGAAAATTATTTTTAATAACATTACCTAGGTTAATAATAAAATTCATTAATAGAATATCTAATGTCCATATAATAATTACAATATACCCAAAAATCAAATATATAATTAACATATAACATTCCTATATATATCCTGATACATATTACTAAAAGTATTTATCTTCTTCCATTATATAATTCTGAAATGTTTTTTAATAATTAAAAAAGATTAAATTAATTCCGTAGTTATCAACAGGGGTATTATTTTTATGGTACATCGGCTTGATGATAATTTTAAGATTGAAGTGTTTTTATTTACGTGTGGTTTTATTTCTTTTTTAATTTTACAAATTGGTTTTTTTATTATATTTGTATTTTCATTCATTTTACAATATTATGTCCATCCTTCATAATATAATATAAAATCATTTTATTAGGTTGTTGTGAGTATCACAAGCTATTTTAGACAAAAAATTTACATTGAGGGAAATCCATTGAAAACCATTTAGGATTAATAACTATTCAGTTATAATTTGTAAGTTACGAGGAAAATTAGGGGATTATTCTATATAGATACGGGATATTGGTAATATCAAAGTGAAAATTTATGAATTTTTTTGGGGTGGTTTTCTAATGAAATGAATATCAAACTATACAATGATCCTCTAAATATTAAAATGACTGGATGATGATCTTTGATTCATTTATAATATGTAGGATAAACCTAAAACAATTTTATAAAAGTAAAATAGACTTGGTTTTCATGATTCTCTAGAAAAATGAACATTCATCCATTTGTGGCATATAGAAATAGACTGTATGTCATTCCAATATGATGTACTATTTTAACAAATGATATTCCATGTTATCAATTTCAATGAGAAGAATTTGTTAAATATATGTGTTACATATTCAAATTTAATAGAAAAAATAATTGGATTGACATGAGACTCTATTGAAATGATAATTTAATAATTTTAGAAATTTATGAACCATATGCACATTATATTGATGCATTGTGTGATAAAAGTGTCTAAATGTGCATTTTTTCAATTTATAATATCATTTTTGTCCAAAACATTTTTCATATTCCCAAATCTGACTAAATCCACATTGAGTTTTTTGAGTGTATAAAAAATGATATGTGAGTAGTTTGTTATATATTTTAATTAATTATAAAACATTATGATATATAATATTCTTATAATCATGGAAATTCTTTATTATCAATTTAGAAGTTATATTTGTTATAAAAATATATGTTACATATACAAAACAGATTAAACATACATGATATATTATTATAAAATCAATAGAAAAAGTTGATTAATTTCCACCATTTATTAATGAAAGTATTGTCATTCTAATAGAATGTGTTATCAAAAATGATAAAAGTTCATGTATTTAATTTATATGCAACTCATTTTTTTGAGAAATATGTCATTATCTATAAACAATGAAAAAATGCGTATAGTATCATTATAATATAGGGAAATATTAATTTAACAATCTATGACATGTGGAAATGAACTTCATGTCATTATGAAAAATGGTTTTCTCAGAATGACTGAATGTTTATGTGTTGTATTTAAAATTATGAATTTATTTCGAAAAATCTGTGGAATGTATAAAAATAATTAAAAATGAAAGTATTTTTTTGAATCACCATAAAAATGATCTTTAAATATTTTTGGACTCAATATAGTTAACCACACATAATTTGGAAAAGTTGTGTGATCTTAATAATTGAATGATATTTTTTAAATTTAAATGGGATGTTTAATTTCAAAATAATCATCATAGTCTCAAGACCATGAGGAATCATTCATTATATACTTAAACTATGATAAACTTATTTTTGAATAATTTATAAAATATAGGAAAAATTATAGATAATTTTGATGATATGTGTGCTATTAATGAATGAATTTATGTGTTTCTAATTAAGAAAAAATACATTTTAGATGAAAAAATATGTCAGGAATTGAAAAGTAAATAAGCATCTAAAAATTATTATTACTCTAGAAAAATGACATGTGATTTTTTTCAAATGTGTTCGTAAACAAAACAGAGTATCATATAATGATTCTTTTCTCATGTGAGTAAAATAAAAAGGATAATTAGTATTTCTTGTAACATTTGATGATGTATATATGAGTATGTTGAAATTACTATATTATAGATATTGAGATGAGTTTTCTGGTAATTCAGTTTAGAATTATATATTTATTCAATTAAATACTGGTTTTATTTCATTTTGATATGAGATTCATATAGTTACTTGGAGTTCAGGACTACTCTAGGGGTGGTTAAACAAGTATTTTAGATCAATATGAGCCACTAGATACCTGGTGAGCTTGGTAGTGGGGGTAGTTTCCTTGTGGTTTCACTAGGAACCAGTTGTTGTTTAACTAGTCACCTGATTGCCACATCCCATGATTCCCTAGGGAAATTTTTTTATCCTTTTCTAGTAATCAACTATTTATTATTATTATCATCCTCTTTGAACCTCACTTCTCTCCAACCGCTATCATCACATCCCATGGATCTTCCCTGGATCCTTCATCTCCTCCCCATCTCCACACAAATCCATAGAATCCAAGGATATTTTTCTTATATCATAAGAAGGTAAGTAAATCCCTAGCTTCTCTAAAACAATTTCCAATTCCTATACACTATTTTAAATTCCCAAGGTAAGGGAATTATGGCCGGTATTTCTTTATAGTATGGTAATATCACAAATTAAAAAAGGGAATCATATTCCATTGTCTAGTGGAATAAAAAATGGGTTAATCCTATTCTATATGATTCCATTTTTTGTAAAAATATTTTGGAATGAAAGGTTCTTAATATTCATAAATTTATGTAGGAATTTCAATTGGATTGTTTTGTTCTAATACAATCATTTGGTTGTTATTTTATAGATTACAACTTTGAGTAATCAGCCTAGGATTTCATTGATATTTGGGAATATCTTATTATAATCGATGCTTATTTGGGGTTACATATTTATGAATTCTTTATATCGGTTAATTTTTACATTTTATAAATCATTAATGAAATGACTAGAGAAATTAACATTAATAAAACACTGAAATTTTATGATAGTGGATCAAAAATTAGTTAGTGAATTACTAATCAATCTTGGGACATTCCAAAATGTTTTTTGTAAAATTTATAATTATTGTTAAACAATTCCATAGAATTATGAATGGTTAATTTTAATAAATTTTTTATATGATGTAGAACAAAATTCATTTAGTTTTTATATTATAAATGTAACTATTTTTATTTATTATTCATTTAATTAAAACATTTTGAATATATTATTTTATAAATTGAATTTATGTAAAGTCATTCCCTTCAAATTTATTACTAAAAGGAAGTATTATAGATTTATAAATATATTTAGTTTTTTAATTTGATTTTTTTTATACATTCAAATAAGTTTAAATAATATTATAATCATTATAGAGATATGTTTTCTTAATTCTGCCATAATCGGTTTAAACACCATAATAGGGGGAATAATTTGATCTAAAATTTACCAAATGAAACCTTACTCCCATGTTTATATGTTCCCCAATTTTGTGAATGGGTCTCTCTATCTCCCCCTAATTAACCATTATCTTTCATTAAAGTGTTATAAGGTGAAAATCAAAACAAATAGAAACAAAATGAATTTTTATTGGATTTATTCACAATGTGTGATATAGTCTAAGATTAATTATTGTTATTATCTAATGGAAAAACGTTTGAAATTTTATTGTAAAAAATAATATATATATATATATATATATATATTTCCATGAATATTTTTTGTCTCCACCAAAATCAAAATTATATGAATTTACAAATATAAACTCATCTCTAATTGTTAATCTAACAAATACTACAACTTCAGATACCATATTATCTTGTATCCTTTTGAATTATGATCAGAAGTGTGGGATAAATTCTTTTATACAACATAACAATATTATCACATTTTTCACACTCAAAAATATCAAATAACTCTTATATGAATAACTACCAGAACTAGGTTATCGCATGTATTATTGAATCCTTATAATATACAAATATCATTGTCTATACTTTTCACTTAATATTGATGCTTTAGATATTATGTAGAAAAAGTGATATCATCTCTTTATATTATCAACTTCCATGAAATCAGATGATAACTTTTCATAATAGTGCATGTTCCCTCTATTTATTCATCAAAATGACATTTCCATATTACAACATTGTCCGGTATCTCTATAATATATTCCAAATCCTCCTCCAAACTATATTCTTATCCCATAATCATAACATATTAAAATAATTTATTTAATGAAATTATAATTAATGTGAAAAATATTTCTTCTATAATTTCATATTCTGGATTAAACCATAAGGATTTAATCTGATGATCCTTAGTACACAACAAATTGAAAAATCATATCACAGACATTACACCCATGATCCTCATCAATCATTATATATATAGGAATGATCATCATATTATATAGGTAAAATGTTATATTTTTATTACTCCTCTATCTTAAATCTACATAAATTATTTCAAATATTCTTAAATTAAATCATATAAATTACCATTAAAATTAACCTTAGTTACTTCCCAATCATTCCATTATCAATCAACTTGAATCCTCAATCGACCACCCCACATCATGTTTTATATTATAAGAATAATATCCCATTGTAAGAAATTTGGAGCTTTATCATTCATTATTTATTCCAAACTGAAAATCATTTTGTATGAAATATGATACATTTCATAATTGGGAGCTGCAGTATATTTTGAAATCCTATGTCCCTAGATAATCAAAACATATTTTCATAAAATATCATATGTACCATAAAAATTTGTTATATATTAATATCAATATCGTAAAAATGACATGATTTATCATATATATCAATTACAATATTTTATTTATCACTATGAGATTTTTTAAGAGACCAATTATCACATTGGAAGAAACACATATACGATCAATTATATAATACATATACACAAAAAACATCCACATGCTCTAAATATACAAAATATCATATATTGGACATCTCCTTTCCCCCATTTAAATATTCATTTCAATACAATTATTTCATATGTACTGCAATATTCTATATTTGAAAAATATCATACTTTCCATATGAAATTTGTTTCTAATCACAATGTAAATATCTAGTATCATTTATAATTCCCCAAAATATATTTTAAAAAAACCTGATAATGTTATACATCTATGATAGTTTCAAAATAAATTTTTTTTTGTTTTTATGAAATATCATTCATATTCATTCCACTAAAATTAATATCCCATAACTTCACCACATCACCTGGAAAATAGTCTAACTATTTCAGGGTATATTGAGCCACTTAAACTCATTCCAAATCATCATAGAAAATATTCAAATATTTATCTACTAAAAAAAATAATAAAAAACCTCATTCTATATATAGGGTCTTCAATGTGTACATTAACTATTTCCCAAGACCACAGAAACATCTTGAAAAATCATGTGTGTATCTCCTTTATGTAACATATATCAATACCGTATGATAATGCATACGATTAACCTTCACTGTTATCTTTTATAATAATTTTTAGATAATACAGTCCTTGAAAATTTACGAAAACACACTTCCTTTTATATATTTGAATAGATATATCATCATTTTTCCATCAACTCAATCATCATAGATTTTCATACGAATAATGAAAACAAATATTTTCTAATCTATTAGATGTTTCTTTCATCCTAATTTTTTCTCTCAAAAATAAACTAATAATGAAACTATCCTTGGATAAATTATAGAATCATCTTATCTACATTCTTGGGTAATTTAACATAATATTATTTTCTCTTCTCAACACACATAGAAATCCTGATTAATAAAAACATATTTATTCACAATAAATTTAACATAACACCAAACGAGATCAAGAATTCATTCTACTTTAAATTATTATATGTTTTATGTCATTTGTTACTTTTAAATAATTATAAATTAGAATTATATATTTATTTGGTTCTATAATTTTTTTTACCTTTTGGAATTATATAAAATTATATCTCATTCTTTACTTTAATCATGCATTAAAATGAAAACATTTCATTACACTTTAACATACATGAGTTATATGGTTGTGATCCATACCGAACAATAGTTAAATGTTTTCATCTATGTAAATATAATGTTTTGGTTAGTTTAAATTGTAGGGAGTGATATATTTATATAAATATTTAATTTTATTAATCAAGGGAATTAAATAAATAAAGTATAATTTTACAAAACATTATAATATTTTTACAATAATGTACTAGGATTTATTAAAATTTTATATAAAAGTTATTAATTTAACAATTAATTTTTGAAATTATTTAATTTGCGAAACCTTTCCCATAATACGATTCAATTTAATTATATTTATCATGGTATAAAAGATTAACTCCTTCATATGAGGTAAATTTTTTAAGTGTGAAAATTTCATTAGTAAAGATTTATTTTCTTAAAAATAATGTTTCTTTAATTGTAGATATATATATTTGGGAAAACAATTTAAATTAATATTACTAGTATTCATAACTATCTGTTTTCTCTTATATAATGAATATCATATTTTGATTATAAATATATGGTTTATATTTTATTTGTGTATTACATTGTTCATTTAGTAAATTGTCATTATAAAGGATTAGATTGTGATTTCACTATAAATTCAATTTTCTTTGACATTATTTTGGTATGTTTAATAATTTCCCAGATTAATTGGTTCATAGTTCAGTTTAGTAGTATATTCTTGTCACATGTGACCTTTATTCCCATTAGGATTGAATTATCATTATAATTTTACTTGTGAATATCTTATTGTAAATTATATAAAATGGGTTATCTCTCATAGTTTTGATGGCACTCAAAATAGAATGATTACTAAAGCACCTATAGAATTAGAAGACAACAAAACTAACATTTAATTAGATATTGACAATGTTATAGGTCTAGATGGGTTCTCAAATAAATTTTTAATGTTCAATTAGGACATTACTCATCCTGTAATTTTTAATGTCGTTAGATAGTTTTTTAATCATGACTTCATGAATTGTGGATGAATGCCATCATCATTTCCATAATTACAGATAAAGAGAATGATCATGATATCATGGACTTAACAACTGTATCCTCTGTGAACATTATTTCAAATGTGATCAGTAAAATCACAGCTACAAGTTTGGGAGGGATTGTTAAAGTGTTTATTACAAAAAACCTATATGGGATTTTTCCCAAAAATGAGTATTCAAAACTTCTATTACACTACATATGATTGTGTTAATATCATTAGGAGGATGGTGAAACATTGAAATATGAAACTTAAGTATGATATTTTCAAGTATTTTTATGTAATAAAATGGTGTTTGATTTTCATCATTATGAGAATGCATAGGTTTTCTAATTTGTGTATCATCTTTGTCAATTGTGTCCTTTGTCTTTATATGCTCTCTTTTATTGTCTATAGATCTCCTAGGATATTTTCTCAGTTCTCTAAATGGGTGAGGTAGGGGATCCATTTTTATGATTCTCTTTAATTTTTTTGTGGAATAAATCAGCACATGTCTTAATGATATTATGAATGTTTATCATATCAGAAAATTAATGTTAGAAGAGACCTCTTTGAACCCTCAAATTTTTTTATATAGATGAAATTCTTTTTTTGGGTAAAATTAAAAATCCAAACATTTATTATATTAATTCTATATTTGAGAACTATAAAAAAGTTGTTGGATAAGTGTTTAATTGGAGCATGTCCCCTAGGGTCTTTTGAGATGGCGAAACAGTATCCAAACAAAATTGAGTGGTTGTAATTCTAGGTGTTGAGAGATTAACTATTCCTTTTGAACATCATGGAGTTCCCCTATTTTAGGATAAAGGATAAAGGTTCTATATAGATAAATTTTTTCCAAAAAACTATAAATAAAATCGAAACTTGGAAAGGAAAACCAATGTTACAATCAAGTATTGTTTTTCTAGTTATCTTTTTTTCACTTCTATGTTTGTAAATTATTATTCAATATATATATGGCCTCGATATATTTTCATTGATTTGTATAATTTAATTTTAATTTTTTTTGGACTGGTTCTATTCATGAGAGGAAACATATTATAGTTTCATGGAGTAAGTGTATCAAGCTAGTGGAGTTGGGAGGTACGAGAATCAAGAACCTCATGCTATTTAATGAGGCACTTCTTTAAAAGTTCAATTGGAATATTCTTGATTAAAATGATTATTAACTGGAATTTATATCCAATATATTGTTAGTATACTTCTAAATGAGAATTCAATATACATCCCCTCATCATTTTATCCATCTATTAAGAATACCTATAATGGAATTATTGAATCATCAATGTGGATGGTATGCAGAGATTCATCCCTTAATTGTTATAGAACTTCTTGGATCTCAAGACCAATTATAGATTAATTGTAAATTATTCTTTCTATAAATAATTTTCAATTTATGGGTTTAAGAACAATATAATTGCACATGAACTATTTCAGGATTATCTCAAAGATGTGTTTTACACAAATGAATATATTTATAGGGATATCCTCATTCGGAAACCCAGTCTAACTGGGGTCTTTAGAACTAAGGAATATTATATATACAACTCTTATAGATCACTATATCCTCCCTCTTAGTTGTTCACCTACAGAACCTCTTACATACCAACTTTTTCATATCTTCTATTATAGAGAATTTGGAGGCACATGATTCCATTACATAGGTTACTTCAACATTTAGGTATCAGCTTTGAATTTATCTGTTATCTCTACCTTTGTGGAGAAGAATATACTCATCGCTTATTTGACTCTTGTGGTTATATGAACAGGATGTGGATGTATATACAAGATGTTTTTCATTGAAGATTCTACTTTGTCAAAATTGAATATTCTATGATCTCCACCAATAAGGTAGGTTGTAGTGAACAGGTGTTGGCCCTCTTATTTTCTACTATAGCTACTATAGTCTCCTTTATTTGAAATGTGAGGAATGGTTAAGCCTTTGAGGATCAGGCCATATATTTTCATGATGTTATCAATGAAATATATTTGAAAGTCATGATTGCTTCTAAATTCCAAACAATAGTAATAAAGAATGACTTATATAACCTTGTTACTATTAAATCTCTTAGTGTTAACTACATGACAAAAAATCATTGGTAGCTAAAATTTTCATATGGATACTCCAAATCAATCAGTGGTGAAAAATCAATGTTGATGGAGAAGAATTGGGAGGGATAAGGCGATTTAGTTATAGATGAATCTTATGCACCTTCTAGGGCCTCGTTTTGGTATGTTTTCATCACTTAATTGGTAATGGGAATGCGATTGAAGCTTTAATGTTTCTTTGATCAAAACTGTCAATTTTGGTCTTATCATGTTTGGAGTGATATATGGGTAGAATCTGATTCAACTAGGTTAGTTTAGATACTTATAAGTTGATCCATGAATGTTTCATAGAAGATACTTTTATAATGGATTGATTTTCTTTATCTTAATTCCCTGGCACTCGGCATTCCATCTTTCCCATTCCCGTGTATTAGTACACTACGTGATGATGCTTTTGTATATCTGACAATGTTCATGTACATGGCTCATTCCATGTACATCTGGCTAGGACATATCAATTTGGGAGTATATGACATGCCCTTGGATATGTTAATGTGCCCTTGTTATTGTACAATTCTAGTAAAACACCGAGCCAACAAGGAAGGGACACATGAAGTGTGATCCTTAACATCATCCAGAAACCCTAGACACCATTGATGTGTCCCCATATGGAATGTATCTCTTTAGTACACATCGTGTCGTCATGTTTTTCTAGAGACCATTTTTTCCACCAATATATGCCCTCTCTAATGCCTACTATGAATTCAGACTCGATCTCACTGAAAATAATAGATCTACACTGAATGTATTGTTCCTTTATGAATAACTAGATTCTAGCGACACAAAATTATTAGAAATTTTCTATATGCACGATTATCCATCACATGTTGGAGATCAATATATTAAGTATCCTAAACAATCAAATTTTATTCTACTTCAATTATCATACAATAAACAAGTCCTTTCAAGCATGGATGTAATAATTTGAACCATATCATCCTGAAATGGGTTTGAAACATCCAATTTTTTATTTTATGTTCATTTGAATTTCAAGGAAATTTCCCACTATGAATGGAGAAGTGGTGACGAAAACACCAATCATAACCATGGAGAAAAATCCTAGGATAATTTTAATGTTCTCCTTGTTCCATCTCCATTAGAATGATAAATGAAGATGTAAAATAAAAAGAACAATAAAATTACCCAAAGATATCCCTTCAAATATCCCATCCTAAAAAATAGTCAATACATGAATCAATTTGTTGATTGATTGATTAGAGTTCATTATATAAATAAAAAATGGGGATAAATCCAAAAAACAAAAATCCTACGGAGATTTAGATCGATCACAGATGAATAAAGATGTTAAATCATTTTCATTGGTGAAATCCGCTTATTATGCCTCACACTGATTGTGGGAACTTGATTTGGTTGTCTTCCTCCAATATATTTCATCAAATTCTCTCCAACGACTATCAATGATTTGTAGGGTTTTGTGGCTAATAATGATAATTATCCATAATTCTTTATTTGTAAAGATGATTAGGTCAGTAGGTTGATTAAAAATTAATTAATTTATTTATTTATTTTATTCAATTTATGCCCGCTATAACATTTTTCACAAATGCCTCACGCTGAATAAGGTTATGTCGGGCCTTAGGTAAAACATGCATTCTGAAATAAAAAGTTCATTAGATTTATAATTCTGGCCTCGGTTTAACATTTATTTAAAATTTTCTGGGAAATTGAATTTGCGTGATATTTAATATATTTAATATATTTCAAAAAATAATTCCAAGCACACCAGGCCTTGCAATATCACTCCAACTCAACTCCTGGCTCTAAAAATATTCTAGAAATATTCGATCAACTTACACAGAAAAAATGGTAAATTACATGAGTATTATAAATAATTTCACCCACATTAAGAAATTTTATTTTATATTAATTTATCAATTTTCAAATTTCATTATCAAATTATCATAGGATGAAATTTTGATATTTTTTCAAAAAAAATTAATTTTCATGGAATTGAGAAAAATAGATATATTGGAAAAACTATTGTTTCTTTTCATTGTAATATTAAATTATGAATTGAATTTAATATCAAATTATTAGAAGTGTCATTTAGATAAAAATAATATGAATAATTTCTTGAGAACCTTTTGATACATGGTTTTGGTATAGGTTCAATTTTTTGGCTCAAAATCAATTTTTTTAACATTACATGTTATTGAAAATTATGTGTTAATATCAACTATAATTTATACCAATAATTGGAATACAATTGGATGAAAAGGTATTTTTTCAATGATTAATAATGTAAAATTTATCTTATAATGCATTTTTGATACTTTTCTAAAGAAGTTAAAATTTTGGATATTAGTAAAAAATAATTGTTTTATGCGATATAATATATTTTATGATATCATCCAGAAATAAATTTGATATAGTAATTTAGTAAAAATATAGAATGACTCAATAATGATAATATACTACCAATATCATATATAAATAATTAAAAAAATATCAGTTATAAATTATAAATTATAATTATGAAATTCAATTTATGTGCCAATGTAGTGCTTGTGAATCACTTGAAGAGTCAAATTTACTATCATAATGATAGTATTTGAGAAGTAATAACTATTTAATTTAATTGAATAATTAATATTTTTTTAATTTATTAAATTTAATATTTTTATTAATCATGGAGATATATAAAATAAAATTTATCTATATGATTATACAGTGATTACGTAATGCATGAAAAGTAAAAATATAATATTAAATAATTTATCATGACATAGATTTGTGTAATTTTGAAAATTTAATAAAAAAAATAATTATGAATTACAATAAATTACTCTATTCAAATGATCTAATATTATTTTGATTTTTTTTAAATGTCCAAATCATTTCCACCCCAATGGTGCAGAAGTTAAGAAAATTGAATAAAAATTAATCAATTGACTTTAAAAATATAAAAAATGATAACATTATAGTAGTTTAGATATATAATTAATTTTATAGATATTTATTAATCATATAGGATAGTAAATGTTATTATATATTTAATTAATGGTGTTCATGATATTTTTATGTTAATAAAATATGATAGTAAAAAAATTACATTAATTGTATTTTATTTCAAATAATATATTATAAAATGATTTAAAAATAATAAAATCATGAAATATGATAATGGGATGTGAAATAATCTAAAATTTATTCATATGATAATTTTTATCCAACTATTTTTTAAAAAGTAAATTCATAAAACTTTAGTGGTAAAAATTTTCATACCGTGTCTAAAAGTAAATTTTTTTAGTGATGGGGTTAATCCCAAAGATAGGGTTTTGAATTGCACTGAAAATTATCCAAATTTTTGTTGGTGAAAATATGATAACCTTATCATATCTTATATTATAATTTTTTGTCACATGGTGAGATGTTAATAAAAATAATGACTTACTATATTTAAATTTGTTGTATATTTCCAAGAAAGACATGTACTTCACTATAAAAGGATGACACTTCTCCAATATTCATCACACAACAATGAGCGTCCTTGCTCAAAAAACCATTCCAAAAACACTTCTTAATAATCATAACCTTTTCCTAATGGTTTTTTATATTAAAAATACAATTTTTACTCTCCTTAATAAGAATTCCAAACGATGTATCTCAAATTGGATGTAATCATTTTTAGCGATTTCTTTCATTTTACATAATCTTATTCCTCCATTAATTATGAACAAACCATTCACATATAACAAATTCTATATATAACATATTCATAAAATATGTTATGATATTGTAACATCCTTATTTATATACTTTTCCATCACATGGGGAATGAAAACATCATCAATTCATACATGTGGACAACCACCTCTTCGAAGTGATGTGATTTATTTTTTATCACTAACTCACTAGGATAGTTCTATTGATGGATTTAATATATATATATATATATATATGATATTCATGAAATAATTAAGATTCATTAATTATAATATATAACTATCTTTATAACCATTTAACCTATTAAAAGATCATAACATCGCTAATGTGTATATTTGGAATACCACCTCCCTGAAGAGATTTCATTTGTTTCCAACATATTTATTTCATTGGGGATTATAAAATTGTATTTTATTTAAAATAATGAAATTATTTTTTTTATTATTATATATATAAAGGAATAATGATCCATTTAACTATTATTAACCTACAAGAATTATTTCTAAATTATGAACCAAATGTTAGGAAAAAACATAACATGGACATAATCCATTATTTAATTCAATTTTTCATTTTAATTAATGGATTAAATTATTTAGTGATAGTCAAACTGAAAATATAATAGTTCTTAAAAAATTTATTAATTAATATATCTTTGTTATAATGAAATTTAATAGATTAATATAGAAATTTTTATCTTGGGGTAAAGGGTTTCTTTACACATGATTAATTCATTGGGTTTTCATTTTAAACTTATTTACTATTTTATGTGGAATTTTGAGTGAAATGATGTTTGATTGTATGTTTTTGTGTATACACATTTTTTATATTTTAAAAATTTTACACATAATATCTTCCATGATTAAATAGTATCCTCACTAATATGATATTAATAAGGATTATTCATTCAATATTGTTTTCATGAGACATGGCCTATTTTATGAACCTGCTGCCTTTTGTAAATTACATATATTTTTTATATTGATATTTTATAATGAATTAATCCATAATAATATTATTTAATTTTCAAATTAAATTTTATTATTGATGATATATTTATTGAAATATTATAAATTTTTTTGTGGTTCTCATGGTTTCACTTTCAATTACTTAATGAATAATACTTTCCATAGACCGTGACTAATTTTTCATAGAATACTTACTCCCCCATGATTTTTTTGTAGAATTTAATATCATATAATTATGGGTTTAAGAGAACCATGATACGTTCCTTCATCAAATTTCTTATTGATCACAATATTACCAAAGTTGCACGGGATTCTCATCTCAAACTTCCTTCTTTGAGACATGTATTGATTGATTCACCAGTATTCATTTATATGTTTCATACATTGAATAATGATAATATAAGGACCTGACCTTAATCATTAGATAATATTGAATTAATTGAATAATTCAAATTCAGGATATTTTTAGGTTTAGAGTTTTAGATAATTAGGAAATAACTATTACATCTCAAAAGATTAAAAATTAGACACTTCTACTCAGTTTCCATTTTTTCCATAAAACAAAAACTATTGAAAAAAAGAGTCATGTCCATTTCAATGTTTTACCCAACATGATTTTTCTTTGATCCCATCCTTAACCCTATTCCACTTTATGTCCTGTGAAAAACATTTCAAAAACTTGGGATGATCATAAAAATCTCAGTAAGGGATACACAAGGAATGAAAACATTTAGTTTTTCAAAAAAACATGTAAACCATGAATAATTTATCATAAGTATTACTTTTCACCTTTACGAAGTAGTAAATACTCTTCACTGAATAAAATATCATTACTTACCCTTTTTTAACCAAAATATAACCATAAAACCCATATAAAGAACACATAACTTATGAAGGTAACTTTGGACATAAACATACTTAAATGGAATAACCATATGTTCGACTTCCACACATATCACTAAATGGAATATCCATTCGATCAACTTCCAAACCCAATGAATTGGAGGTTATAACGTAACCACCCGTCCTGGTTTTCATGGCACCACTCGTCATTTGGTTTATCACATAACCACCCGTCAAATGTACAAGTAAAATTATAAAAATAACAGAAAATATAAACATTTGAATATTAACATTTCATTTGAAATCACAATATATCCTTTCAAGATATTGACAAAATCAATGCTTTGTCAAACCATTTTCAAAACCATTTAATAAAGATATTTTTGAATCAAAGTTTCCCATACCACGTCGAAGCTTTGAAAGGAATTAACATTTTAAAATAGTAATGTCCATATAGATAAATCCTTAAAACCAATTTTAAAACATGGAAATTAATGATATATATTTAGAAGAATAAATATTTAAAATGATATTTTAGTTAAGGAGTTCTTAACCAAATAGGATATGCTTGAATAAAAATAGTCGAGGAATAAAATTTAATCAAAACATTCTTAATAACATTAGAGTAAATTTATTAATTATATAATATTCCAAAGGACAGTATATAAACCAAATCAAAGTGAATTGGCGTATATCAACAATGAAGTCTCAATGGAATGTAAATTGAGACGAAATCTATTATAAAGAAGGTATTCTTTGATTAAGGATAAATCAATTACATTATTATGTGTGAAAAATAAGAATACACCCCATATAAGTGGATATTATGTGTAAAACAATCGGATTTCATTCACAAATATTCATAGGATGACATATTCAAGAAGTATAAGTTTAACCCAAATAATTCTAATTGGGTTAAGAAGTTCCCTTACAAATATTCGATAGCCTAACATTGTCACTTTAAAATTCAGAAAATGAGCTGATGAGAGAGAAAATGGTATCTCATCATTTGGATATAAAATTTACAGCAATAAGGATATATAATAACATATCCCAACATAACAAGATGTAAATTAAAAGACATAACAAAAAGAAGTCTTTTAAAAGGGGAGGGTGAAAGGTTCCCTAATCGATTTGGTAACTTTTAAAAGTACACCACATGAAAGAAGGATCATACAATGAACATGTAAATACCCATAAATGAAAGTATATTACTCAAATAGTACAATCATGGGTAGTACATACACCACCCAAAAGGAAATAGTGTTAAATATAGCATGAATCTCAAGGGAATAAAAAGTGTGATGAAACCCTTTACCATGTTGTAATCAACTGAGTCGTATGACAAAAGTTAATAACCACCCAATGAATCACAAATTACCATGAATATAATTAAACTCATGATAATATATATCATATTTAAGTACACAATACAACACATGCAACAAATAAGTGGTGAACAATGGAAATCTCATGGAATTAAAAGTGAGATAACAAATCCCATACCTCGTGTTCGACTTGACTCGTTTGTTCCTTGTTTTTCCGGAATAATAAACGTAAGTTAATTTATACATGATTAATAATATTTTTCGATTTTATTATTTCTTTTATATCTCTTGTTACCTTTATATAACAATTATTTAATTATTTAGGTTCATATCGTACATTTTGTAGATGTTCAGAAGTTGAGTCAAAAATGAACTTGTTATAATTATAAATCGTCCTTGTGGTCAAAATTTCATTATTTCCGGAATTATATTAATAATTTTGATGTAGTATATATCATATATATCCAATATATATATATATATATATTTATAATATTACATAACATTTGGAGATAAGAAATTAAATGCACCGTTTATTGAGATGGTAAGCCGTACGTACACATGGACGCTACTTTCATTTCGATTTCATATTTTAGTGGAATAAAAACTTAATGATACAAAGTTATATTATAATTCCAGTATATTATCATATATAATATCATTAAATCCATCCTTTATACGTACCACATATGGTATTAACGGGTCATATCACTTTGAGGGGGCGGTAGTCCACACTTCCTCAAATGAAATTATCACGTTTACCCATAATGGAAACCATAAAGGTATGATATAAAAAGAAAAATACAGAAGCATAAAGAAAAAATAAACATAATATATATCATATATAAATACAGTTCCATCATAATGGCCACAATGAGAGGCGGTAGGAGATAATTGAAAAATCATCATTTCGCGAGGCATTTTTTTTCATCCACAGAAACATTATGTTCTTCACCTATTAGATGGAGGTGTGTGTAAGTTTAGTTAGAATCCATATAATAAAAAAATATTAGTATATTTCGGATACTGGTGTTTCTATAAAAGAAAGGAATAAAAAGAGTTTAGGGGTTGGAGATGTAAAATAAAAGAAAACAGTTTAAGAGAAACCATTACCTTTAATTTGTGTAACTCCCTTTGGTTTGAACCAAAAGGACTAATTGAAGATCCTTCTTCCTAAGGTAATGATTATATGTGGAATAGAGGGATGTATGGAGCTTAATTGGGAATATTTTGGATGAGAAAAACTGCTTGAGAGGTGTGAGGAATTGGTTAGAAGTTTTCTCCATTTATAAGGGAGAGGAGGGGCTCTTTAGGAATGTGTGAAAACATTATTTTATAATAAACAAATCTTAGGTTTTAAAAGGTCCAAAACCCATTAAAGTAGAAGATAAGATGACTAGTATTGGAAGTAAAATCATAAAATAGTAATTGGACAGGATTTGGATATTATTTTAGTATTTATAAACTTATTTATTTAAGTCATTTATTTATGAGTGAAAAATTGCATCATTATTGTGTCATAAATAATTTAATTTATTCAATGTCTAAAAATTATTGAAAAAATACCATGATGTATGAAATATTTTTATATTTATAATGAATATTTATAGTCAAAAATATAACTTATATAACTCCATGAAAATATTAATTTACAAAGAGATATTTGTTTATGTCATTTTTGCCTTTACATTAAGTTAATTAAAATAAAGTGACATTATCACTCATAAGTGGCTCCATGGGGTCCCAAAACCAACCCAAGGATGAACATGGTTGGCCATGACTCATCCAATAAGGTTAGTAAAAGTGTTAAGGTAATTTGGAATAATTATAATATCCTTTCTACCTTGAATTGCCATATTTACCTTTTAACCGTGGTAAATAAAAGTCAAAAGTTACTATTTACCAAAAATTATTTTCTTCTCTTTGAATCAAATTTTTCTTACCAATAACAACAATGTATTTAGTATTTTTTAAATTCAATTCATAGAATTAGTAAAATTTCATTTAAATAAAAAAGTCAGTTTTTTAAACTACCGCTTAGTGGTGTCACTATTCATCAAAAATTGATGTTTTTTAGAAAGATACAAAAAATTCATTCTAAGCAATATTTGATATTTTGGAATCAAAAATTATTTCTATTTTACCAAATTAAAAACATAGAAGTTTAATTATTTAATTTAATATTAATTCCCGTTGTCAAAACAAATAGCGTGGTTTTAAGAAACAATATCTATCAAAAGATTGACACTTGTTTTGTCCAATTTCAAAGTGAAATTAATTCCAATGACCAACATTGGATTAAATGGTAAAAATATATTCTAATTACACTTTAAAACTAATTAAAAAGATAATATAACCATAAAAATAATTTATTTTAAAAGGCAATTTTTTATTAAAATATAGTATATTTCACTATTCATTAAAAAATGAATTTTATTAGAAAAAAACCAAAACTTTACCCAAATTAAATTTTGATGTCCCTATTATAAATAAGAATTTAATTTTTTCAAATAGAACATATAAAAGTGACCAAGACTAGATTTAATGAGGGTTCACCATTAAAAGGCGATAAATCGACCTTTTAGTGAATATTAGAGTATTTATGCTTCAAATCGAATTCTTTTCTTATATTATGAATCTAAATTTTATTGTACAAAAGTAAAAACATTTAAAAAACATGTATAATAAAATTTTAGTTAGTTCTATTCATTCCCTCCAATACAACGACTAGGCGTTAATTACCATTTAAAATAATAATATTATATTATTAGTGTGCAACGTAAGATTTCAAAGAAACCTATTGTTGCTTAATGGGTAAGCCATCGGGCATAGAGTCCCCTTTAATGTAAAATTAATATTTAAATCAAAAATATTAATAAATATGCAAAATTTCTTGTTCTCTATTTACCTGGGATGTAACATCCTTCCCCCCTTTTGGGAATTACATCTTTGCAATTTTGAAACTGGGCATGGAAACTTCATTAAAAGTCCCACATCGGAAAACAGTCAGTAAAAATATCACTTTAAAAGAATAAAATGAGAAGTACAAAGGTCACCCAAGACAACAAATACTAGTATTCCATGAAAACATGGATATGGAGGAGAAAACAAACCATAATGTTCGGATGGAGAGTGATATAAAACATGATTAGGAGAAAGTTAACCACCAGAAAATCACAAACATGTGATGGGTTAAACAGTCTTTGATTCCCCAGTTGGAAAAGGTAATAGAAAACATTTTTGTTTTATGTTACATTTTATTGAGGAATTTATTTATGAGCTTAACTAAAAACATAAGGAAACATACTTACTTGTCATTTAGATTTTCATCCATTACTAGATTTCTAACATAAGCTAATATTTTCTCCAAACGATGAGTATTTTGGATGACTTCTTGACATTAAAAGCGCTATAATCAGCTTAGAGAGAATCACATAATCCAAAAAAAAGATGAATTATATATTTTCCATGTTTTTAGACAGTAAACAAAACCAAAAAAGTTAGTACAGGGTCAAGTAATCCCAAAAATTGATAATCATTTATAAAAATAAAAACTACTCTTAATCTTAAAAATTTGTTAAACATTACCCAAACTTCAAAAAAGATCATTCGATAAACAATTGTCTATAAAATTAATCAAATTAATCCACACTAATATCGAAACCCAAAATTCAGAAGGATTTTATCACATAATCTTCCGAAGATAAATCTTAACATTTAACTCCAAAAACATAGACTACTCTTAAAGTCTCATACTGAAGCATAATTAGCCAAATCACATATTCTCTATGATAGGTTAGTCATTTCCATAAAAAACCCAAATCACCATATTTCCACAATAAAAACCTAGATTCATCCCAAATAAAATATAAACCATTTCTCATCAAAAGAGAAGATAATTATTCATTAAATAACATTTTCATATTTCAAACTTCATGGTTACACATACTATAAAAAGTCTTCCAATATAATCCCATCATCAAAAGAGCCTTAATACATTTACGTATTTCATCATCTTAAAATCTACCATAACTCTTGAATCCCTTATATCTCAACTTCTTAATCATTCAACATTCTTCATGATCCATTAACCATTCTTTACCAACTTATTATAAAATACTTCTTTCCTATAAACAAAATCACGACTCATAACCTAAGATTCAATAATATCAAAACATATGTTATGAATTAATACATACCTTTCATTGTCCATTTTCAGTTTCTTCATCCTCAATCAGAATGGCATTAGTTATTAGTAAACATATATTTGTACGACCCAAGTGATCCCATTCCCGAAGCTTCTTCATGGGACATCTGTTTGTATAATGACCATGCACACCACATTTAAAACATTCAATTGATCCCTCAGAAATAACTTATTTCTCTTTCCAAGAGTCAACTGGATGATTCTTTTTTCCATGACAGGTTCTTGCTTTATGACCTTTTTCTCCACATCTATAGCATCTTCCCATCCCTTTGACACATTTTCTTATGTGTTTCTTTCCTTATCTTTGACACTTAGGATTTTGAATAAACATACCATTATGATTATTACCTGAACTTCCGTGGGGACTTGTTTCTCCCATATACGATGCCTTATAAAAATCACCAAGGTTAAGGTGGTCAATCATGATTCCATATAGTTGGTTGAGAATAACCATAATAGTTCTCATTGTATCTCCCATTTCATGCAATTTCACATTCAGAAAACCGTCACAATTTTCTTCACATACACTGTTACTTTGGTTCCTACTAGATCCATCCATTTACTAAAACCAAAATGGTTAGTGTGAGTGTATCAGTAAAATCATCATATAATATATTAACATGAGGGTAAATAGTAATATATACTTATTCAAGTTATCTTAAACTCATTTACTTTATCAAAAAAAACTATGACTCTTTCTAAAATCCTAACCATTATGGTTACGTAACTTATGCTTAAAGAATAACCTAAAATCTAATGTTATATAAACTGACCTTTGATACCAACTATAAGGACCCGACCTTAATCATTACATAATATTAAATTAATTGAATTATTCACATCGAGTATCTTTTCAGGTTTAGAGTTTTAGAGAATTATGACATAACTATTACATCTCAAAAGATTAAAAAGTAGACACTTATTCTCAGTTTGTGTTTTATTTCGATAAAATAAAATCTCTTGAAAAAAAGATTCATGTCCATTTTCATGTTTTATATAGCATGATTTTCCTCTGATACCATCCTTGACCCTATTCCACTTTATGTCCTGTGAAAAATATTTCAAAAACTTGGGATGAGAAAAAAAAGCTCAGTAAGGGATACACAATGAAGGAAAACTATTAGTTTTTCAAAACAACAAGTAAACCATGAATACTTTATCATAAGTAATACTTTTCATCTTTATGAAGTTATAAATACTCTTCACTGAATAAATGATCATTACTTACTATTTTGTAACCAAAAGATTACCGTAAAACCCATATAAATAACACATAACATATTATGGTAACTCGGGACATAAACATACTTAAATGGAATGACCATACGGTCGACCTCTACACATATCACTAAATGGAATAGCCATACGGCCGACTTCCATACCTAATGCATTGGAGGTTATAACGTAACCACCTGTCCAGGTTTTCACGGCACCACCCATCATTTAGTTTATCATGTTACCACCCATCAAATATCCATGTACCATTATAAAAATCATAGCAAATATAAATATTTCACTATTGAAATTTCATTTGAAGTCACAATATATCGTTTCAAGATATTGATGAAATCAATGCTTTATCAAACCATTTTCAAAACCATTTAATAAAGAGATTTTTTGAATCAAAGGTTCTCATACCACTTTGAAGCTTTTAAATGAATTAAAACTTTTAAATAGTAATTTCCATATAGATAAATCCTTAAAACTATTTTAAAAACATGGACATTAATGAGAATGATTTAGAAGAATAAATCCTTAATGTGATATTTTAGTTAAGGGGTTCTTAACCAAATAAGAGATGCATGAATACAAATAGCTGAGGAATAACATTTAATCAAAACGTTATTCATATCGTGAGAATAAAGGTATTCATGATATAATATGCCAAAGGAAAGTATATACACCAAATCAAAGTGAATTGGCACATATCAATAATGAAGTCTCAATGGAATGTAAATTGAGACAAAATCCCTTATATAGACTGTATCCTTTGATTAAGGATAAATCAATTACATAATTATGTGTGAAAAATAATAATACACCCAATATAAGTGGATATTAAGTGTAAAACAATAATAGGTCATTAAAACATATTAATAGGACGACATATTCAAGAAGTATAAGTTTAACCCAAAGAATTCAAATTGGGTTAAGAAGTTCCCTTACAAAAGTTCGACAGCCTAACAACGTCACTTTAAAATTCAGAAAATGAGTTGATGAGAGAGAAAAAAGTATCTTATCAATTAGACATAAAATTTACAGAAAAAGGATATATAATAACATATCCTAATATAAAAATATGTAAATTAAAAGACATAACAAAAAGAAGTCTTTTAAAAGAGGAGGGTGAAAGGTTTCCTTACCGATTTGGTAACTTTTGAAATGTACACCACATGAAAGAAGGATCATACAAGGAAGATTTAAATACCCATAAATGAAATTATATTACTCAAAGATTTCAATCATGGGCAGTAAATAAACCACACAAATGGAAATAGTGTCAAATATAGCATGAATCTCACAGGAATAAAAAGTGAGATGAAACCCTTTACGACGTTGTAATCAATTGAGTCGTATGACCAAAAGTTAATAACCACCCAATGAATCACAAAATACCAGGAATATAATTAAAATAATGATAATATATATCAAATGTCAGTACACAATGCACCACATTCAATAAATAAGTGCCGAACAATGGAAATATCACGGAATTAAAAGTGAGATAAGAAATCCCTTACCTCGTTTGACTTGACTCGTTTGTTAATTGTTCTTCCTGAATAATAATGTTAAGTTAATTTCTACTTGATTAATAATATTTTTAATGTTTATTATTCATTTTATATCACTTGTTACCTTGCTATAACAATTAGTTAATTATTTGAGTTCATATCGTACATTTTGTTGATGTTTGGAACTTGAGTCAAAAATGAACTTGTTATTATTATAAATTGTCCATGTGGTCAAAATTTCATTATATTCATAGTGATATTCATCATTTAGATGTAATATATATCATATATATCCATTATATATATATATATATGAATTTATAATAGTACATAACATTTGGAGATAAGAAATGAAGTGCACCGTTCATGGAGACGGTAAGCCGTACGTACGCATGAACGCTACTTTCATTTCTATTTCATATTTTAATGGAATGAAAACATAATGATACATAAGTTTTTTATAATTTCAGTATAGTATCTTATATAATATCATTAACTCTATCCTTTATATGTACCACGTATGGTATGAACGAGTCATATCATTTTGAGGGGGTGGTAGTCCGCACTTCCTCAAATTAAATTATCGCATTTACCCATAATGGAAACCATAAAGGTATGCTATAAAAAGGAAAATAAAGATGCATAAAAAAAATAAACATAATATATATCATATATAAATACAGTTCCATCATAATGGCCACCATGAGGGGTGGTAGGAGATAATTGAACAATCATCGTTTCGTGAGGTGTTTGTTTGCCATCCACAGAAACATTATGTTCTTCACCCATTATATAGAGGTGTGTGTATGTGTAGTTCGAATCCTTATCATAAAAAATCTTAGTATATTGATGATACTTGTGTTGTTATAAAAAAAATATATAAAAAGAGTTTAGGGGTTGGAGATGTAAAATAAAATAAAACAGTTTAAGAGAAACCATTACCTTTAATTTGGGTAACTCCCTTTGGTTTGAGCCAAAAGGAAATATTGAAGTGCCTTTGGCCTAATTTAATGCCTCTATGTGGAATATAGGGATTTAGGGAGCTTAATTGGGCATATTTTTAACGATCCAAAAAGCTTTATAGGTGTGAGGAATTGGTTAGAAGTGGTCTCCTTTTATAAGGGAGAGGAGGGGCTCTTTAGGAATGTGTGTAAACATTATTTTATAATAAACTTAGCTTAGATTTAAAAAGGCCCAAAACACATTAAAGGAGAAGATAAGATGACTCCTATTTGAAATAAATTCATTAAATAGGAATTGGACAGGATTTTGATATTATTTTAGTCTTTATAAACATATTTATTTAAATCATTTATTAATGAGGTAAAAACTGGATCATTATTGCATCATAAATAATTTAATTTATTAGATGTATAAAAATTAAAGAAAAAATACCATGATGTAGGAAATATCTTTATATTTATAATTAATATTTATATTTAAAAATATAACTTATATAATACGATGTAAAAATTAATTTATAAAGACATATTTGTTTATGTCATTTTTGCCTTTACATTAAGTTAATTAAAATAAAGTGTCATTATCACTCATAAGTGGCCCCATGGGGTTCCAAAATCGACCCAAGGATTCCCATGGTATTCCATTACTCATAAAATAAGGTTAGGACAAGTGTTAAGGTAATTTTTAATAATTATAATATTCTTTTACCTTGAATTACCCTATTTACCTTTTAATCGAGGTAAATAAAAGTTAAAAATTACTATTCACTGAAAATTATTTTCATCTATTTAAACCACATTTTTCTTACTAATAACAAACATTTATGTAGGATTTTTGAAATTCAATTCACAAAAGCAATAAAATTTCATTTAATTGAAAAATTCAGTTATTTTTATCTTCCACATAGTGGTTTCACTATTCATCAAAATTGATGTTTTTCAGAAAGATACAAAAAATTTAGTCTAAATTATATTTAATATTATGAATTCAAAAATTATTTCTATTTTAGAAAATTAAAAACATAGATGTTTCATTATTTAATGTAATTTTAATTCCCATCGTCAAAACAAATAGCGTGTTTTTAAGAAACAATATATGTATAAAGATTGACACTTGTTTATGTCCAATTTCAAAGTGAGATTAATTCCAATGACCAGTATTGGATTAAATGGTAAAAATATATTCTATTTACACTTTAAAACCAATTAAAAAGATAATATAACCATCTAAATAATTTATATTAAAAGAAAGTTTTGAATTAAAATATAGTATTTTTCACTATTCATTAAAAAATGAATTTTATCAGAAAAATACCAAAATTTTTCCCAAAGATAATTTTGATGTCCCGATTATAAATAAGAATTTAATTTGGTCAAATAGAATATATAAATGTGACCAAAACTATATTTGAAGAGGGTTCACCATTAAAAGGTGATAAATCGACCTTTTAGTGAATATTAGAGTATTTATGCTTAAAATCGAATTCTTTTCTTATTTTAAGCCTCTAAATTTTATTGTATAAAAGTAATAACATTTAAAAAACATGTATAATAATATTTTAGTAAGTTATATTCATTCCCTCCAATACAACAGCTAGTCGTTAACTACCATTTAAAATAATAATATTATATTATTAGTGTGCAACGTATGATTTCAAAGAAACCTATTGTTGCGTATCGGGTACGCCATCAAACAAAGAGTCCACTTTAAAGTAAAATTAATATTTAATTCACAAATATTAATAAATATTAAAAAATTTATGTTCTCTATTTACCTGGGATGTTACATCCTTCCCCCCTTTTGGGAATTTCATCCTCGCAATTTTAAAACTAGGCTTGGAAACTTCATTAAAAGTCCCACATCAGAAAAGAGTCAGTAAAAATATCACTTTAAATAAAAAAACAGAAGTAAAAAGGTCACCTGAGACAATAGATACTAGGATTCCATGAAAACATGGATATGTTGGAGAAAACAAACCATCATGTTCTGATGGAGAGTGATAGAAAACATGATTAGGAGAAAGTTAACCACCATAAAATCACAAACTTGTGATGGGTTAAACAGTCTTTGATTCCCCTATTGGAAAAGTTAACAGGCAAATTTTTTGTTTTTTGTTACGTTTTATTGAGGAATTTATTTAGTAGCATAACTAAAAACAAAGGGAAACATACTTACATGTCATTTATATTTTCATCCTTTACTAGCTTTCTAACAAAAACTCATATTTTCACCAAACGATGAGTAATCGGGATGACTTGTTCACATTAAAAGCACTATAATTGACTTTGAGAGAATCATATAATCCATAAAAAGATGAAATATATATTTCCCATGTATTTAGACCATAACCAAAACCAAAAAAGTTAGTACAAGGTCAGATAATCCCCAAAAAGGATAATCCTTTATAAAAAAAAGTACTCTTAATCTCCGAAATTTGTTGAAAATTACCCAAATTTCAACAAAGACCATTTGATAAACAATTGTCGGTAAAATTCTTCAAATTAATCCAAAATAAGATTGAAACCCAAAATTCACATGGATTTTATCACATAATCTTCCAAGATAAATCTTAACATTTAACTCCAAAAATATAGACAACTCTTAAAGTATCATACTGAAGCATAATTAGCCAAATCACATATTCTCTATAATAGGTTAGCAATTTCCATAAAAAAAACCCAAATCATCATATTTCCCAAATAAAAACCCAGATTCCTCCAAATAAAATTTCAAACATTTCTCATCAAAATAGAAGATAATTATTCCTTGAATAACAATTTCATATATTAAACTTTAGGGTTACATATACTATAAAAATCCTTCCAATATAATCCCATGATCAAAAGAGCCTTAATTATTTTAAGTATATCATCATCTTAAAATATACCATAACTCTTGAATACCTTATATGTTGACTTCTTACTCATTCAAGATTCTTCATGATCCATTAACCATTATTTACCAACTTATTCAGAAATACTTATTTCCTACAAACAAAATCATGAATCATAACCTAAGATTCAATAATATCAAAACATATGTTATGTATTAATCCGTACCTTTCATTGGTCATTTTCAGTTTTTTCATCCTTAATATAAATGGAATTAGGTATTGGCAAACATATATTTGTATGATCCAAGTGATCCCATTCCCGAAACATTTTCGTTGGACATTCCTTTGTATAATAACCACACACACCAAATTTAAAACATTCAATTGATCCCTAAAAAAGAACTTCTTTCCCTTTCCCAGACTCAATTGGATGCTTCCTTTTTCCATGGCATGATCTTGCTTTAAGACCTTCATTTCTACATCTATATAATCTTCTCGTCTCTTTGAAACATTTTCTTATGTGTTTCTTTCCACATCCTTGAAGCTTAGGTTTTTTAATATACTTTCTTTTATGATTATTACCTGATCTTCTGTGGGGATTTGTTTCACCCATATATGATGCCTTATAAATATCACCAAGGTTCAGGTGGTCCATAACGATACCAGATTTTGGGTTTAGAATAACCATAAGAGTTCTCATTTCAGCTCCCATTTCATTCAATTGATCTTCAGAAAACCGTCATAGTTTTCTTCACATCCACTGTTACATTGGTGCCTGCAGATCCATCCATTTACTAAAACCCAAAGGGTCAGTTTGAGTATATCAGTAAAATCATCATATAATATATTATGAGGAGGGTAAATAGTAAGATATACTTATTCATGTTATCTTAAACTCATTTACTTTATCAAAAAATAAACTATGAATCTTTCTAAAATCCTAACCATTATGGTTATGTCACTTATGCTTAAAGAATACCATAACCTCTAAAGTTATATAAACCGACCTCTGATACCAACTATAATGACCCAACCCTAATCATTACATAATATTGAATTAGTTGAATAATTCACATTGAGGATCTTTTCAGGTTTAGGTTTTATAGTTTAGTACATAACTATTACATCTCAAAAAATTAAAAAGTAAACACTTCTACTCAATTTCAATTTTTCCCATAAAATAAAAACTCTTGAAAAAAATATTCATATCCATTTCCATTTTTTAGAAAGAATGATTTTACTTTGATCCCATCCTTGACCCTATTCCACTTTCTGTTCTGTGAAAAACATCTCAAAAACATTGGATGAGCATAAAAAGCTCAGTAAGGGATACACAAGGAAGGAAAACTGTTAGTTTTTCAAAACAACAAGTAAACCATGAATACTTTCTCATAAGTAATACTTTTCACCATTATGAATTAGTAAATAATCTTCACTGACTAAAAGATCATTACATACCCTTTTGTAACCAAAAGATTTCCATAAAACCTATATAAAAAAACATAACATATAAAGGTAACTTGGGACATAAACATACTTAAATGGAATAACTATACGGTTGACTTCCACACATATCACTAAATGGAATAGCCGTACGGCTGACTTACATACCCAATGCATTGGAGGTTATAATGTAACCACCCATCCTAGTTTTCACGACACCACCCGTCATTTGGTTTGTCACGTAACCACCCGTCAAATGTCCAAGTACCATTATAAAAATCACAGAAAATATAAACATTTCACTGTTAAAATTTCATTTGAAATCACAATATATCGTTTCAAGATATTGACAAAATAAATGCTTTATCAAACCATTTTCAAAACCATTTAATAAATAGATTTTTGAATCAAAGTGTCCCATACCACATCGATGCTTTTAAATGAATTAAAATTTTAAAATAGTAATGTCCATATAGATAAATCCTTAATTTTTTTTTAAAAATGGACAGTAATGAGAATGATTTAGAAGAATAAATCTTTAAAGCAATATTTTAGTTAAGGAGTTCTTAACCAAATAGGAGATGCTTGAATAGAAATAGTTGAGGAATAACATTTAATCAAAATGTTATTCATATCATGAGAATAAAGGTATTCATGATATAATATTCCAAAGGACAGTATATACACCAAATCAAAGTGAATTGGTGCATATCAACAATGAATTCTCAATGGAATGTAAATTAAGACGAAATCCCTTATAAAGATGGTATCCTTTGATTAAAGACAAATCAATTACATAATTATGTGTGAAAAATAAGAATACACCCAATATTAGCGGATTTTAAGTGTAAAAAAAATCATAGGTCATTCACCCATATTAATAGGATGACATATAAAAGAAGTATAAGTTTAACCCAAAGAATTCAAATTGGGTTAAGAATTTCCCTTACAAAAATTCGACAGCCTAATGACGTCTCTTTAAAATTCAGAATATTAGTTGATGAGAGAGAAAAGGTTATCTCATCACTTGGACAAAAAATTTACAGCAATAAGGATATATAAGAACAAATCCCAACATAACAAGATGTAAATTAAAAGACATAACAAAAAGAAGTATTTTAAAAGAGGAGGGTGAAAGGTTTCCTTACTGATTTGGTAACTTTCAAAATGTACACCACATGAAAGAAGGATAATAAAATGAAGATGTAAATACAAATAAATGAATTTATATTACTCCAAGAGTAAAATAATGGGAAGTAAATAAAACACACAAAAGGAAATAATGTCAAATATATCATGAATCTCACAATATTAAAAAGTGAGATGATACCCTTTACCACGTTGTAATCAATTGAGTCGTATGAACAAAAGTTAATAACCACCCAATTAATAACAAAAAAACATGAATATAATTACATTAATGATAATATATATCAAATGGTAGTACACAATACACCACATATAATAAATAAGTGGCGAACAATGGAAATATCACAGAATTAATAGTGAGATAAGAAATCCATTACCTCATGTTTGACTTGATGCGTTTGTTCCTTGTTCTTCCAGAATAATAACCTTAAGTTAATTTATACTTTATTATGAATATTTTTCAAGTCTATTATTCCTTTTTTATTACTTGTTACCTTGCTATAAAAATTAGTTAATTATTTGAGTTCATATCGTACATTTGTTCGATGTTCGGAACTTGAGTCAGAAATGAACTTGTTATAATTATAAATTGTCCATGTGGTCAAAATTTCATTATATCCAGAATGATATTCATCATTTATATGTAATATATATCATATATATCCAGTATAAATATATATATATGTATTTATAATAGTACATAACATTTTGAGATAAGAAATGAAATGCACCGTTCATGGAGACGGTAAGCCGTAGGTACGCATGAACGCTACTTTCATTTCTATTTCACATTTTAATGGAATGAAAACATAATGATACTTGGCATATTATAATTCCAGTATAGTATCATATATAATATCATTAAATCCATACTTTATACGTACCACGTATAGTATGAACAAGTTATATCACTTTGAGGGGGTGGTAGTCCGCACTTCCTCAAATAAAATTATCACGTTTACCCATAATGGAAACCATAAAGGTATGATATAAAAAGGAAAATACAGAAAAATAAAGAAAAAATAAACATAATATATATCCAATAAGGTTATGAAAAGTTTTAATGTAATTTTGAATAATTATAATATCCTTTTTACCTTGAATTACCATATTTTTCTTTTAACCGCGGTAAACAAAAGTCAAAAGTTACTATTCAAAAAATTATTTTCATCTCTTTGAACCAAATTTTTTAATAATAAAAACCATGATTGTCAGATTTTTGAAAATAAATTCACAGAAGTGATAAAATTTCATTTAAATGAAAAATTCATTTTTTTAACTACCACTTAGTGGTTTCACTATTCATTAAAAATTAATGTTTTTCAGAAAGATACCAAAAATTCAGTCTAAGCTATATTTGAAATTTTTAATTCACCAAATTCAAAACATAGAATTTGAAATATTTAATATAATATTAATTTCCGTTGTAAAAACAAATAGCGTGTTTTTAAGAAACATATCTGTCAAAAGATTGACACTTGTTTATGTCCAATTTCAAAGTGAAATTAATTTCAATAACAACCATTGGATTAAATGGTAAAAATATATTCTAATTTCACATTAAAAAAATAAAAAGATAATATAACCATATAAATAATTTAGATCAAATAGAAGTTTTGAATTAAAATAGAGTATTTTTCATGATTTATTAAAAAAATGTATTTTATCAGAAAAATACCAAATTATTTCCCAAAGTAAATTTCAATATCCCAATTATAAAGAAGAATTTAATTTGGTCATATAGAACATGTAAAAGTGACCAAAACTATATTTAAAGAAGGTTCACCAATAAAAGGTGATAAATCGACCTTTTAGTGAAGGTTAGAGTATTTATGCTTAAAATAAAATTCTTTTCTTATTTTAAGCCACTATATTTTATTAGATAAAATTAAAAACATTTAAAAAAATGTATAATAATGTTGTAGTTAGTTTTATTCATTCCCTCCAATACAACGGCTAGGCATTAACTACCATTTTAAATAATAATATTATATTATTAGTGTACAACATAAGATTTCAAAGAAACCTATTGTTTCGTATCGGGTAACCCATCGAACATAGAGTACCCTTTAAAGTAAAATTAATATTTAATTAACAAATATTAATAAATATGAAAATTTTAATGTTCTCTATTTACCTGGGATGTTACAGATAATTAATATCATTAATTGTTTTACACTCAGGGAAGTTTATGTTTCTTTATAGGGCCTTTATATGAATGTATTTTTTTTGGGTTTAAATGGTCATAATAGATTTTTTCAATAAAAAAGTTTTTAAATGTTTTTAAATACATATAACAAAACTCCTACTCCATTTTATTTTTTTATATTAGTATAAATTGTTTCTAAATCTAATTTTTCCTATTTTTATTTTCCTTAAAATTTATCTTCTTCTAATATATTTAAACAATATATATCTTATTTATTTTTCCATGATTTACATTTGAAAATATTTAAAAAGGTTTAAATGAATTATTGTTTTTAATGTTTATGACATTGATATATTTTATAGCTATAATTACCTAACCTGAACTATAGATTCAATGATGGAGAGACACAATACATCAAATGCACCTCATCGTATACAATATATTGCTGAGTAGAAGTGAGGGTCTGAACACCATTAGCAGGGATACTATACAGTATATATGTCATATATTATCTCTAATAATGTAATAAAATATAGCTACTCGATGTATGCAAGGAAGAAGAAAATAATATCCAATGGAAGACATTTCATATAATAAAAAATAACCTCATGGTGTGGATATCTAACTAGGGAAATAGTTCTAAAAGATAAATAAAAAATAAAAGTTATAAATAATCTGGGGTCTATCCTGATCCAGCCACTACATCCATGCTACATGAAAAAACTATCGATAATATGCTCATTTCCCTTTCTTAGATCCATATATATAGAGTATTCATAGACAATGAGATTTTTATGTAGTGTTTGTTTAATAAAACCATGTATAACAGCACATACATGTCATTAATATATATAAAAAGTTATAGTAAATGAATTACATTATAATAATAAATTCATATGGTAGAATAATAATCATATATTGAACAACAATGTTCCCAACAATCCACTAAAAGCCTTGAAATTAACCACTTATACTCCATATTTGTTTTAATATCAGGATATTGGATGTAAAGAATATGAATCCACATAGAAAGTAGGAAAAATGTGTGTAATATAAAGGAATCATGTGAACATGATCATTTTTATCATCTTATAATCATGTTAATTATTCTAATAAACATACACAAGATATCATCCCATTTTTATACTCAAAATACACTAGAAATAATGTAAACATATAACTTGTATCCACCCAAAATCTAGTGAATATCATGGATTCTACAATGTGTATAGTTTTCCTATCCTGTTTTCTGATCTATCATTACTATCATCAATTATTTTTCACACTACCCCTCTATAGGATAACAATGTTATGATGGTCTACCGTTACTGAGAAATAAGAAAAATTCCTCCAAAGGTATGGTACTATAGACAATAGGGTAGAGCATAAAATAAAATGAAAAAAAACATCATCATTAGAAAAGAATATGAAATTTAAATAAATATTATCACCACCCACATGATCAAACAAGGGAAAATATTACACCTTGATAAGAGTATAATAAATAGGTCTCAAAGGCTTTGCACTCACCCACATGTGATCACAATCATGCATAGTAATAAAATATAGAAAAATAAGATAAATATAAAGTAATAATGTGCACATTCTTTCATAAATGAAAAAAACATCCTTCCTCGGAGTCTTTGAGTAAGAAAACTAATAATCATTCTTCTTTGACACCAATACAATGTCACGCACGTATAGAGAACTAGATCACACCATAATGATGCTTTTTCTAGGTTCTTGTTTGTTATGAAAGATGTTTAGAAATGTTTTTTTATAATCCAAAACCTCATGGATTGCTCCTATATAACCAATTACAAGGTATTCCAGTGTATTAAATGTCAATTCATCCGATCCATTATTGACATTATAACATATCACACATTCTTCATCGAATATAGAAGAGAACATAATTTCTAGATAAAAAACATTGGTTTGACATCAATCAATCAAATGAAATGAGATTCCGAATGTGGGTAAAGTATAAGATAGTATCATGATAATAAATAAATGGATAAATATCGATAACTATCAACCATTAATAAGTAATTTAACTACATTAAAATGGGGTATTTTTGATAAGTTGAAACCCACACCAATCTAGTAGTGATTCAACAAGCTTTCATTATTTTTCAGAAAATTCATGCATTAAGTGTTCTCAAACTAGATCAATGAATCAACTCCAGATAAAAGACATAGATAATGTATAATAACAAATAATATGTGGTTTCTTCACCTACCTTATTTATATATCTTCAACCCACATCAATTCACATATATTATTATTCAGAATAGTATAATTCTTCTTGTAAGGCTATAGGTGTCTTTGAAATCAAGAGAAATTCCTATACATAGATGAATAGGTAAATTTATTCAATAAATTACCATTAATGTGATATTAAAATCAAAAAATTATCAAGTATATGGTTTGGATTCAAGATTTTAAAAAACATGCACCAATTATGCACCCTGTATATGCTTATGGATAAGCAATAAGATTTGGCCTCATATTTTTTTAAATAGTCTTATAATCAAGTTGTTAAACACTTGATATTTAAGAATCGTTTTTGATGTGGGGTTGTGTGGTTTTCAAAATTATACCCCATAAATAGGTTTCACACTTTGATCCACTATATCTAGTTCAATGTCTTCCTATATAATCTTCATGGGTTTTAAAAAATAGTTCCTAAAGCATGTACCCTTTAAAAGGACCTAAAAACATTTCAAACCCATCTGAAAAACCACTTATAACTCAACCAAATTATTTCACATATCAAAAAAATATGATTAATGATAGTAATTAACTCATAATAAACCTGAGATATTTGAGGACATTACATTCTCCCATATAAATTGTTCTCATATTTGATAAGCATCACTAGGAATCTAGACCAAACTACTTAGGACACTATGCCTGATATTCTTCCTCTCGCTCTGGTGTCCCCTATAATATTTATCGATACCGCCATAAAATCTATACAAATGGTACCATTATTCCTTGATAAATATTCTCACTCCTCACTTCATTCATGAAATAGGTAAAGTAACTTGGTTGTTGAGATAACCAAAATGAATCATTAAAAAATAAGTTCTAAAAACTAAATACCATATGGTATACCATTTCCCCAACCCATTTGTTGTTCTTGATGTTTATAAACAATGTTGGGAAATATTCCCTTGGTTCCGGAATCATTAGTAGTATAACTTATATTTACTATAATTAATACATGATTTCCTACATAAAATTCTAGATATACCATCCTATAGTTTCCATTAGATATTTATCTTCTCTATAATTTGATAAAAATATTACTAATCATGAAAAAAATCTCATTATATTATTTTATAATAATGGTTCACATTAATGATTCCTCGTTAAACTTGTGCCATCAAAGTGATGACAGACGTGGGCTATCATAGAGAGACTCATGAGGTTCCTTCTGAGATGAAGCATGGTAACTATTTTTTATGTTAACTCAAAAAATGTGAGTTAATAATCCCAAACATCAAATTAGTATAGGAAATTGTATCAAAGAATCACCTCCAATTTCTATATAATCCACTCATACATTCCATTTGTCTTGTGATGGAGTGTTTTCCCCAATCTCAACTATGTCCCTGTGGCTTTATGCAATCTATACCATAACTAAAAGTAAAAAAAATAGCTATTTTGGATACAATTTTAATGGAAACTCCAAAAAAATATAATATCACTAACTTATAGAATTCCATGAAAATTCATAGAGTGGGTCTCATATATCAGAAAATAATGATAATGTTTCATTAATTGATTTAATATCACCCAAAAAATGACACAATTCCTAGTTTCATGGTTAACCCAATCATGATTTCCATTATCATATCATCCAACATCAACATGGTCATTGTTAGGGCTATATTTTTCCGCCTGGATGTAGGTACCTTTTCGTTAATTCCTTAGTAGGTAATCAAATTGGAATATAAATATATTAATATAACTCTTACTCATAATATGCTAGAATAATTCCATGTTTTCATGTTCAATCTGTTTAAAACTATGACACACCAACCAAAATTATTGATTGAATTCTCAAATAATAACATCCTTAATATAAGTAGATATTACTACTCTTCTATGATCTTGGATCAGATAATTGTCATCCAATGAACTCATGTGTATCAGTTCACCTATGGTTAGTTGCTCCCATATCTCAACACACTATATATGAATATCATATCTATACTTTACTTGTCTACTAATGAATATGTGACCAAATAAGGGGAATATTTCATCAATACTTGGTCATCAAATGCATCTACTTATTGTAAGCCAACAAGCTCCTCAACGGACATTGTTCCTCCAAATTTATTCACCAATATTCTAATATATTAGTGTCTTACTCCTAATAGAATCTATAATATAATTAAAATTCCTAGTTCATATTACCTCTAAAATTTCACTTTATATAAGTAATTTTCATATTAACCCTTCCTAAAAATGAGGTCCTACTGATAAGGATATAGTGGAGGATCATATGGTTAGTATAGACAAAAAAACCTCTCACAGGTGAGGTAGTCTCACCAACCCATCAAATCATGGACCATGTAACACCCCAGAATGATAAAGGGTTAAATGACAAAATGATATGACTCATGTAAACAGGGTGCAAGACCTTGAACATGCAGTCGTAATGCATGCTCTTAAATTTTATAGACATTTCCTTTTGGTAGAAAGGTTTACTGTGTATTATAACAACAAGATTTTGAGTTATATCTTCTCTCAAAAATAATAAAATCTCTACTAGAGGCATTGGGTGGAGTCCCTGTAATATTTTAACTTTGACATCACCTATACCCTAGGGAAAGAAAACTTCATTGCAGATGCGTTAAGAAATAAACTTCCAACACAGTCCGTGAAAGAATCATTAGATGAGTGGAGTGTGATGGATATTTTTTCTCAGTTTCATATTAATGTTTAGAAGGATGGTTATGAAGTTTCTTTAGATAGAGTTCAGTTGAAATTTTCTATTCTCAAGTTGACTATTTAAGAACAGAAGCTTGATGATGAATTCCCTAGAATTAAAGAAACTCTTTGTGGTGGGGAGATTGATGACCAGTGGACGTTCACTAAAGAGGATGTTCTATGATATGAGAACTGTTACATTGTTCCATTAGCGACAATTAAATTTTTAATGGGGTATTTTCATAATTACCAGTGGATTATGCACCCAAGAACCACTAATATGTTATACGACATGAGTTGACAGTTCTTGTGGCTAGGTATGTAATGGGGAATTGCTGAGTTGGTTTTAATTGATATTCTTTCCATCAAGTGAATGTAGAGCACCAGAAACCTTTGGGTTTTCTTGAACAATTTCCAATCCCTACTTGGAAGTGGGATAAAATCTCTATTGGTTTTCCACATATAGAAAGGAAGAAGAATACGATATGGGTTGATATCAACAGGCTGACCAAGTTTGATCACTTTACACCCATTCTAGATTCAACCAAAGTTGAGGAGTTGGGAAGACTCTATGTAAAATTGATTGTTCGTTTTCACGGAGTTCCATATCGTATAGTATTTGATAGGGATCCTCCTTTTACTTCTCACTTTTGGAGAGGCCTCTAGGATGCACTAAGATCTCAATTCCATTTGAGCATGACCTACCATCCGCGTTCTGATGTCTAGATGGAGAGAGTTATACAAATCCTTGATGATATTCATCGTGCTTCTGTTCTCAAATTTGGCGGGGTTTGGGATGATCACTTGGGACTTGTTGAGTTCTCTTATAACAACATTTACCAATCCATGAATAGAATGGATCTTTTTGAGGACATATATGGTCATCCTTGTAAATCTCCATTGTGTGGGTTAGATATTGGTGAATGTTCCTTGGTTGGATTGAGTTTGGTCCAAGAGACGATATATACGATTCAATTGATTCATCCGATAATGTTTACAAAACAAAGTCAGTACAAGTCTTATGTTGATCATCAACGTAGACCTTTGGAGTTCTCAGTTGGTGACCAGGTTTTCATAATGGTTCCACCACAGTTAGGTCATCGATGGCTTAAGAGGTAAGGGAGGATTGCTCCTCATTTTTTGGGACCATTTGAGGTTGTTGATTAGGTGGGGTAAACTTCTTACCATTAAGACTGCCACTGTAGTTGATGTCGATACATAACGTATTCCATGTATCACAACTGTGAAAGTGTATCTCTGATCAATCTCACATTTTGAGCTGGTCTGATCTTGAGAATGAACTAGATTTATCTATGATTGAATGACCAGTTAGGGTTTTTGAATCTAAGTCTAAGCTACATCGTAAGATTAAGATATATCTGGTCAATGTACTTTGGAATCTTTAGTCTGATTCTCATGAGATGTGGGAGAGGGAGGCACTGATGAGAGAGTAGTGGCCTCATCTTTTTGACACAGAGGTTTCATCATAGTATTTTTAGGGATATAAAGTTCAAATTTTGGGGAGGATATAACATCCCGTTACTATTTTTGAGTATTCCTAAACCCACTTTTGTTAAATTATTAATATCATAAGTTGAAATAATTACATATTAGTGAATTTTTTATAAATGTGTTAAGGGCCTTAAATTCCAGTTAACATCTTGGAATGTTCAATTAATTATTTTTGCAGATCGACACTAAGTTTTTGTGTTATTCCGAGGTCCAAAAATCCTCGATGAATATTGAATAAAAATATTAATTATATTATATTAAGTGTGCATTTTTAATAACTCCAAAATAATGAATCATATGAGAAATTAGAAACCACTGTTATGTCATAGATATGTTTTCTATCTTAGGAGGGTTATAACATTCAATGGAGCGAGAAATTTCGATGTCTCACTTGTGAGATAAATTTATTACATAATATATAATATATTATTTATTAAAAAATAATTAAATATCTTCCAAACAGTATGACATAAAAGAAATATGGGACCACTGATGAGTCTGGGATTAGAATTTTACCCTAGGCGGGCTATAATATTTACATGTGTTGGATGTTTGAATGACTCACTCGCAAAAATAACCCTTTTTAATTTATTTAATTATTTGTCCATAAAAATAATAAATCTTTAATATCTCTTGAATGTTCCATCATATCAAAAATATGAGACCATATTTGTCTCTGGAATGTGGTGTTTATAGTAGAAGCATTATAACATTCACAGGCAACTAACGTTTGGTATTATTTAATTGTTATGCTAAATAAATATTTTTAATTTTTTTTAAAAATAATTAATTTAACACTGCATCTTCTTCCCCACCTATAACCTCCATTTTTGACCAGAGGACCTTCCAAAAACCATGATTTAAGATCCGTTTGGACCATTTAAAAGATGCAACTCATTATGGTAGAGAATCTTATAACTCTACCATCTATATTAGATTGAAATGCCTATTAAAATGGAGGTTTGAATTTCAGGGTTATGTATATGAATAGGAATACATGTTTGAGGTTCTAAAATGGCCACACCACTTGGTTTCTTTGGTTGATTGAACTTTATGAGTCGAAAAAACCTTGGATCCTCCACGTGCATGTTATACAAAGTCCGATTTATAGGATTCAAATTTCGAGAGGTCTCCTTCGGTGTTCTTGTGTAATGCGTACACCGTGTTTAGGTTTTTTTTTATATTTTACTTTTTTAACCCTCCACATCTACACCATCAATGATTGTTTATTTTTTTAATTTCTTTAATTTATAATCTCTATTTTCTCCCACCATCATAATTCCAAAAATAATAATCCTAAATTATATCAGATTAGATCATGTGAAATTATCAAAAGATATTTCTAAAATAAATTATCAAAATGTATATATATACATACATACATACATATATATTTATAATAACATCATGTTCTTATGAATAATTTATTTATATAAATTTATTAATGTATCATTTTATGAATTATGAAAGGTTAATTTTAATGTAATTATCACATGGCATGGTTATCAAAATTATCATGGGATAATTACATGTTATGTCAAAGGATAATTATTATTTTAAAATGATAATTTCCAAGAGGTATATAATATAATCACAGGTAATATTTTAATCAGTAATTTGAAATTATCAATGAGACATAAAATATTATCACATGTAATATTTTAATTGATACTTTTAAAATTATCCAGAAGAGAGAACATATAATCGCATGTGAAATATTATTTCTTTTTGAAATAAAATAAGTAGATTTTTTTCTAGGAACCCTAGACCAAAATTTACCATTGATGTGTCGACTCTTGCATTAATAAGGCAGTGAGAAGGTATATTATACCACAAAGGGGGGTTTATCATTGCCGTTGACATCAGTTACCTTGAGGTAGGTGGTTCCATCATGATGAAAAATTTAAATTAACCCGAATTGATTTATTTAAGTTTAAATTGTTTTAATTCAAATGAATTTTTTTAAATCTGAATCATATAGATTTTAATTAATTTATTGGAAGAACCCAATTCTAGTGAATTGGGTTTTTCAGAAAAAATGGGGTTTTGGCATGGGAATTTGGTTATTTAAATTATGGATTGATGGAAACAATTTCAATAAATTTTTTGAATATAATTGTGGGAATTTTTTGTGAAATTCATAGAATTGTTTTTGGATGAATTGGTTTTGAATGGATTTCAAACTTGTGAAAATGGCTTCAAATTTTTTGATAGAAACACATTGGTTTTATCTGTTAAAGAGACACGTTTTTATATTAAGAACTATATTGGTTTTAAATGGATAATTGAAATTTAAATGGAATAATGGGATTAATTGTATTTTAAAGAGCCTTAAAATAAATTTCCCAACATTGATTGTGTAAGATCACATACAAGCCTTAGGTAGTTGGTCAGTTATTCAGAAACACTCTATGATTACTATGAAGTTCTAAAACATACATGCAGTAGGTCACATCCATTAGTCAATGGTGATGAGTCCTCACTGACCAGTGTCCAAAGTACACATGTGTACACATATTATTGTGATCACTTATATAGTGCAGAGTCCTATAGTAGGAAATATTGTCGTACTTATTTAGCATATGACTGTGTTGCTTGCTTGTTTATTTATATATGAGATAAATATGTACTCCAATGTTGTAAAATAGAATTACATGCCTTTTATGAATTTACATAAAATGTTTTCAGTAACTGTTTTATTTAATCCATTATTTTAGAAATATTTTATCATTTCTAAAGCCTTTTTTTTAAAGTATTTTCCCATTATTTTGAAAATGAATAGAATGTTTTGTTCAAATATGATTTTAAATTTCTAAACCCACTTATCTTTAAAAATTGAAAGCTTTTCTTTGCATAATCTATATCTGGAATCTGTTATGTAATCTTTTGTGGTTTCCTACTTGTATTAGTCTCACACCCTACTTTTCCTTTTGGGTGTTGTAGACTTTCTTCTTCATGTTTTGGGAAAAGGGAAAGAATCTCTTGGAGATGGATCCAGCTGATGATATTTGGTCTTGGTGAGTGTCGTTAGGTACCTTGGGGATATTTTCCCATTTTAGTTTGGTGGTTGTAGTGCTTTAGGATGGTTTATTACTTGTGGACTTCCAGTACATTACTCCCATTTTAGTTTCTTTTGTTATGCATACTATATTGTTTCTTTCATCTGCATTGTTTGTGAAAAAATCATTCCCACTTTCATGTTGTGTGATGTCAGGTTCTAGTCGCCGACCCATGGGGATTGGTAATTCCCATTGGGCTATATCCGAGTTGGCTCAGTTATTGGGTTACCAGGGTACCCAGGTTAGTTCATGATAGACCATATCAACATGTTACATGTATTGGACATGATAGTTTAATTTATCACTCATAGATGATATAACCCATAAGCTACTAACTGATCCATATATTTTTCAAAATTCGTAAAAAAACTCATGATGAATCTTAATATGTTGAATAAATGATCACTTTCCCAGAACGTATTAGTGTTTGAGTAATATTTAACCACCAATTAAGATCAATAAAAACTCATCACAAAGGTATGAAAGCATGAATTGTAATCCCTTCTTATTTATTGTAGTCATTCTTGTTTATAAGTGGGAAAAGTCTTGTATAAAAATCTTATAGTATCCCAGTATACATAGAATGAACCTTTTCTAAAACTCATTGCGAGAAAAAGTCAAGGAAATTACTACAAAATATTTATACAGTTATATGTATATACCTATATCATATAACACATTCCCTTATAATTTTACATATTTAATCCAAAAGTGAATCTATGGCATAAACCTAATGTGATCGATGAGTTGTAATGAAAATTTCATGGTATCATACATTCTGATTTTTGATTTCTATGTATATGATGATTTTACCAATGGATACCATGATGAGTGAGTAAATATATGTGGGTAAAATCATTTTCATAGGGGCCATGGGAACTGCCAGTGTAGTAAACTATCCAAAAATAATCACCATGAACTTATATATCCCATTTCATATCCAAATCATAATCCTTTAAGATGTCCTCCTCTCTAACCAAAAACTTTTTATATCCCTATTAGATCTCAATCTTGATGAAACATCTATGTACATTAAACTAATAAAAATGATCATATATCCTTGAATAATTATATATATTCGTCACCACCACATGATTCAGATTAATGATATCTACTTAGTGTCGAAGAATACCATCAAACTTCTTAAAAAAAATAGATGCATCTCATGGTGATGTACTTGGCCTTATGATACCCTTATGATCTAGGTACCCATGTTGTACTACATTGGCTCAAGATATTCATAAAAAATATTAAATCTTTATAGAATAATATTAAATACATTTCACAAATACATGGCTATGTTCTATATGAATTTATAGCATTTGAAGAATATATACACAATTATCATATTTAATGAATAATCTTCCCCATCTCTGATAAGGATATTCACCTTTTTACACTTCATAAAAATTCCATACGTAAAACCATTCTTCATAACTTTGTTAATGGAAATATAAGAAAGAGTGAGCTTATATACTATGTATGGAAGAACACGAGCTATATCATTCTATGATCCTATGAAATTATAAGATAATAATAATGTAATGAGATTATAAACTTAACATACATATTCCATACCCCACCTATCATTGGTCATTAATACGAGTGATGGAATAAATAATTATCATTCAAAAATACCTAATTTGTAAGTTTACGAAATCATAATAATTCTGAACAATATGTTCATTTCATAATTTTTTTCACCAACATAGGTATATAAAATATTTAATTTTCCTATGTTAACTAAAAACATCATTGAACATAGTTCATCAGTCCTCATCAATAATTTCCCATTTCAGGATAATGAACATTAGCCCATTTCCAATTAATGGTCATTAATTTAAACATTTTCCCCTTTGTTATCTCATGAGATATACTATTTTACCCAATTAAATATATGGAGATATAGGTGTGACATATCCTTTTCTACAATTGGACCACCTTCTATTTAATAATATAATCATTTATTTAGTTAAAATGTAACCACAACCCTTAGTTATTATGTAACCATGTCCACATAATGAAAACCATCCAAAAGTGTTAAATAATTTCATCATATCATTATTAATGAAAAAAATTCCATCTCATAAACATTTCATCATATCATAACCCATATAAGTGAAATTGGTGTCATAACAATCTTATCAATTCTTCATGATATAACCTATGGAAAAGTAATGGTTATATAACTATCACTTAATCATAATAGTAAACCATATGGTGAAATAATTATGAAGGAAATATTGAATCATAATCCATGTAATGTATAACTAACCTCAAGGGGTATCATCATAGATTGATAATTATTTTCAAAGATAACATGGATCATGTTTGAGGAAAATATATCTTCCACATAGAAAATAACATTAAAAAAATAAAATAAATATTTTTTAAATGGAGTTAATTTGGAGATATATATTTAAAAATGTTACATATTCCTTAAATCAACAATAAATCATGATGGTTGGAAATTATATTCATTCCAAAAACTTTTAAAAAAATCGATTCAAATTTATAGATGAGCCAAAAGATACTTTTTTAATAAAGTGACAAAAAGATTCCCTTTAAGTCACATTATAAAAATAAATGAACTGGTAAAGAAATATTTATTAAATAATTTTATTGCAGTAAAATAATAATTTTAATCATTTTTAGATAACATTGATATAAAAAAAGGTTTTTTCGATTGAAAGTATAAAAAAATATTATTTTTCAAAAAAACAATATTGTAGTCTCTTTAACGATTTAATAGGTTAAATTTAAATGAATCATTTATTATCCAATAATAAAAATATTATAAAAAAGGACATTATTTTTTTTATATATAGATAAAAATATCTCATCATCGGAAGAATATCATAAACAGACATGTTAAACAATGGCATTATAACAATAATCCCTTTCCACTTTGGATCTTTTGAATCATCATCCCCATGAATGGAAGAACATTATATGGATATTCATATCCATTAATTTTCATTACAATTATTTTAAAATACATTAATGGGTATTATTTACCCCTCAAAAAATAAAAAAGTGGTTTATAAGGCATGTGTCCCACAAAAAATAAAAGTGATTTGAAAATCCATGACCTTAAGTCTCAGCATCCTTCATGCACTTTCAAATATATTGTATATTAAATATAAGTTTATAATATTTTAATTTATATAATATATAACCATTATAATATATTTAATTCCATATAATATTTAATATTTAATTATTATTACCTGTTTATTAAAACATCTTTGTTAAAATCATATTTCGAGTAATAACTCAATTTCCTTCATGTATGTTTTGGTTTCGTATTATTGATCCTTTTAATTTTATCATATTTAGAGAATATATATAAAATTAAAAAATAATAAAATTATCATATATATTTATTATATATTTATTTATAGTAATCTAATAAATTAAGTGATAGAAAATGAATTACATTGTTCATTGAGACAGTAAGCTACACATAGGCAAGAACCCTATTTCCTTTTTCTTGATGGATTAAATGAATGTAATGTAAATATTATATTACCATTAAAGAATGTTTTTATGTCATATATATCTCTTATTATGTTCAAAATTATCTATATTACCTTCTTGGTAAAGTGTATTTGAAGAAATAATCACATCGATTCGTGAGGATGTAGTCCACCGTACACAGAATTGACATTATCGTATTCACATGGAACAGAATATAAGAATTTATATTTGATATTATATTTATTAAAGTATAATATTTTCATAAATATCATATATATATATATATATATTTGTGTTAAATACATCATTATATTCATCCATGTGACTTAGTGATGAAAAACGAATTACATCGGATTTAGAGAAGGTAGTCTATCATAAACATGAAGTACAGTTTTTTCTCCCACTTGATGGAAGAGGTGAATGATTTAGGTAATTACATTATCATAGTAATATAAAAGTATTTGGTAGATAATTTTGTTATCATATCATATTTGTTTTATGAATATTATTAGGATTTAGAGAATGAAATAAAACAACAATGCAAACTTATTAATTTGTTCTCTTCTTTGGATAACCCCTTTGGGTTTATACATAAAAGCATCATAAGATGGATTCCTAAAAAAACAAAAGACTGTAGGATATATTAAGAGAATTTGAGAAGATTGTTTTGTAGCTAATGGATTATCCAAATGGGTTTTTACCTATTTCTTTGAATAACTCCTTTCATGGTTTCTTAGTTTTTTTGAAAGTGTAGGCCTGGAATGGGGGGCCATATAGGGAGCCTTCCTGGTGATGCTTGGGGAATTTTGCCATGCTACCTATCCAGAATTCTCTGATTTCACATTCCTTGGAAAATGCAGGACTCTAAATTTGTAAATGCATTTCCCTGAAGGATGTTTATCAGTATTCCACTTCTGTCTTGTTTTTTTTGATGTTTTGTGGTGTTTTTAGTTGAAAATCATCTTTTAGGTTTGTCATTTGTACCCCCTATAATCCCATGTTGGTGAAAGCACTTTACACCTCGTGTTTGTACTATATTTATTTTTTGTTTTAATAAATTCATTTGGAGTCATGAAATGGGCAACCATCTCATGTCTCCGCACTTCTTAAAAAATGGTTTCCTTTTATAGGTGGGGGAGAAGACACACGTGATGTTTTTGAAAAGAATAAATTCTAACAAAATTTTTCACTTACAAAAATGATCAGAAATGGAAAATTATATAAAATATGATTATATAAGGTCAATAAATTTCCATGATAGTGTATTTTTACAAGTATGAATTTCATTTTAGCTCGTATCATTTTAGTTTAACCCTTGGTAAACCAGTTTTAACCTTAACCATGAATATTAATTTTCACTATTTTAAAAATTCAATTAGACTAGATATTTAGTTTATCTTATTATATAATATTTATTATTTTGATTAAAAATATGTTATATATTTTTAAATATTCCATTCATATATGTTAAAATTTTTAATTTTAAATTAACCTAGTAGATGTTATGAAAATGTGGTTTTCTAAAGGGAAAATGGGTAGAACTGTTGAAAGTATTGATATAAAAATTAATTATTAAATTGATTCCAATTAAATAAATCATATTTATAGATATATGATTGAAATAATTTTATATCTAGAAATGAATTAAAATAAAATGGACATTGTAAATGAATTAAATGGAAATACATATTTAAATAATAATCAGTAATTTTTTACAATTCTTCAAAAAATTAATATTTCCAAAAAAATCAGAAACAATTAACTCAATGATAATTTTGAAAATTATATTTAATAATTAATTTTTATTTGGAAAAATAAATGTTTTAGAAATGTAAAAAATTCTTATTTGATCATATAATTTAATATTTTTTTGGGAAAATAGTACTTTTCCAAACATATAAAGTCGTCAGAAAAAATTTTGTAATCTTTTATCAATGTGTTATCATTATATAAAAAATATATACATATTATTTAAATTATTTTACTCTAATTCATTCTTTGTTGTTTAGTTAATATGTTATAATGATCATTTTTAGATAATAAGATTAAAAGTATATCCACGATCGTTCATACTCTATGTGGTGTGTAACAAAACTTGTTGTTGAAATTAAATTTATTTGAAAACATTTATAATATATCATTGTATTACATTATAATGATAATTAAATTAATTTAATCCTTAAAATTCCAACATATTGGTAAAAAAATTGAGGATACTTCCACCTCATTAAATTGTTAGGTTCCCAATAGCTTTCTTGATATGATGGTTTTAACCCCAAAACATTGACTAGGTGACTGGTCATGTTTCATATGTATTTATCTAGATGATCTAGATTATCCACCATTTTTTCCTCTTATGAATGATCTCACTTCATCGGTAATACTTTAAATTCCATAAATTTGAGGGATGAGTAATATATCCTCTATGGTTTGAATTGTTCTCTAAGAAATACCATCTATCTTAGGATGAAACCCATTGATGAAACTCAACTCCATATCTAATGCCTACAAAATATATCTCTATAAAATAAAGATAATACCTAGATCCTGATCATACATGCTAGAATTTTTTTCTCAATGAATCCTTACTACTTCCTTAATTTATATTCTAGAACGATGATCAATAGAAATATGTTCTATTATATTGATGAAGTCTGATGACATTTTTGGGAGATCAACTACAAACATTATACCATTTTAAAATCTAAATTTTATGGAGAGTCTGATTATAAAATACAAGGTTAGGTTTTCCCATTTCCATTTGGGTATGGGTAATGGTTGTAACAACCTCTTATAGATTTGTCCCTCACCCATAACTTATAGACATACCAAGCACTGAGATACAAACATTGTGATATATATCATATTTTCATCCAATCAGAAATACTCTTTAAAATATTTATACATCCTGATACTTCTTGAATAAATAGAGAATGAATAACCATGATCCACATATAACAGATCTTTCTTAAATTTAAGTATGTATATCACAATTATGTGGTTTATGAACCTTATCATTACCTAATAATCATGTTTTTATCATATGAATATTTCTCAATTTTTTATGTATCTCCACATCTTCCTTATCTTCCAATTTAACCTTCACTTGAATTTATGGTTGAACACTAATTTGGGATAGATAATATTTCCCTCTATCCGTCAGTAATTCTAGATCCACTATTTTCAAATCAAGAAATTCTGGGTCATCTGGGATCCTCATTATGGCTACCTTAATATGATCAATTTTTCTCAAAGTATCTTCTACATTTTTATATATCCTAGGGTGGTAATGTATTGAGTAATCCTAATATTTAATCTCTTACCAAATAATATCTAGATCATGTTCAACACCATCTTTTTGAGTATATAATTTAAATATTTTTTATTATCATATACATCATACTATTCTATATACATAGAATTAATATACATCTTTAATGCATAAATTACCATAGTTAAAATCAAATCATGAGTTGGGTAAATTTTCTCCGGAAACTAATGTTGTCATGAGGCATATGATATAACCATGTCATTCTATATGATAATGTATCCCAATCATTTCTTCAAAGAATCAACATATATTACAAACCATTCTCTAATATTGGATCTTGTAAGAACAAGTGAGCTGATTATGTATCTCTTTAGTTACTTGATATTTTCCAGACATTAGTTCATCCAATGGAGCTTGGATCCCTTATGAGCTACTTGGTTAATATATTAGATAGTCATGATAAATCTCCACATAAAAAATCAGTAATATCCATCTTAAAAAATAATACATAAGTTCTAAAATATCATAGTTGGTCTATAACATCATTGAATTCCTTATATCTATGATGGATCTTCCAATATACACTCACTTGATGATATTAAACTCTAAAGTGAAAACTAATTAAACAATAATTTACACATTTTATATTTTTCATACTATTTATCCTTCTTTAGTGTCTTTAGTAAAATTATCAATTTATCTTTGTGTTATTCCATTATCAATAAATACATAAAAATATCATCTATAAAGACTACCAAAAAACTAATCAAGGTATATTCTAATGACTATATTTATTATATCCATGATGATAGTAGGGGAATTATTATATATCAATGAAATAATTATATACTCATAGTATACATACCATATATATAATAATGTCTTGGACATATCCTCATTCTTGAAAATCAATTGATTATATCACGAATGAAGTTTAATATTTGAAATGTATTACGATCCACAATGTTGATCAAACAAGTCCCCAATACATGGTAGTGGATAAACTGTCTTGGTCATGAACATGTTCAGTTGTTTTTAATCAATAAAAATTCTCACTCATCCAACCTTAATCATAAAAAATAGAATAGGTGCACCCCTTAGATACACACATTGTTGTATAAATCCTTTATCAATATTCTAAACTAGTTTTTTATTCAATTATTGCAACTGAATTGGGGTTATTCTATGTGGAGTCATTAAAATTGGAGATACACAATTAATGATTTTTATTGATAAATCTACTTCATTGTTTGGGGGAAGATGAGGGAAACCTTCAATAAAGTAATAAAAACACCCAAAAAACTATTCTGTATTTGATGTTAATTTTCTCCCAAACCATTAGTGACAAATTTCCATATTGAATGTGAATTAAGACACACATGTTTGATGGGCCCTATGAATTTCCCTTACACATTTAATACACCTCCTAATTCAACTCAAAAATTTCAATTTTTGTTTATTACCACATTTCTAGTATTTATATTACTAGAATTTATTTCCACCATATGATTTATTAAAATTATCAAGAGCTTGATCACCATTTTCATGTAAAAAAGAATTGAATGGTAGAAATAACCAATTTCCATTTCAACACTGTGTTAAAATCACACAATTTAATCGAAGCTCTAAATGTTTCTTATGAATAATTCCATTAAAAGACTTCATTTTCCACTACCAAATAATTAATCAATTTTTCTTTTTGGGAAAATTATTACAGCTGATGTATAAATTTCCTGAATTATAAAATTATCCTTATATGAACCAATATATTTATCATAATTTTTCTTAATATCTATGAATTCCTTCCCAATATTTTTAAAGGGAATATGTGGGATTTACATTTTGAGAAATATCCTATTAATATTATACCATTATTTAGAGTCTATTTCAACCACTTTACACATATTATTATCATGTTTCCCCCATTGATCTGAGTCACCATCAAAATGATAATATAATAGGACAAAAGTTTCATGTTTTGCAAACTTGGATAATAGAATATAACTTCTAAGGGGTTCTGATCAATCACTCAGCCACTGGTGGAACATATGACTGACTAAATGATAGTGTGTGTGGTCTCAAGGGTTATTTAATATAACATTGATACCTTTTTTAATCATTTAGAATCTCAGCATGATTTCTAACATGAAAATGTTGTGTTATCATAGAAACAATGTTTTTATACTATATACCATTGAATTTGGATTCTTATCTAGATAGTAATTGCATCATCCATCACATTAAACTTCATAATGGTATATTTGGGTTCCAACCATTGAATAAAACCCAAAAGCGTAGTGTGATAAACAATAATCATAAGAAGGAAAACTAGTTGTGGTGAATAATTTATAGTTCATCCAAATGAGTTCACCTTATTTTAACTGTACAAGACCACATGTTAAAAAAAGGTCATCCATGATGATCATTTATTCAAATACTTTATGATTATTTGTAATGAAAATGTGAATTAGTCAATTCATATTCAATTATATTCTCAAACTAAGTATGCATTAAGTATCATTGTTGAGTACTAGGTGACAATTAACTCAATCCTGATGTACCCTTGTCAAATTTATTAACCCTAGGTAAATATTTAATTTATCTAAATAAAAATTTAGTATCCATACATGGATTCATTACTATGAAAAATTAACAATATCATCATAATAAAAAAATTACGAATTTATTATATACATAAGATCATCGTATGTGTTCTCACAAAAAATTATCTTCCTAGTTTATAAATAAAAACTAATCCTTGCTATGATACCATATATAACGACCCTGTATCTTCATAAATAAATATCCCATATTTAAAGATAAATATTAAATACATTTCAGAAATACATGATTGAGGTGCATAAAGTTCTAGTGTCTTTGGTGACTAGGTATATAAGTTTATAATTTAATGAATGATCTTCCACATATCCCATAAGGATATTTATGTCTTATACATTTTATAAACATATCATACATTAAACCCTTCATCAATACATGGGTAAAGGAAACATAAGAATTGGTGAGATTAGATTCTTTGTATTCGTGAATATGGGTGATATCAGTCAATGATCATATGAAATCATAATATAAGCATAAAGGAATGAGATCATAAACATAACATAAAATATACATATCCAACATTTAATATATCATAAACACGAGTCATGTAATAAATAATCTTCATTAAAAATAAATTGATTTATAAAATTGTGAAATCATAATAATTCAAGAACCTTAATCACATATAACAAATGTGTGGAACAAATATAGTTATAGAAACCATTTGATTTTACATGGATAACTACCAAAAATATCAAACATAATGGATTAGAACTCAACACGTTTTCCCATTTCTGATCAATCCCATCAACCTATTTCCCATTTTGGATCCAGACCATCAACCTATTTCCACATGTGTATGAATCCAATTGAATTTTTCACCTTCATTATCTCATGAGATAGAAATATTTTTCATAGTGAATTAGAGGGATATATAGGTCTCATGCATCATTGTTTATAACATGGACACTATCCTCAGATAAAACATGACCAGCATCCATGGTTATTGTTGAAATAGTGGGTACCCTAGACCCAACTATGAAGTGATTTTGATTGTCATATCGTGTTTATAGTTAGAAATACATGATGTTTTGTTACCATTATAGTGTAGATATTTTTTCGTCCACTATTTAATGGTAATTTACAATGATTAATTATGATTTCAAAAGGATAAAGCAGATCCGAAACTATAATGAGAACCCCCAGATACAGTGACATTAATCATAAAAAAGGCATTATAGTCTAGATACATTGTACTGACTGGACATAGTATATGTTTGACTATCAGGTATTGGGTGATCAAAATCATTGATACTTATTCTCATGATGTTCACACTTGTTGATATCTTGTAGTGGGATCATGAGGGAAAACCCTCCAATAAGAACACCACATGTTTTGAGTTTCATTGGATGTTCCTATCTATGGAAATGTGTAATGGTCTCCTGACTTTAGATCATTGAAAATGTATTCCATTTGATTGCGTACTTTGATACAAGAAAAAAACCATGATATTGAAATTGTGGTGAGGTATTTTGTGTCGGGTGAGTCATTAGTGGCATGACGTTGGTTGAATGATAATGAAATAATTTGTCACTTCTAGATTAAGGAAGTTATATATCTCAGACCATATTGATCAGGATGGAAGTACCTTGATAAATCAATGGCCATGGTAATCCAAGGTAATTTCATCGATTTAAATCAAAAAATAATAAATCATGTAAAGGGAGATGACACGAGTGTGCATATTTCATTATGAGATATTAAAGATAAATAGATTATATTACACAGTATAAGTTTGTAGGTTGGTTGTCGCTGCTGTGAGGATCCTTATCTCCTTAGGGGCCATGATGGGTTACTGGATCCCGCTCTAGGATTATGAATATTATTCAATACTATCAAGATAAGGGTATATAGGGTCACACATAACAATGTATTAAATAATCTTCCATATTCAGTTCAATAGGTATATTGAACATGGTGGGCCCCATCATTGGGGTATGAGATTTGTCTAAGGTGATGAGATCACCAAGGAAATAAATATATTAATATTATTTAATTTAAAAATAATGGGAAATGAATTTATTTCTAAAATTTATTTACGATTTTTAAGAAAATACAAAAACTATATATTAATTGATGAATATTAGTTTAACATGTTCAAGGTTCAATTAATATTTGTGGGAACGATGAGTCGAGTTAACATATAATTTATTATCAAGTAATATATTTAATATATTAAATAAAGTGATAATAATATTTATGACTCAGCTTGAAAGTCATAACACATTTTTTATAGCGTGTTACATATTCTTGAGGATGGGTGGAAATACCATATATTTTATTAACAAACTATAAATACAGGAGTTTTGGAGTTTTCCATGAACTATTCACTACCTATCTCTATACTCTTCTCTCTCCAATATCCTATAGAGAGAGTCTTTGGATCCAAGGAGATCTGATAGAGCTCTCTCTCAGTCATCACAAGCAGAGTGAAGTGGTGATATTCAGAGCATCGAAGGCATCATCAGAACTATGCGTTAGCACCTAGATTTTGAAAAATGGTGCTACCAAAGCTTCTTAAATCACGTTTGGACAATCTATAGGAATTTGGATATGGATTTTGCAAGCATTAATCACCAAATAATAGAAAACTACATGCATGAATTCAGATTTAAACCATATATTTTATGGTTTAATTTTTTTCATAACATCTTTGACATGTGATCCTAAGGAGGTAATCAGGAATCTATTCATCGATGTCGAAAAGATCATGTCTTTCGTCAATGAAAAATTTTAAAAACCCAATTTTGGGGGTTTTTCTTCGTGAATGGTTCCTTCATGTTATATCACAGGCCCGCATGTTGATTTTATGCCTGTAAAAATTAAATTTCAATTAAATATCATAGAGGGAATCATTTCGGTTCCAACACCGTAGAAGGATTCAGAATCTGACATCTGATGCCTAGTTTTTGGCCATATGGAGTTTTGAATTCGAATTAAGATACTTTTTGTGGATATTAAAATATTGGAAGAGGTTTTTGCTAAAACATTTCTATTTCGATCAATTAAGTGGTAATGAATTGGATTTTCTAATTTTTATAATTATTATTGTTATAATTGTAATTTTTTTAATAATAATTTTATTATAGTAATAATATCTTTTATATAACCTAATATAATTGGTTTATATGTTTTTAAATTTCATTAGATAATTTGTAAAACAAAAAATAATAATGGTTTGTGACTTTAATCAAAGTCATAAGATGAATTTATAATTTTTTTAAAAAAAGTGGGGTTGGATTCTCCTATAATAAAAAAGGAGTACAAAAAATGGTCAAAATTAGCCCCCCCCCCCCCCCGTTTCTATTTCACCACTGACGTGGCACAACCAAGTCCCGGATGGCCCTCTCTTGTGGTGCCTCACTAGAAACCTCCTACTAGACTACCTCCCACACACCGGTCACGCACCATGTAGCCTTGCACTCCACCTCATCCTGACTTGGGACCGCTGGCACCACCCCACTAGGGAGCCTCTTACCGTGGTGACCCTCTCCTTTCCAGCATACTCCATCACCCCGTCTAGCTACCCAGCTAGCCTCCACCGACTGGTCCAGTATTTTCTTGTAGGGTTGCACTCGGGCACCCTTCTATATCCACACCCAACTGACTCCCTGGACACACAGAAAACAAGCTAGATATCTCCTTGCCGGTCTGACCACCGTGACCCCAACCCCATGGGATGTATCTCCTGATATAAACCCCTTCCACCGGTGGTAATCCCTTTCATCACCGTGAGCTCACTCACTCTTCTTTTCACGACCTTGGACGAAAAAATAAGTCTTCTTCTGAAACTATATATGCGCAAACCACTGCGTTGTTCTTCCACGACCATGCCCAAGACTCTCTATCCAATAGGTAATCCTTTCCTAGGTCGATTCGCCTCGATATTGATACTGGGCAGGCCTACCCCGCCAGAAATGGGTGTGGGCAGACTTTCTCCCTTCAAGAAACACTGCACGGGGTCTGGTAGGCATAGAATAGGCATGCACGTCTTCACCCAGACTCACACTGGCCCTGCACAGTTTTGAGGGCCTGGGTAATTTTAATTTAATTAAAAATTAATATAAATTATTAATTTAAATTTATTTGATAATTACATTAATTAAATATTATGTTTTGGTTTAATAATTAATACATCATAAATTAATTTAATTTTTATGTTTTAAAATTAAATTAATTAATCCTGATCAAACAATGTAATTATTGAATTAAAAATATGTTTGGATTTTTAATTAAATATAATTCCCTTGAGTTTATTTAATGTAAGATTAATTTATTTCTACTTTTTTATAAATACACGAGTAAATGCGTATTATACAGCTCATGAGAGTGAGGCCGTCCAATGTATGTTTTGTTCATTATTTATTTATTTAATTATTTCATGTTAGTTTGTAATAATTATTAAATAAACTGATGATCTATGTATAATCTCGGAGTCACTATATGTATAAGGTCTTGCACGTCTGCTTCAGAGTTGTATTTTTACTCCCCAATTCTCTCTTACTTCGTGAAATTATTTATCTATAATGATGAGATGACAAGAGAAACATTTTGTCCCATGTGATGGCGACAAACTAGATAGCAGTCAAATGCATTTGATGGGAAGACGCTAAAATTCGATACACAAGTAAAGCGACTCAAGGTATTACCCCTAGGGTCTGGATTGGTCCGTTATTCACACAACAGATCAATCATTAGTAGTGGATCATAACCAGGTCATAATTTTATCATTGCATGGTTTATTATTTTTGTGTATGTGTAGTTAGCTCATGAACACATAGATTAATAAAAAAAATCATGCACAGATAAAATGTACACCTGATGCGACAATTTTTTCTATTACTTGCATGGTTAGTTGTGATGATGATCTCATAGTACCTGCTAACAAGATAGAAAAATATTTCTTTCATAAAATTAAAATATTAAAACCCTCAACGAAATATTATGTCTGGACCGCCTTCCATAATTTGAATTACGAAAAAACCGGTTGTTTGGGGTGCCAGTCATGCCAAAGCTGAGGGTTCCTCTTACTACTAGAGAGTTATTATGAAAGTGGTGGTATAAATAACTAAAATTGTAGTAAAATTTTCTAAATCTATTTTTTTGTAATTTTAGAGGCAACCCTTGATTAAATCAAATGATGATTTAAGATGCCAAGACTTCACTCAATAGATCAAGGAATTGTGAGCTAAAGCAGTTGGCGAGTAAAAATCCTACCTTGAACCCTCCAAGTAGTGGCGTAGCCAAATATTATATACTAATAGGGGTGGTTCATTGATCCTTTCCTCTAGAATACTTAGGCGATAGAGTATTCTGATTCTAACACAAAGGGTTCCCAGAATATGTTTAAATAGTGGGAGACATTTTATGATTAAATTAATTAATCAAAATGTCTAAATGTGTAAAAAATATAAAAGTAATAATCTTCTAAAATTTATATTTGTAGAAAAATTTAATGTTATACTAAAAGTTTAAAAACCTTGATAAATATTGGAAAAAGTCAATGTCCACATTGTCATGAGTATCCCAGAATAGTATAGGCACTTATACACAATACTAATGGAAACTCCAGGTTTTAGTATCCCTATTCCTTTTATAATACCTAAATAAGTTTGGGTTAAATAGATTACATGAGACTAATTTACAAATCATGTGATTGATATCACATTATTCTTTCATCCACGTCTGGTGTTAGTTGTGTTCGAAACATCAGGACATGGATGATATTACATGAAGTCTAATATTCATGTTTTTTCAAATATAAAGTGAAGAAATGATATATATAGGTATTGTTTACACCTGATCTGTGTAAATTGAAAGGTGTTTTATTATATTTCAAAAAATCATATTCTAATATCACATTCACCCCATTACTCTTGTCTTATTTAATGTTAGAAAAATGAACTATTATTGAGTAAAATCTTAATTTCCAATTGAGGTAAGGTTCTCCAAGTAAATAAGAATAAAATGAAAGTTTAAACTTTAATTATTATTGTGAATAAATTAAAATAAAAGGAGAAAAGGATTATGGTAATTAACACCAAAATAATATTCAGAACATCCTTCAATGAAAGGAGTGTTAACGGGGATTATTTTCATTTTCATAGTATGAAATACTATTGAGGTTTAATATCAATAATCTGAATTAAAGAAGAAAGTTACCACTTCTTATTAAGGTATATTCATCACTATGATGTTCATGTTTTACTTCTTGTGTATTCAGTACAATATTATGATTACATATATATATATATATATGTTGATATACAATAACGAATAGATCATATAAATGTCACTCGATATTAGGTGTATACTCCAAGTGGCTGAGAAAGGGTGATACCTAGGCCATTGGTGAGAAGTACACGACTTCTAAATTTGTCAAGCTAATGATTCATGTAGAAATATTATTGAGTATAATGGAAATATTAATCTCATGTGTCATTTTGGACATAAGGAGCCATTATTCTAGGTTTCAGAATGAATGATGTTTTTTCAATTTAATAATGAATCACTTGTTTAGTGATATATGAATCATAGGTAATGAGTGATGAATATAAAAAATGGAATACCCATAACCATTTGAGGAAAGATGATTCTTTTTCAAGAAACACTAAAAGTGGATGTCAAGAATATACCAAGTCTGGTATTTAGGTTTGGAAAATCTAAACACCATTTTTATTATCGATGTCTTTAATTTGGATAGAGAAACATTATAAATAAATGTATGTCACAAATATTTCAAAATAATTTCATCAAGTGAGAATGAACTTTTTCAAGGGAACGATAGTGGTAAAGATACATCAAATGATTCCTTTAATTAATTAAGGAATGAAAAAGTGAATTATAGGAATTTTCAGAAGATATGAGTTGCTTCGAGCTGGCATGCCAAATAATTTCATGACTATGCAATAATCTATCGTGATAGTGTAGCGTAGAGTAATTCCTAACTTCCCATTACCTTATATACACTACATCATTGATGTGATGAGGAGAATCAATGATGAAGTCTTAAATGTCAACATTGATCAATAAAACATATCCTGGAGTAATCCCTAAATGCACATTTTGTACACTAATGTTATGATGTAGGGAGTATCAATATTGCAACTTGAAAAAATTCCATTATATTTCATGGTGTGATATAGAAATAATGATGATATCCCATAACCTTATGTCAAATAAAATGGAAAATGGATATCACATGAGTCATAGTATGATGAAAATACATCACATCATGTTTTTGGATGATAATAGTTTGTTAGGACATAAACAAACATGCATCAAGTTAAACACATGGTGAATCTGTGTAATAATCCTAACAGTTACATAGGATATTACATAAATACCTAAGATAAAAATTATATAGTCATGTTATAGACTGTAAATATATATAAGGGTGCATGTCTCTTTTGAGATAGTGGGATATAGACAGACTTGGGTTAGTCAACGCTAGAGATGCACATGCAGTTAGAAGAGGAATTAATTCCACAAGTTCCTGTGGTACAAATTATGTTCCAGAGACACATACTACGTAGGAAAGATAAATACATGGTTATGGGTTTTATATTCACCATGGTCGGTGATCTATTATTAAATTATAATAATATTTCCTATGAGAAGTGTATGAAAATTAGTTAATATTGAAAAGTCAAACTAAAATTTAATAATGGATTTCATGTATCACATTGCAAAGGGGCCTATAATTTTAAATACTATGGTGGGTATTCAAATGAGTTGATACATGGATAACATAACTGTAATGCCAATAAGGATATATTTGTTACCCCAAGTTGATATGGGTATAACCATTATAATTTTACTTATCATGGCTAATATCTATGATCATATTATTAGGCATTGGATTTCATGACCATCAATCATTGAAGGTGTCTATACGACACAACCAAAAGGAGATGGTCACGTCATTGAATTCTAATAAAGGTTTCATGTTATTGAAATCTTGTTTAGGATTTAATTAAGCAACATGGTCATAGAAAATTCATTCAAAATGAAATATTTCGATTCCTTTATCATAGGAAAGTGGGAGTGCTAATGTATGCCATGTAAAATATTTTTGGCAACATATGGAAAATAGATTTTTCTTTAATTTAGGTAAGACCAGGATGAAATTTATTCTACAGTGATTTTCTTAATGTAAAATCCTCAGTTCTAGGGAATAGAATATACTATGGTATATCTAATGGTTTCTTGGACCGAGTCAATCTTAAATAAAGTGACATGGTATTGAAAAATACCATTTGGAACAATTCAGGATAGAATTGTTACCTATGTCACATGGAATTAACTCTCTAGGTTGACATGTTCAGGACATGGCGGAAGATATATGTGGTGAAATGAAATCCATACACTTAAGAGATAGATCAACCACATATTCCATGATATGTTCATAAAATAATATTCCCAGGATATACTTTATAGTAGGAAAATTTCAATTACATCTAGGAGAATTGCAAGTAAAGTATTTATAACAATCTAATTGTACTTCGGAAAGTACAAAAGATATGTACCTGGTAAGAGGAGAAGTAAGGATACTAGTTTTTAAGGTACACAAACTAGTCTTACATATATCCATGTGATTTATTATCACATTTAGGCTAATGTTATGACCAAGACAACCTCATATAAACTAGTGGTATCCATACGTAAAAATACTGAGTATGTTGCATCTTCTGAGGTTGCTAGGAAGTAGTTAAATGAAATGATTCGTTCTTCCTCATGGAGTTGCACCTAGTAAGAAAAGTGTTATCATAATGTAAATTATTATATTATTACTATCCATGATGTCCAGTTATGACAATGTTAAAAAGGGATATACTCGGGGATACCATCTCTTGAGAAGTTTTACACAAGGAGATGTGGTGAAAAATAGATGAATTTCCACATGGTGGATTCGTGGAAGGCCTAGAAGCTAAAGTCCTGACTCAGCAGAAACATTATTTTGATCATTTAAGAATCTAGCATGTTTGGATAGAAATTAGGCTCTAGTGAAAGTGGGAGTGTTGAAATAGTGGGTGCCCTAGACCCAACTATACAGTGCTTTGGATTACCATATCTTGTATACAGTTAGATATACATGATTTTTTCTTAATATTATAGTGTAAATATTTCTGTATCCATAATTTAATGGTAATGTCCAAAGATTAATTTTCATGTCGAAAGGTTATAGCGGATACCATTCTATTATGAGAACCTCAAGATATAATGACGTTAATCATAAACAATGGTCTTATGGTCTAGATACATCGTACTGATTGGAAAAATATATGTCTGAATATTAGGTGTTGGGGGCTCATAAGAATTAAAATATCTTCTCATGAAGTTCACACATGGTGATATCTAGTAGTGAGATAATGGGGACAGCCCGTCCAATCGGAACACCGCATGTTTCATGTGTCATTGGATGTTCTTATCTATTTAAATGTGTAATGGCCTCCTGACTTCAGATCATTTCCAATGGATTCCATTTGATTGCATACATTGATGAAAGATGAAAACCGTGATATTGAAATCATGGAGAGGTAGTTTGTTTTGGGTGCATCTTTGGTGGCATTACATTGGTTGAATGATCAAGAAAGAATTTGTTGCTTCCAGGTTAAGGAACTTATATATCTTGGTCCAGGATGATCAGGATGGAAGTACCTTGATAAATCTATGGACATGGTAATCCATGTTAATTCTATCCAGTTAGATCAAAAACTAATATAGAATGTAAAGTACGATGAAACAAGTGTGCATCAGGCATTATGAGATATTAAATACAAAGATATTATATTATATATTACATTTTGATAGGTTGGTTGTCTTTATTGTGTCAATACTTATCTTTATAGGGTTTATGACGGGTTTCTAGATCCCGATCTTGGATTGTAAATACTATTCACTACTGTCGAGATAAGGCCCTAGAGGGTCACACACAATAGTGTATTCGAGAATCTGCCCTATTCAGTTGAATATGTATATAGGAAAAGGTGGGCACCACAACAGGGGTCTGGGATTTTTCCAAGTACATACAATCACCAATGAGATAAATAAATTAATATTATTTAAGGTATGAATAATGGGCATTGAATTTATTTGATAAACATATTTACAAGTTTTATGTAAGTACATGAGAAATATTAATTGATGAATATTAGTTTAATATATTCAAGGGTCGATTAATATTTTTGGGAACTATGATTCGATTTATCGCCTCATTTATTATCATGTAATATATTTAATATATTACAAGCTAGTGATAATAATATTTATAACTCAATTTTTAAGTCATAACATTTCAATTATAGCATGTTACATATTCGGGAGGCCGGTTTGTAGAATAAGATATTTTATCAACACTATATAAATTATAGAGGAGTGTTGTTTTCCTTGTACTATTAATATCCTCTCTATCCCCCCTTCTATCTCCCACATCCTAGATTGTGAGTCTTTGGATCCAAGGAGCTTGCAAAGAGCTATATCTTAGGCATCACAAACATAGAAATTCGGTGATCGTCGTAGCATCCAAGGAATCATCAGAAATTTATGCTATCACCTGAATTTCGAAAAACGGTGCTCCCTCCATTTCTTGAAGTGCATGTGGAAGATCTAGAGGAATTTAATTTCAGATTTTTTGAGAAGAGATCACCAATAATGAAAATATGTCGTGTGTAGCTTCAGATTTAAACTTGGAAATTTTTGATTTAATTTTGTGCTTAATATCTTTCACGTGTGATCCTGTGGAGGTAATCAGGATACTATTCACCGACGTCGACAAGATCATGTTTTTAGTCAATGAAAAAAATTTAAAAACCCATTTTTGGGACTTTCGTTGCGTGCTCAGTTCCATGAGTTATACCATGATTGTCATCATTCATTAAAACATAAACACTTTCCTTATATATTACATTACTACCGTCACATAATGAAATACATACTTAAGTGTTAAAAAATATCATCATATCATAACCTATTAAATGAAAACAGTCTCAAAAACAGTCCCTCATAGTGTAACCCAATGAATGGAAATGGGTCTTATAATCATCTAATCAATTTATCATGGCATAATCCATAGAAAACTAATGGGTCTCAAAAAATAATCTTCACCGTAATCCTAAAACATTAATACAATGATTATGTATGGAACAATTGGATCATATCTCCAGTAAATAATAAGTATCATCAAGGGATTTTAACATAGATGGGAAATAATTTTGAATGGTCAATTAGAATTTTCGTTGATGAAAATTTACTTTCCACTTTGAGAAACATTTTTTAAAACTACAATTTAACAAAAAATTGAAAATCCATTTTTTTTGATAATAATAATGAAATATTATAAATGAATCATTAAATTAATGACCGGTCATGAAAGTCGATAATTCTATTCAATTCGTAAACATTAAAATAAATATTGCATTCACATTTCATTAAAATGAAAAAGGAAATTGTTTTGAAAACAACATTAATATTCCTTTTATTTTTTTTTAAATAAATAATTGGTAATAACATCTTTAAAAATTATTTTAATAATAGTTAAAAAAATCATTAAAACACTTTTAAAAAATAAGAAATGTTAGAAAAATTAGTTTCCACCGTAGAGAGAAATAAGGATGATTTTTTTTAAAAACATTCTTAGGTCCTATTTAATCATTTAAGAGAGTAAAATAAAAGGGAAAAAATTTATTTTCCTGAAATATACAATTGATAATAAATTACATGAGACCCTTGACTGGAAAATCATAAAATCTCATCATTGGAATCAGATCAAAAATAATCACATAAAAGAATGATGTTGTAAAATTAATCCTTTAAAATATTTTTATCTTTTAAATTTTAAGCCCCATTAAATAAATAAAACTATGGATATGTATGTCAAATAATAATCATGATAATGATTATAAAATAAATTCATGGTTAGTATATAAATCACAAAAAATAAACAATTGGTGCATAAGGCATGTATCTTCTAGAAATGAAAGTGAAACAAAAATCACTTACCATAAGTCTTGACTCTGTTCATGCACATTTGAATATACTATATAATAATTATAACATTATAATAAATATATTAAAAAACCATATTAAAATTTATCATTCTATATATGATTTATGTATGACCTTTTATTACCATTTTAATAAAAAAATCTTTGTTAAAATCATGTTTTAGTTACTAACTACTTTTCTATTCATTTCTATTTTCATAGGGTACTATTTGACCTTTTAAAATGATCATGGAAAAATTCTATCCAAATTTTTATAATGGATTAAAATAAAATAAATATTAATTATATATTTATTTAGTGTAATACAACAATGTTAGGGATAAAAAATGATTTACTACATTGTCAAAGATTGTAGGGAATACCTATGCATGAACATTGTTTCCATTTTTCCATCATAAGATAGGTAAATAATATTTTAAAATTATATAATCATTATATTTTATAATATATCATATATTTTCATTTAGCTGATTCTTATTAGCAATCATGTAAATCCTATATGAAAAATGATTCACATTGCTTGGCAAGGCGTTGGACCACCACACACAGGAGCGAATTTATAGTATTCCCATAGAATGTAATGTATGGAAGTATAAGTGATATTATAATTAAATAAGTATTATTATTTAATCAATATCACATTAATATGATTAATCCATAATTATATACAAATGTGATAGGTGGTGATGGAAAACAAATTACATCTGTGCTTGAGGTGGATGTTCACCGTACACACAATCGACGATATTGTTTCTCGTGTGATTGAAGAGGAAATAGATATAGGTTCTTCCATTAGAATAATAATATATTAGTATATTTTATGTTATTATTTTATTATATCAACATGGTTTCATTATATATTAATGATTTAAATAGGAAATATAATAATTTGTTTTTAAAATTTTTACCTCTTCTTAGGATAAGTTCTATTGGTTTTCACCTAATGCCTTCATAGGAGGGTTTAGTTATCAAAATAAGAACTATATAATGTTGAGTGGAAATTATGGATGAAATTTTTTCAGGTATTGGTATAGAAAAAATGTTTTTAATTTCTGAAGAGGAGAGGGGAGGGGTGTTCCTTTTTAAGAGGGGGAGATCCCACACATGGATAATTTATTAATAATAAATTGTACCCATAATTTATACATTTCTAAAGGAATAAAAAATTATCATTAATGATACTTTGATGATATAAAGTGTAAATCTATCCATAAATTTTTAATTGGACATGATTCTATGCGATTTAACACGATATCTATTTATTTCATCCCCTAGTAACCTCATTCTTATAATTACCATATTAATTAATTTTATCTTTTTTACTAGTAATTATGATAAAAAATAGAGTTGAAATTATTATATAATATTATTTTTTGTATCAAAATATGAAATCCTTTTTTTAAAAATAAATTCCCATAAAATTAAAATTTTAATTTAATATTAATCCAGCATATGTGATGAAAAAGTGTTATTTAAAAGAGAAACTTTTCCTAAGAAAAGAATTCTTTAATATCAAAATAAAATTTAAAATTTATTCCAATGAACAATATGAATTATTAAATATATAATTTAACTAATGTCACATTTAATATCATTAATAAATGAAATTGATCTTGTAATTTTTTCAAATAAAATTATAGTTTTTAGTTAAAATAGGTATTTTTTTTAATATTCATCGAACATTTATTATTTTTTGAATATATATAAACAATCACTCAATGATAATTTGGACCCATTGATTTAAAAACTGATGTTTATTTTTTCAAATATTTTTCTAGAATTTTAGAAAATAAGTTTTATTATTTTTTCATAGAATGTTATAATTGTTTTTTAGAAAATAATTTTTTGAATCAAATAAGACTTTATTGAAAAATAATAAATTTTTAATAAATGAGAATTCTTAATATAAAACCATTATTATTAATATTTAATAGGCTTTTATTAATATTAATACCTCCTTGTTTAATGGAAAGGTAAAATGGTTAACCTATAAATAATAATATTACATGTACGTCATTTTTTGTTAAAACTCTATGTTGTGTATAACATAAGCTATCAAAATATATATATTTTTTTGAAAAATTGTAATAAAATTCATGTTGTTTCATACCCCATGAGTTCCTTTAACTTAGTGAGAAACATATGATATGAAATATTGAAATTGTATGACCAAATTTCATGTTATCTATCACAATGATGACTCTACTATCTCGGGATGTCTTATCAGGAAAGTTTGGTTTATGAGCTTACTAGGTCCCAGAAATTTATTCATAAAAGTTAAAAAGATTAAACGATACATAAATGTGGCAGAAACACCTCAAGGAAAAAATGCCACCAGGCATAAGGCAGCATACCATGCCACCCACAAGAGAACCTGAGAAAAATCTCAACAACAAAATAAAACATTCTGAAATCGCACAAAACCTAAAAAGGTTACAACTTGGCCATCCACCTGGTAAAAAATAATGAAATACATCATGTATCCCAATAAATCACATCCCAATGATGTTTTCCTAGTTGAAGTCTTCCACCACTCTCACCTGTTCAGGGTCTCACAGTAATCCTTTCGTGCCCCATGATGTCAACGTCCATTCCGCAAAACACATCTAAAAATAAAATTCCCAAAAAACACCCATAGAAAGATCACGTCAGAAAGACATTATCAAAATTTCCCCCATGACCGAGGGTCTTCAACTAAGCCCTCATCATGAGTTCATATCTCTATCAAAGCCGCAGTTTCCATCAATCCAACATGTCTAATCGTCGACCGTGACCAGCCACCTGCAAATCGGCACGCGCCCCCGCACCTAATTAGTAAGATCGTGATCATCATCTTTTCGGAGCACCACCGGCACCCAACCCTCTTACATCCTCTCACCGTACATTCACTATCCCATCACAGTCCTATTCAAGAATAATCATCCAAGATCCCACACAAAGACGTCGCCAAGAAACCCGTCTCCACACCAGGCCAGAGAAGCTTGAACCCACCGGTATGTCATCATGCACCAGCTGCTCACAAGAAAACTTGGTTGTGCCCTATGGATGTTGCCACCCATATGAAAGCCCCTAAAACACAAATAATTCTTCCCAAACTACATTAATCATTTACTTATTTAAATTCGGTGATGTAAATGGTACCCATTTTTGATAGAAATCAATGTGATCTCAAAAGCTAGTCAAGCAATCTATGCTAAGAATCACATAGAATCATGTAATATAAATAATAACATTGTCCTAAATATTTCGATAACCACTAATATCTATAGGAAACATTAGGTATCATAGAATATAGTCTAATTTCATTACCAGTTGTGTATTGATGGGAGGTGACTAAGAAAAAAATAACTTATAATACATGTACAACAATTAAATGTCAAGATATTGCAAAATATAATATAACAAAATGAATTAAAGTGTAATAAAATATATAATTGATTATGATTATGACCCAGATATTATACATTCCATAACCACTATATTTTGGAGACTAATCCACTTCATATTCACAAGATACCTCAACTCCACAATAATTCCCTTAAGATGCATGTCCCGTTTGACTTGTCCTCATATAATACTACCACTATAGACCCTAGATATGTCCATGATTACCTTACATTATCTACCTATATCCCCTATAGAATCATGTCCTCAATTTCCCTGGGTAAAATTAATGAATGTTTCCAATCATTCTACATAACTGATAGTGCACATGAGGTTCTATGAAGACACTACTATATAGAATTTACTTCCCACTATAGAAGAAATATGTTACACTTCATGAGGGAGATGAAGAAGTATAACACTAATCTACATACATAAGACTAAGATTCTATGAATCCTTTGAATTCCTCTTCCAGTTAAAAGAATATACACTCATTGAAATAGTAATAGGTCTACTCACATGAGTACTGAAAGGTGAAAGTAGGATAATTTATTCATCCTCCTCTAGATCCTTCTCAATAGTGAATTACAAGCTTATAACCATAGTTATTGTCAATAGGTAGAAACATTGAACTTTTTGTAAGATTCTTGGAAGAAGTATGATCTCAATATTCATATCCATCTATTAAACATCCTCATAAAATAGAGGATTAATGTGAATTATTTCTTTAATATATAATGATTACGAAGAAACCATCATGGATCACTACTTTAATATAATGTAATCCTATGCTTGGTCAAGATTCATGGTATCTAGAGAGAATTCCATGAATAATTATATTCATGAATATCATCCATGTGAGGAACTCATTCCTTTTATCTATTCCTATCCCATTCGTCACCTCTTGGAGGGTCCCTATGGAATGTATGATTTCATCTTATCCACTATACCCTTACATTTGTCAACAAGGTCAATGACACACTCAATGATGTATACATTACCATCTACATCATCTTTATATATAGTTCCCTAAAATTATGGTGTATGATGGATCTATTTATCTCTATAATATTCGATTATATACCTCAGTGCACGTTGGCCTAGAGTAACAAAATCAAATGGACTCCCAGCTGAGGTAGTCCCTCTTCTTGTGTTGTAAGAGCAGGTTTGGGAGTGTTATAAACAACACTCTCTCATATAGTATAAAGTGGATGAGATTAATTATACAAAGTGGTATTATCCAGACAAATATTAGCTACTTCCCCCATTAGTCTCCATACATATGGTATCTTTTTAATAACAATGTAAGCACTTAGGAAAACCCTAAGCCTTTAACAGAGATCCCAACTAGTTAATGCGATAAAATAATATTTCTTGTTGAATTACACCCATACTACAAGGTATATCCATCTTATATGAAACCAAGGACTCTATCCAAGAATGTAATTAATAATTATATCTATATAGAAATAATGAAATCATTATCATGTTTATATAATTAAAACCAATAGATAAAACAAAATAATATAGGAATAGATATAATTATCAAGCGTAGAATACATATATATCCACAATAGGTAGCACATAAATGGAATTAAATTAATTAACATATATAAAAAAATATTAATATATATGTATTGTGAATCTTTTTTCCTACTCATAAGGATTAAATTAATAAAACCCCCATAAAATAGTAATAGTAATCCCTACATTTGTATGTCAACGAGACTTTAATGATATGTTGTCTAGACACATGGAAACTCCCCTTCCGGACTACAACATGATATATATAATTTCTGTAAGGTCCAATGTTATTTAAAAAGAAAAGAACATAAAATTTTCCTTGATGTGATTTTTTTAATTCCCTGGACTAATTCATTTGGTTAATGAATTAGAGCCACATAACCTCATGTACGCCTCCACATATATAAGAGGTAACCTACTACTTGTAATGGAGAAAATGTTATAAATGGGTAGACTATACCCTATGTAACATATCCTTGAACCAATAATATAACAAAATATAGAAACTCAGAGTAAAAAATCAGTATAAAATTATATCATATTACATTCATGATATATAATAAATGTACAGTCTCCCAGTTTGGCCAGCTAAACAAGAGTAATTGTTCATATAGAAAAATAAATAAAATAGTTTGGACGTTCTTTGGAGTCTATCCAAGTACACCCCCAGCTCCATTTTCTAGGACTAAAATTTTTTTCAGGAGGACCTTATTCTTTCTTAGAACAATATACATAAAACCTTATTTCACATTGATATCCCAATAAAGGTTATTATAAATAAAAACCATTTTGACACAACCAATGTGCGCTTTATAAATTTTTAAAATTTTTATATATGGATTTAATAATTATGATAATTGATAATGAAATTATAATAATATTATATTGAGAACCTGTGTACACAAGAGCCTCATCCCAATTGGTGAGGACTCGACCAGTGCATCCAAGAGATCCTTGTTCAAAACTATACAGAGACATATTTTCGAGTTACCGTAGTTGTACTGTAGTAGGCACTATAGTAGGTACTATTTGGTACTATAGAAGAAATAAATATTCATCTGTTTGGGATTTTGGGTCAAGAGTTTGATCCTCGGGACCTTCAAGGCCTTCAGGATATCTAAGGCTTTCGAGATGTAAGTCTTTAGGGCCACCTAATGGCTTCCAGGACACCTCAAGCACTTCGGTCCACCTCCAGGTTTCGGGCCACCTTAAATTATACCTAATGGACCAGCCAGACTCTACATAGTGCAGACTCTAAATGAGGATTCAGAGCAGGCGTATTCACTAGAGCAGAACCTAACAGAAGTGGAAGAAAGAGAGGATATGACATTGCCATCGGGACCAGACTGTGCATGCATGAGAAGCCTACCCGAACAACCATGAGAATATGGAGAGATGAAATCACGATGGAGAAGGTGGGGAGGAGTAGTTCCATGTAGATATAGTTTGTGTTTTTCCTCTAAGACCTATGGTTCATGTAATCTCGAAGACTATGGGCCTCGTTAGGATTCCCCCTCATCCCTTGAAAGGGGGGTTATCAAAAATCAATAAAAATAAGTCCTTTAGTCCATTGGGGGGACCAATGTTCTAACCAAGCCCCAAAATATCCCAAAATTACCTACATGGATCCATATCGAAAGGAATATGTAGATTTTGTAATTAATCAAGAATAATCCACAATTCTTGGAAACATACTTCACAACATATCAATTAATCATGTGAACATACTACTCGACATCCTTTTGAAATAATGGTAATCATTATACCTGGAATACAATATTCATTGAGATATCATGATACTTATAATCCAATCGGAATCGAGTAAACATTTTACATGGCATCAACTATGAACTAAGTGAATCAGAAGGCTTCCATGAGAAATTTTCATTTCCCTACCCAATACTCATGTCTATCATTGACATTATAGAAATTCATGCACAGTCCCCCTTATAAGGGATAACCATTTCATGATGGTCCACCAATTATATGAACTGAGACCAATACCCCCAAGTCACCATAGAACACAAAACTAGGTAGATCATACAAAACAATTTATAACATATCATCTTAATAAAATTGTTGCAACATACAATACATTTTATCATATTCAAACACGATTATCCATTCTACATACATACTCATGGAAACATGTTTCATAAATATGTCTCCCAAACTATTCACACACCAACATGTTATCAATATAATGCACAACCATCAATTTATACAAAAAGAAGAAACATAAGAAATAAACATGTACATATGAGTGATTAAACGGAAAAGAAATCCACCCCTCAATGAAACTAATGATGAACTCAAAGCCTCATAAAAGATTAAAAACAAAACCATGCCTCAGTTACAAATAGAAATACCTTTATCTTCAAGGATACTTGTTTTTGATTTTTTTTTCATCAAGAAGGATGTTTATAAATGAGACATAATAAGAATCCATGTATTACATGGTGCTTATAAAATTACATAACTCATGAATTCTAGAAATGGATCTTAGCAAAAAAATTATATGTTATCAAACATGGTTTTTGAAATCATTTACCAATCCTTGAGACTCTTTATCTAGTTTAATGGTTTCTTAAAAATTATCGTCTTTTAGGAAAACCGTACATAAATGATGTGGCCATTGAAAGGAAATTTTTTTTAACCAGCTATATACCCTCAGAATTATCCAAAATTGTTCATATATCAATAACATATGTCTAAAGGATGAAATTAATTCATTACACACCTCAAAAATAAGAGTTAGTTACACCAGCCATCAGGAATGTTCTTTACATTTAATATTCTGTTATTATTTTCAATTATCATTTTTAATGAAAATTATTTTCATAATAATTTTACAAATTTTTCGAAGGTAATAAATGAAAATGGTATTTCCACCAATTTTCAATGAAATTTTTTAAATGTTATTTAAATTATAATTTTATCAATTTCACTATCCTTTATGGATTAAAATGAATCACTAGGGATACGATGTTATGATACCATTAAATTCATTTATCTAAATGGATTATTGTATTTTTTTTGAAATTATTGTCCGGAAAACCATTTCATTTTCACTAATAAATCAACATATGGTTGTTTTGATAAAATGAAAGAATTCATGTATTCTTTTCATATTATGGAACTTCAAAATTATAAATTAAATTAATATTGGGTCGTGAAACCTAATCCATAAGGGTAGTTTTATTATTATTTTTATTGGTGGGTTTGTTATAGCCCTCAAATTATTTTGGTAATGATACAGATTTAACTCGATAGATGATATTCCTAAGATATGGAAATTCTATTATAATTGTAAGAGATGACAAATTCAACTATTTATAAGTTACTTCTAAAAGAAAACAGATTTTACCAATTATAGGATACTGCAATTTTATATATGAATTATCTAGTTAGGATATTCCATATTGAAGTTTTCATGTTCTAAGATACTTACAAAATTTTTCAATTATTATTATGATTTCTAATAGAACTTTTTCTGATGGATTTTTTTCATAGGGATAATTATTTATGAGAAATATAAATTTTAACTTATTTTAATTCGTTAATCCATATCTCATGATTTATGATCTATATTTTTTCTATATAATTTATCTTACAGTATACTCATATTAATTTACTATTAATTCATACGTTTATCGTCATTTCTTGGATTCTCATGACATTAAATTATTAATGCATTATTTTAGCCTTACTACTCACTTTTTCTCACCTACTTATGTTTAAATTTTCAGTAAATTATAAATATTTATTTAAAAATAAGTACATCTAGAAAAATTAATTTGTAGATATTATTATAGGAAATGTTTGATATGTAATGTGAAAATAGAAATGTTGTAAATAGTGGAAACAAATTTCATTTAAACAAAAATATATTTTTATGTATTTGTGTGTCCTTATCTCTAGAACTATTATCCCAAAAGGTCTATTGGTATATTTGGGATAAAATATTTTGTTTTTATTTTTTTGAGTTTTTGTTTCCTAAAATTATGTTAAAATATTGGTATCTAAGAAAGATATGTATAGATTAAATTATTTGTACTAAATTCAAGTGTGTGGGTTTGTGGATGTTATTGTTCTTATCATTAATATGTTTAGATGACTATAGATATAAGGTTTATTTATTATAAATAATTATAATAATAACTGAAAAAATCATGGGTTTATAAGTTTAATGTTGATAATGAGTTTAATGGAATAAAAAATCATTTTCGTGGGTCCATGTAATATGATTTTAAATAGGTTAATTTTATATTTGAATATGTTTAATTGGGTTGACATAAAATTAACCATTATGAGTATGATTTCAATTAACATAAATAATTATTTGGGAAGAATGTTCTTTTATTTTTTAGGTGTAGGAGGAATGCTATAAAATACCCAATGATATTAAACTATTTTTATTGAGCTTATATGGGAAATAGGGTGAATTATTTTTCGATATATTTAATTTGATCATTGTGTATTATTAATGAATTTTTATGATTAATATTTTATTTATTTAAAAAAAAATTAATTATTTTTCGGTTTTACGTTCCTTGATCTATCAATTTTGATTTTTTGTAAAGGAAAGTACAAAATATTTTAAAACTATTATATACCTCATGGTCAACATAAAGTGGATTATTGTTCTTTAGGAAATAAATATTAATACTAATCATTTGGAGTATTAGAAGAGATAAAGGTGGAAACATATTGAAACAGACAACCAAATATTAAAATTTCATTTATATATTTGATGAAAATAAATTAAATTCATTTCCTTATGTACATAGTCTAGATGGTAATGGAATTACTCAAGTCCATGAAAATGACCATTAGAAATAAATTTCATCTAATTGCATTCAAGTGTAATGAATTCATCATCCTTTTCAAACCTCATTAGTTTATTGTATTTTGGTCATTTAATTTCTCAAGATCATTCAATTTATTATGATCAATATTCTCTATCACCCTTCATTTGGAATTAAGTTTTTTCCAACTTCTCTATATTTAAACTTCACAAAAAAATTATTATAATTGGGAAAGTATTTATATATTATTGAAAATTAAAATCATATTAGCATTTTACTTTTTTTAAAGGATATATTTAAACCTTTTTTATAATGCAGGTTTTCATATTTTTTTCAAATGATAAACCCATGATGAGAAATATAAATTTAAAATTATATAGATGATATTTAATAATTTTGGTTAATGTAACACAATGGTATTTTAAATTAATAACATGTTTATTGGAATATAAGTCATGAATCAACATGGTTAAACAAAACATAAAATATTTTTATTTAAATATAACAAATATAACATAGCAATTGAATTGTTTGATATGAATAGGAGTTAAAAAAATTATAAAATATATATGAAATGGTCCAACTCAATTCAAATGTGTTGATTATTGATAAGGAAATAGGAACTCAAGTTTTTGTATTGTAATTTTATGCTTAAAAATATTATTTCTTAAAAATGGTTTCTTTTTAAATTTTTAGTTAATAATATACAGTTTTTTGGATAATTATTAACTTTTATTTTGAAAAATAGAATAATTTATGAAATAACCATAACAAAATTATCTTATGGGGATATTTTTGGATTTTTCAAAAATGGAGGAATTGAAGAATATAAAATTTTATAAAAAAATTACATTAATTAAAAAGGAAAATTATTCTATGAATTTGATCTTAAATTAAATAAATTATTCTTTATTTAAAAATAATAAATTTAATAATGTTTGAATCAGTTTTATATTTAATTTTGTTATAAGATCATTTTTGGGCTTATAACTCAATTTTTAAATTGTTTTTCATTTTATTTTATTTGATTATTATAATACTAATTTAATCCATATATATGAATTGAAAATGATGAAATTGAATTAATTTTTTTATTCATAATGTCACATTTATCATTGGTTTAATATTATATGTTTTCCTCAATAGGTTAATTGTTTGGTGAATAGTAAAAACAATATAGTTTTAATGAAATACAATATATTTATGATATAATCAATTCAAAAAAATGTTATAAAAGCTAATAAAAAATATGAATGAATAAATAAAGATAATACAATGAAAATTCAATCAAACATAATTAATTGAGATTAGAATCTATTTCAAGATAAATACAAAAACAATATTTAGTGTTGATGCAATGCTTCTACAAGACAAGATGTGTCAACTTATGTGTGCTAAAGATATTGTTTGAGAAAGAATATGTTAATTCAATATTATATTAATTAATTTTTTTTGATGATATGGACGATTAATTATGATTTTTATTGTTATATAACAAGAAATGTATCAAGAGGATTTTTTTCTTTTGTATAGTTAGAGAAGTCAGAATAACATATTAAATATGTTTGGAAAAAATATCGGTGTTTAAATATAGATATGGAACTAAAATAAAAAATCATGAATAAATTAATTAAATTACTATTTTATGGATTATTTTAAAAATAATTAATTAAAATTTTCTATAAAATTTATACCATGTTTTAACCGTATTTAAGAAAACAAATGAGAAAATATTTAAATGAGTTTATAAATTGGGAAATGAAAATATTTACCTAATTTAAAACATGAAATTAATTTTATAGATATTCAGGAATGATAATACATGTTCTATGTGATTTTCATGGTAATATTTATCTACTATTATATTTCTATATTAAGAAAATTTGATGATAAGTAAAATGACATTACACTTATTTTATGTCAAATATATTATGAAATGGTATAAAATTAATAAAAATATATAAATTGGACAATGGGGATAGTACAAAGTCTAAAATATCATTAATTGATATTAAAATTATATGTTTTTATCATATATTAAATAAATTCAGTGGTTATGATTTTTTTATAATAAAATAAGAATCATTTTAAAGAAAAAGAAATATTTTTAGAAAAATTATAATTTTATAAATGCAGGTTTAGTTGAACTTCTCACATATAATTTTATTTTTTCAAATTTTATAAATTTTAATTTCAAATATTAAAAAATATTTTAAAATTTAAATATTAATATTATCTATAGATTATTTTTTTATTTTTTGAAAATAATAATTTTTTGGGATTGTGTAAAATACTGAATTTTATTAAAAATACCTTTTCTATGAATTAATTTCAATGATAAAATATATTTTAATTTTATTATTAAATTTCATTAGTTGAGTTATATTATAATTTAACATCTTTAATTAATTTTAATAAGTTAAAAATTCAATACTATTATAAGAACATTTTATTCTTTTGACGGGTTTTCATTTGAAAAATCATTTTTCAATACGTCTGCGAGTCTATTATAAATTTGAATTATTCCAATTATATAAATTAATTTTCAAAAGGTGATTTAATATTTTTAATAATTGTATATAATATTATAAAATAACATCATCTTTATTTTTTTCCATAATAAATTATAAAACTAGTAAAACTTAAGTATCACGTTTAATATAAAAGTTGATTTGCACGGGGGGGGGGGGGGGGGGTTAAACTAACAAGATAATGGTTAAAAATGACCTAAAACTTGTCCAAAATCCACTGTATGGTCATATATTGACCGTATAATATCTATTTTTATATAATTACATGTTTATTATTCTTTTTCATTATAAATACATGGCTGTCAAATTATCTTTTAAAAATTCCATGTGTGTCCTCTATAATTCATATAAATGTCCACCCACTCTCCACCACACCTCACAATTACATAAAACTTTTATTTGACCAATACATTCTAAAATACAATTACTTCCTTTATACCTTGATCATAGGGTCCCTATATTTATTATTATGAACTCTAATTAATGAATTACATGTAATCCTAAAGAGGCTCTCCGAGGAAGATATAAAATTCTTAAACATGCATATATGTTTTATATCTTCTTCTACACACTTAAAATGATATTCACATATGATAATACAAAAAGTAATATATCCCATATACTGAGGTTTAATTATATTAATGGAATCAAATATATCCATATCCAATTCCATCAAATGGGAAACAAAACTGTCGATTTTGTATACGGTAGGCTACAGCCTCACAGACGGATATAATTCACCAGCCATCAGCACATTCCAATGTTTGATATAATTGTAGATAAATTTTTTATATTATATATATTAAATAATTATACTTATATAATTATGACATCACATATAAATTCTTACATTCTATTCCATGGGGGATATGATAATGTCGCTCATGTGTATGGTAGAGTACCTCCTCATGAAGCAATGCAATTTCTTTTTCGTTTATTCATAATATGGAAGGTAGAAAAGATAAAATTAATTAAAATATGTAAAATATATGGCCTAAAAATTATTACAGTAATATAATATCACATCTAAATTATTTCCATCTAAATTTGTTTGAAATTAATAGTGTCTCTCTTTCGTAGGTGTGGACAGCCATATCCACGTAGCGATGTGAAATGATTTTAATTTTATTTTTTCATATATTGTAAAAAGTATATATTTTATTAATATAAATGATATATATGACATAATAATGACTTTTTATTTGTTAAATATTATTTACCTTCCATTTTGTACCATCTTTCTTGAAAAATGGAAACAATGATCATGTGTACATACGACTTACCGTCCTTATAAATTGCGTAATCCATTTTCAATCTCTATAATTTTTAGATTACTATACATAAATATATAATAAATATATATGAAATATATATCATTGTTTATAAAATTTTTATTATTTGACCTTAATCAAATTAAAATGACTTAAAATACCGACCAAATCACAGATGAACAAGAAATTTGTTATTACAAAAAACATAGATATTTATGAAGAACTGATAATGAATAAGTGATAACATATATAAAATAAAAATGATTACATTATATATATGATTATGTTTCCCTAATAAGTTTATAATAAAACTATATTTATTATATAAGTTGTTGAGATAGGTACAAAAGAATTCAAACCTAATGTAAGGGTTTTCTCATCTCACTATTAATTCTGAAAGATGTATCCCATATTCACCACATTATTCTTTTTTGTAGTGTATATATTTCAACATTGATATGTTATATCATGAATTATTTATGTCAATGTTATTTAATTTTTCAAATGAATTTATTTCATTCTTGGGGATTATAATTCAAAAATTACAAAAGTTATAAGGGTTTCTTTTACATTATCATTATCTGTTGGGATTGATAATGAATGAATTTTTGAAAATGAATTATTATGTTATATCACTAAATAAACACATAAATTTAATTATATTATATTTATTCATGAGTTTTTCATGTAATTTTACCATTTTACCCGCTTTTTTACTTCAATTTATTAACAAATCATTTTAGGAGGATCCATAACAATTTCTCTATTCGGTCAAAAATCACATTCTCTTCATTATTCATGTTTTATGAAATTAATTTCAAATTTTTATTAAAATTATCCAAATGATTAATTTATAAATACTTTACACATGTCTAGATCTTTTTAAAATAAATTTAAAATGAATCATCCTTTATTATTCTAATTAATTTACATTTTTAATTTTCTTTGAAATATATGAATGAAATAATTTTTATCATATATGACATGTATGAATTTATCATCATGATAAAGAATCATGTTTTCAAAGAATTATTTATATTTATCAATGGTTAATTTAAATGAAAATAAATTTTACAACACTTTATGAATTTTGAGTTTTAAAAAGTTTTTTTTGGAATAATTATTTTACTGAAGAATGTTTTTAATGATTTCATTATGTAATTTCTTTTAAACACTGATAAAATAAATATTATGACTATTATCCACAATATATATGAAGTGATTATTCCATCATTATTATTTCTCCAAATTTATTATGACTGGTTTCACTATGAATTATCCATTTTGATTCCATTCATATTACTTTCGATGTTTTACTATTATGTGAATTGACTTGGAATATTTTTAACATTTTATATGCTACTTTTTCAATAGGAATTATTATATTAATAGTGTTTCACCTTAATCATCCATGAAAATTAGTTTACCTAATATGTGACAGGAGGGGCCCACTATAGCACCTAGATGAACCGGAATGAATCTTAAGATAAACTAGATTTGGTTTTTCACTGAGGAATTACCCATTAATGTAATATAAGAGGGTACCAGGGCATGCAACAAAAGTTGATGAGCCACAAATTTAAAAAATTTCATCGTCAAGATGACATAACATGTCACCCCTAGCGATCTAAGCCCGAGTTCTATCTAAGGATATTTTGTAAATTAAATAGAGCATTAAAACGTAAACAGACAACAATCTTCTTTTGATATGAATATGCTCTTGAAATATTTCTATCACAGTTTATCATTTTTTAAAGGATTCAATGAATAATCCATCTAGATCATCCCCACATGCTTAAAAAAATAATAAGACTATCGATTGTTGTTTTCTAGGTGACAACACGGAGATCTAACAACGTCTTCGATGTCCTGATGACAACCACATCGATGTTCTTACGATGAATGAAGGAGAAATTGATATTATCACATGGATCCAGAGTTCATATCTCAAGAAAGAAAGTGTGTAGATAGAGGATATGAAAAACTCTCAATGAATAGTCACTAGTGAGATCCTTTATCGACCTTTAAATAGTGGATTCTTAACATACCCGGTAGGGTTCCCCCACCCCCTTATATTCAATGTCCTTTAAATAAATAATTATGAAGAACAAAACTATGTAATAAATATTATTTATTTTATTAAATACCTGTAATATATATTAAATATATTATGTGATAAAACAAAGTCATTAACTTGACTCATAATTTCCTTTTAATATTAAACGAACCTGAAATACTAAAATAATATTCACTCGATTAATATTTTCTTGTATTTAATTAACTTTTAAATAACTTTAATAAAAAATTGAATCTAGTAAATATTTACATGAAGAATAATGAACTTATTTATTTATCGGTGATCGATTACTTAGACAACACTCAGTCCATATGGTGGGGACAACTATGCTCAACATTCCTATTCAACAAAATATAGAGGAATATTGAATGCTCTATTGTGTGTGAAAAACTTGGAACATATCTCGATAATAATGAAAATTATTCAAAGACCAAGAGCTATGTCTAGAAACCCATTAGGGCCCCAAAAGAGATGATTATTTTCATATCAATGATAACCAACCTACGAACATGCACAGGGTAATATAATATATTTTTCATTGAATGTCTCTGTTAGAAGGATGCACACTTGTGTCATCATCCATTCTAGAATTTTTTTGTTGATCTATCCAGACATATTTACCTTTCATCAATATTAGCTAAGTATTTATGAGACCACTACTATCCTGATCAACTAGGATGTAGATATATTACATCCTCAACTCGTGAGTGACTAGTCCAGTCTAAATCATTAATTAAATTACATACCACCAATGACACAACCTATACAATCTACAATTCCATGATTTCAATATAATATTTTTATTTTCAACAAAGTACATGATCAAATAGTGCACACTGGTAAGGACCTCATTTCAGAAGACCAATTCACATATCCATATAAATGAACAACCAATAAAACTGGAAACATGTGGTGTTCCTCTTGGCATTTCCATCCTAAGGATTTCACTACTATAGGTCACCATGTGTGAATGTCATGAGAAGAAGTCACAATGATTATGATTCCTTAGCACCAGATAGTCTGACATCAACTATTTTCAGTCAGTATAACCTATCTACATGATAGTAACTTTTTTTATGATTAATGTCATAGTATCTTGAGGTTCTCATTATACCCTAGGATATAATATAACCTATTGATTTGATAATTAATCTATGGAAATTACCATTAAATACTGTAGAAATAAATAACAACACTATAATAGTAAGTAAACATCATGTATATCTAACTATATACACAATATGGTAATCAATAGTACTATTTATGTTGGTTCTATGGAACTCACTAATATAACACTCCCATATTCACTAGAGCCATCTTGATAATGAACCTTGTTATCTCTCACTTGATATTGATCAAGTTCCTTATGAGTAATGGAATTAGCTACTAGGTATACCACAATTCCACCATATGGCTATTTTGTTAAACTTTACATCACCTCCTTATGTAAAAAATCCCGATAAGATGGAAACCCTAAGTATATCATTTTCCTTAAATGTCAGAACATTGAATATTTTCTAGTACATTAAAATAATTATCATACAGATAAAAAATTACATTCTAGGAGAAATTCAAAGAACAGAAAAAAATCATTGTGTTTTTTGCACTGCTACTCTGCTGCCTCAAAAGATGAAACTCACACTGTATTTGTATGTATGGATACAATAATATTTTATGTGATTGTCTCTCTCATGATTGTAGCTTAACATTGATATTATATCATATTTTTATATGGAAGACTGGTTTATAGTCCCTAAAACCTATTATCACTTCCTCTCTTCAAGTCAAGAATATATCATTCGTACTATCAAAAGTAAAATCATTTAGTTCTCACTACTTCCATTACAATTCTACAGGATATAAATTATATTTCCATGCTAACAAATTATTTTTAGAAATATCATATCTTTTACATATTGTTTCATATTAGATTGATCTATCATTGAATCATATGAAAATCCACTCACTGCATAATCTCCTCCTATTCCACTACATGTGTACATGGAGGGATTTATACCATGTGATATTGATAACAATTATACCTTGAATTATTCCAGATTGTATTTTTTCAATACAATGTCAGGGTATGTATAATTGAATAGGTCCAAGAAACAGCTTGATCTACCCCATAAGATCCCATTCCTTGTAAATTTGGATGCTACTTTAAGTCAATATCTAGAGAAATTACTTCATTATGATCTTTAATAACTGTAATACCAATAGTTATTTTCTTTATTTCAACAAATATATTTAACTTGGAAAATAATGGTTCCCCCACAAACCATTGGTAGACATATAGAAATGACTAATTACAAATGAGTATTATTGGATTTTATTTCTTAGTTTAATCATGTACAATATTTCATTAATTTTCTACCCTTATTTTCATATTATGGTCCAACGATCCCTCTCTTTTTGTGACATATAGACACCTTCCACGAATGTATTTCTTGACATTTAATGGCCAATTAAACAATCATAGTTATTATCTATAAAAAGTAAGATTCTAACTAATTTAGGAATAACAAATTGGTATAACCATTCAAGATTTATTGGTACCTCACTTCTACCATACATGAATCCTCTAACTTTAATAACCATTGTTGTATTTGATATAATAATACCCTTTTGAATTTGATACATGGAATACATTATTGAATTTCAGTTGACATTGGTAATCGTAGGTGACATCCATATACTGCTTACATATAGGAAATATTATTCACAATGAATAATTTATCACTAATTGCAGTGAATAATCAACCATCACTATGGTTTTTAACTTCATTAATATCACGTGTCTCTGAAACATTCCTATTCCAAAAGAACTTGTGAAATTAGTTCTTATACTAGCTTCATGATCATTTCTAGAATTGAATAAACTCCTTTAAATCTTCCCCACACTATCTCAAATAGATATGTGAACCCTTTTATAGAAATTTAGCCTATAACATTACTACATCTTCTTTTATTGTAGATACTTATGTAATATCCCATGAAACATATAAGGAAATTACATTATATGCACAATTTGTTATTCATGATGCAAGTTGGTCTATACCCTAAATTATATTTAGTTCATTGCGATTAACCTTCCATAGTATTATTTTATGATATACGAAGAAAATAAACTTCTCTTTAACAACCAACCAATATTATTTGATGTAAGTTGTGATGGAGCCTTCGGTGCCACTCTTTTCGTTGGAGTTTTTTCCTTGTCTATCAACTTGTCATAAGAAAAAAATATTTATACTTTCATTAATTTTCTATTTTATTGGGAAAACCTTACCCAATAGTTAATTAAGTGTTTATTCTATATTATTTATTTTTTAACCTAAAATGAGACTATGTATATGGGTGAAAATTATTTGAGAGACGGATACATTGAAAGGTCATCATTCATTTTTAAATTTACACATATACTATGTAATTATCAACTTATTAAAATCTTTCTTTACTTTCTCTGTATAATCATCATGGATATAAGAAAACATGGCTAATCATCCATGCCCATAGGTAGTGACTGAAACTGTTTGTGGAAATTGGTGATATAATTATGGCATAACCATCATATTTATGTACACGTGTCTCTTATTATCTTTTTCACACCCTCTCTTACTGAAGTAGTCTAAGAGGTTTATGGAAACCAAAACCATAAATTTCTAATATTTAGTATTATGCGCAAGCGCCAGTACTATACTGGGAATTTTGTCCTAGTTTTTACATTTAAATTTTCCAATATTTGTTGTAGATTATTTTCAGTATTATATTCTATTTTATAAAAAAATAAACTATAGTATACTATTAAATTTATCTTAGTTACTGATATAGATATTTTTTATTTACTAATATTTAAATTTTTTCCACTTTTTTATCAAATTTTAGAAACCGTCTATACTCGAATCAAAATACTCTATCTCCTGAATATTCGAGTAAAAATGATACTTAAACATACCATCATATCCTATAATCTATAGCTACGCCACAAATCTGAGTGTTCCAGTTAGAATTTTTACTGGAAAACAACATTTACTCACAACTCTATGATCTATTTATCAAAGACCAAACATCTCAAAATCGCTACATTGATTCCCTCAAAACTGTCCTCTAATGTGGTAGAATGTTATATATAGATAATAATTACTACCAAATCCAGTTATGTCAACTCATCATTCTCATAATAACTCCCCAATAGTAAGAGAAACCCTTAGCTATGGCTGACCACACACCTTGAACACCTGGTTGTGTTCAAATTCAAATGACTGATAGCGGTTAATGACCTAATTTTTTTATGAGTATATTTTTATGTTTTTTATGAATTAAATCCATTTATATTAATATTTTTCATGTAATTTTTATATGCTCAAAAATAATCATTAAGAGATAAAAAATAATCACTTATTTTTTCATTTTATGGAATATTATATTATGTATTTTCCCACTATTATAAAATTCATAAAATAATAAACAAATATATAATGGAATGAAACTACCTGATTATTCTTGAGCATCTAAATCAGGGTGATCTAATTAATCTCAATCAATCAAACACAAACTAGGGGAATCATACGTGTGTCATAGATTAACTCTTGATGAAGCTCGTCCCATGTCTAGTATGTCCACTTCTTGTTTAGTGATCCACCTCATAATAGCATTTCCAACGTTTTACACCATCCCTGTCATGATGTACTAACTCATCTTAGTGAGATCCACACCGTACATCATCTCTTTTAAAAATGTTCAATTGTACTCACACACATGCGAGAGGGACTAGGGGTGAAAAATACAATAGATACAATTTGTGGTGCATGGCCTTATAAAAATTGAATGAAAAATAAACGAATATGTACATATCATAGTTATTAATTTCAAAAATATAAATCTATAAAATAATTAATTATAACCACTAAGCGTACACAGCTAAGACAATTGTTCAAGACCAGTTACTGGGTAAAATAACTGCATGATAAATATTAAAATGAAATAAATTATAGTTGAATGATATTTTAATTAAACTATATGAATTGATAAACTTTAAATAAGTTAATAGTATTTAGTCCACTAATTAATTTACTTTTAATATTGGAAATTGAATTAAATTAATTAATTTAATTTAATACAAAAATTAAATCAATTTTCTCCTGGGGTATTAAAATTATTATTTTTAAATCAAAATTAATATTTTAATTAATCTAATTTAGTAATGTCAATACATAAATTAATTTAAATAATTTTTGTTATTTAAAAAATGAAACCCAAAGCCCAGTAAAGACCCAAAGAGTGTTGTGACAAACCTGCAAAAACCCATTTTGGGCCGAGAAATACCTGTACAAGGTTGTTCTGGTCTAGAAAGGTCTTCCCGGACCCCATTCTAGTTGAGAATTCTCACCCCATCCAATTTCAAGATGGTTTGGGTTAAATGGTACATGGAGATATTGTGATTTGGTTGAGAATAGTGAGTTTTTAATACATTTTTTGAAGAAAAAAAAATTAAAAGCAATATATGTTTTTTTTTAAAAAATGACTCAATGGTGGGATCGGTGATGCCACCTTCCACGACCATGCCACCTTTGGCCAGGAATGATAACATTGAAAGTACGGTAGGGGGATTCCAACTTTGTCCTGATGCAAAGGTAAAAGGCAGCATCAATGATGTCGCCTTTTCCATAGCCCCCTATAAAATGGCATCCCCCCATTCTCCTCACTTAATTTTCCCCTTATCTCTCATTAATCCACTGCTTCTATCTCTAATAAAATTCCTTTTCTATATGGTTGAGTCGGTGGTCCAAAAAAAGGTTGGTTTTTGTGAAGAATCATTTATTGGTATTTTTTATTTTATTGATTTTTTATTTATTTATTATAATTGTTTTTAGTTTGAAATATTTCAATTTTTAAGTAGTTTAGTTAGTTCATAAATTTTTTTATTAGGTTGTTTAATTATTTATAAATAGCTTGGAATAACAATTATTTTAGTAGTGATTATGTATAGATTAATTATAGATTAATTAAAGATTTTGAATAGAATAACTTAGGATTATGTATTTTGAAATTTTGGTAGCAGAACGATTATGTGGTTATCTAAGCAATGAAATCCTCATCTATATAAAAATAAGTGGACGTGGCTCTGCCACAAATGTACCTAGGGGTGAAACTTGGAAAAAATGCTTTGAGCTAGACACGAATGGGAACTAGTTCATAAAAATGGGCCTTACTTTACTTCTGGTTTTACACTCCTGATGGATATGTTTATGATATTTCATATTTTCTTTATAAACTACTAAAATACCTATGAGAAGAAAAATAAAATCAGTATATTTATCAATGAAAAAAATGATAATTATGATGTTATAGAATGAAATGGACAAGGACCAAATCATTAAATAATGAAAGTTACTATTATTAATTTAATTCTTTTTAGTCATTTTTAAAGACGTTTATTTATTTATTAGTTTAATTAGTTATATATAGTTTAGAAATAACACTTATTCTGAGTAATGATTAATTATAGATTAATTAATGATAACACAGGATTAAAAATGAATAAATATGATTAGCTAATTATAATTAACTAATGAAGATCAGATGATTATTAATTAATGAATAAATAATTAAAGAATAACTTAATAATGATTAATTAGTGATTAAAGAATAATTTATTAGTTAAAAAATGTACTAAGAAAATCTGATGATAAATTGAAAATTATGACTATATAAAATGAAATGGGGAATAAAATTTACTAAAAAGTTAGTAATGTAATGATTATATAGTTTAAAAATAACAATTATTATTACCAATGATTAATTATAGAATAATTAATAAATAAAATATGAAAAAAATGAATCGATATAATGACTATCATATTTTAGGGTATAAAAAGGAGTCCTAAAATTACAATATAAAAAATATTATATGGTCATCCATCATTGTTAATATTTTATACACCATCATAATTTTGATGAAAGGAACATTTTTGACATATAGAGTCATGTTTACCTGTGTGTACTTCTATTGGGAGGATATTCAAATTGATCAAGGAGCTTCTTACATTAAACAACCAATAACAATGGTTTGTACAACTGATTGTGTAAACCTATGTGACCTCCAAGAGTGAATTTTTCGTTCCTTATATCCGGGACCCAATCAAGAGATCCTGTATATGTGCTACATGCATTTTAAATTCCTAGAAACACTGTAGAATCTAGCTTGTCCATTGGTTGTTGATGCATAGTGGGTCAATTCAATTAATTGATTTTCAAAACAGTCAGATGGTACCATGATGGTGTTATATGATGATGTTTCTAATATACAACAAAAATGTCTAGCTGTAAGAATACATAGACATACAGGAGATGTTGAAGATAGTATGACCAATGAAATTGAGCTTATTCCAAATGATGCAGAAGGGGAAAACCTAGATGATCTCCCAGATATACATGTCAATCTTGCTTCCGATGAGGAGTTTCGTAATGCTGGATCAGATGGTGACATCAGTTCTAATGAGGAGGGACCATCAGAAGATATAGAGGAGCTTTCAAGAAATTCATTAGTTGTACAACAAACCTCTACCTACAATAAATCATCCTCCACTACATGAATCTTGGTCAAAAGTAATGACACGTGTTCCAGAATTTGATAATAATGTTCTCACACCGACAACTGAGTTCCCCGAAGTTGTACCAGATAGGTTTAGTGGGATGGAAAAAACCTTATATGTTTGAAGTAATTCACAATTAAATATGCATCAAAGAGCATCCTAAAGGTATTTCACATTGAGAGGAATTGTATCTATATAGTTCATGAGTCATGTTGTAGTAAATATTACATACGGTGTGATATGCATGGGAATGATTATATATTTCTCTTGAGGGAGATTCCGGACATTGCATTTAGAGGTTGGAGAATCTCGAGGATTTAGGGAACTCATACATTTGTTCATCCAATCCTCACAGAAGATCATAACTCATTGGATGCATAATTTGTGTCATCCATTGTTGTGGAGATGATTAAGACATAACAAGATGTTCTGATAGCCCTTATTCAAGAGATTATACAACAAACATTCGATTATAAGATTTCATAAAATAAGGCATTGATGGAAAAATAGAAGGAAATTGTGATGGTGTACGAAAATTGTGATGGTGTACGAAAATTGAGATGACTTATATCAGGTGTTTCCGCAATTAATAGGAATAATAAGGCATCATAACAATGTTTTCTTCCATCTTGATACAAACATACATGTGTCTCACGATAACCGACTTGATCCATCTCATGTTCAAATTAATCAGTTGTTCTGGGCATTCCTCCCTCGTATCTCTGCATTTCATTTCAGTAAACAGTTCATTCAGATTGATGCAAAATTTCTATACAAAAAATACAAGGGCATATTTTTGATTACAAAGACCAAATATGGAAACTCTTCACCTATTCCACTTTCCTTTTCCATTATATATAAAGAAAACTATGAATCATTGATTTGGTTTCAGTCATATATATGCAACCATTTCACCATGATTCAGGGTGTTTGATTGATATATGATCGCTATCGAGAAATTAATGATGCAATCAATGAGGATCCTGATACATGGAGATACGAAAATGAACATCATCAGTTCTTCATTAGACACATTTCTATCAATGTGCATAAAAAATTCCACAATGAACCGATAAAGAAGGCAATCACGAGGCTTGGTACGCATTGTATTTTTTATTTTTTACTATTAAACGTAATGTTAATTTCAAATTAGGTGAAATATCATCTATTATGTGTAGCATATGAGTCAGATCAATAGTGGTCTGGATAAAATTTTGATCAAATCCACCCGGCTAATAAAATATTTTATGATTATATGATGCAGATTCCAAAAGAAAAATGGACATTGGCTATGACGGGGCGAAGAGGTACGAACACATGACCACAAAAATTTTCAAGTGCATCAATGGTGTCTTCAAAGGGCTTCACAAGATACCTATAACCTCCATATTTCAGGAGACATTATATCGATGCATGAAGTACATTGTTTATAGACAAAAAATATCATCAGACGGAATACAGTAAGGGATAAGGTACATAAGACACTTTCAATGTGAGATCAAAAATAATATTAATGATGATTCTGGTTATCATGTCTTCTTTTTTTGTTAGAAGACTCTCAATATGATGTTCAATATAATTCAGACCCCGCCAAAAATCACATCTGTGAAAAAATGGTGGTATTATAGGAAATGAGGCAATGTCAATGTGGAAACATTCGGCCTAGCAGTTTCTATGTACACACGCCATCGCAACATGTGTCTCCGTGAACATATCATGGGAAGAATATGTTGATCCAGTGTTTCAGATGGACATAATTGCTAACTTTTATGTTGCACCATTGATGCCTATTGGGGAGTTCCGTTATTTCCCAATGCTTGAAGGTCATCCGATAGTTATACTTGACATCAATAAGTTTTTTCCTCATGGGAACAAGTGAGAGCGAAAAGAGTGAATGTCGAGGAGGATCCTAAGCCCCCTACTTGACTTTAAAACCCTATAAAATATAATCTACAAGACCATTATAAATAAAAATAAAAAATTCAACTACATTTTATAGTTTTAATCAATGTTTAAAATGACATTCATATCAGTCTTATAGTATATATTTTATAGGCTAGAAAAGTCACGTACTTGAAGCATTTTTATGCTTCAAGTAGGTGGATTAGAAATATTATAAATTATTTTTCATCAATATTTTGTAATAATTTTTTTTTATTTTTGACTACTTGTTATATGTTTCATCAATTTTCCAAATTTCATTCACATCGGTCTTATAGTTTATATTTTATAGGCTAGCAAAGTCATTTACTTGAAGTATTTTTAATTTTCAAGGAGGTGGATTAGAAAGCTTATAAATTATTTTTCATCAAAATTTTTTGAGAAATTATTTTCTGTTTCAACTACTTGTTATATTTTTAATCAATGTTTCAAATTTCTTTCATATCGGAATTATAGTATAAATTTTATAGGCTAGAAAAGTCAAATACTGGAAGCATTTTTATGTTTCAAGTAGGTGGATTAGAAAGTTTGTAAATTATTTTTCATCAACATTTTTAAAAAAATTATTTTTACTTTTGACTACTTGTTATATTTTTAATCAATGATTAAAATTCCATTCATATCAGTCTTATAGTTTATATTTTATAGGCTAGAATTGTCACGTACATACAGAATTTTTATGTTTCATGTAGGTGGATTATAAAGCTTATAAATTATTTTTCATCAATTTTTTTAAGAAATTATTTTTATTTTCGACTAGTTGTTATTTTTTTAATAAATTATTAAAATTTCATTCTTATCGGTCTTATAGTTTATATTTTATGGGATAGAAAAGTCGCGTACTTGAAGCATTTTTACGTCTCAATTAGGTTGATTAGAAATCTTATAAATTATTTTACATCAACATTTTTTAGAAAATTATTTTTATTTTCAACTGCTTTTTATATGTTTAATCAATTTTTAAAATTTCATTCATATAGGCCATATAGTTTATATTTTATCGGCTAGAAAAGTCATGTACTCCAAGAATTATTATGTTTAAAGTAAGAGGATTAAAAACCTTATAAATTAATTATATCAATTTTTTTTTAAAAAAAATATTTTATTTTTCGACAACTTGTAATATTTTTAATCAATGTTTAAAATTGAATTCATATTAGTCTTATAGTTTTAATTTTATATGCTAAAAAGTCACATACTTAAATTCTTTTTAAGTTTCAAGTAGGTTGATTAAAAAACTTATAAATTATTTTTCATCCACATTATTAAAAATTATTTTTATTTTAAAATACTTATTATATGTTTAATAAATGTTTAAATTTTCATTCATATCGGTCTTATTGTTTAAATTTTATAGGTTAGTAAAGTCACGTACTTGAAGCATTTTTACATTTCAAGAAGGTGGATTAGAAATCTTATAAATTATCTTTCATCAACATTTTTTAAGAAATCCAATTAATTTTTGACTACTAGTTATATATTTAATCAATGTTTAATATTTCATTAATATCGGTATTATAGTTTATAATTTATAGGGTAGAAAAGCCACGTACTTGAAGCATTTTTAAGTTTCAATTAGGTGGATTAGAATGATTATAAATTATTTTTAATCAATATTTTTTAGGTATCTTTTTTTTATTTTCGACAAATTTTTATATGTTAAATCAATGTTTAAAATTTAATTCATATATGTCTTATAGTTTATATTTTATAGGCTAGAAAAGTGACATACTTGATACATTTTGGTGTTTCATGTAGGTGGATTAGAAATCATATGAATTATTTTTTATCAACATTTTTAAAAAATTATTTTTATTTTCCACTACTTTTTATATGTTTAATCAATGATTAAAATTTTATTCATATCATTCATAGAGTTTATATGTTATAGATTATCAAAGTCACGTAATTTAAAAAAAGATAAATTACGTTGAAACATTTTATTTATTTATATATATATAACCATAAAATAATAATAAAACATTAATATATTAAATATATAAAAAATAAATAAAATAGAAAAAACTATTTCATTAGGGAAATGGTGGCCTCTTTGACGCCGCCTTTGAGTCGTATTTTTTTAAATATCACTCTATGCTATTTTAATTTTTTTCTTTCGAATACGTATTAAAAAAACTCTACAATAATATAGATTTTATACAGGTCTCCGAACGGAGTGCTAGCAGGGTGCTACTGTGAGAGCGAGGGCGGTCGTCTTGGAAATAGAGGCTAACTGTGGTCCAACAAGGGGAAGCCTCAACGACATGGTATCTACGGAGATAGAGTCCATCACAGGAGGAGCTAGGATCTGCGACATAGGTTTGTGGAGGTGGGCATTGACCTCGAAGTTGTTTGGGGCACCGGAGTATTGTGGTGACGATATAAACACAAATGATGAAATAAAATAGATCAACAATGAGATTTACGTGGTTCAGTAGTGATGGCTATGTCCACGGGAGAAGGAGGGATGATTTCTATTATTCTCTCTGGATAATCATCAGAGGATACACAATGTTTCATAAAGGTTTTTTTTTTCGATTTCAATTCATGGGAATCATACTTGTTTTATAGATACTGAACATCAAATCTGTCAGGGGTTAGTCAATAAACCATTGATTTTTCTCCTACTTCCATCTGTGTTCTATCTTTGCGGCTTGAACAAATGTGTCACAGGGTTGGTTGCCTAACCAAAGAAGAGGCCGCCCACTAAATGTGACCTGCACCAAGCTGTTGCCGAGAACCCCTTTTTTTACATCCATTTAATTCTACCATGATTGGGAGTGGCCCTAAAAAATGTACCCCTCATGACCAATTTTGGGTAGAATTTAGACTCACAGTCTCCTTGCAGATGTCCAACTTCTCTTTCGATAGAACTTTCATCATCATGTCTTCCCCATTATCATTGGTTTTGTTTTTCTCAACATTCAATAGTCATTCTTCCAACAAATTACATATCCATTGATATCGCATGTCGATGTGTTGGGACCTTGAATGAAATTCCAGGTTCATGATAAAATGAATAGTGCTATGAATATCTAAATAGAGAATATAATTATTATGACTCTATCCCAGCTCCTGTAAAAACTTCTTTATCCACAACATGTCCTTACAGCCATCAGTGACCACAATATACTCTTCTTCTATGGTGGATACACTACTAGAAAAGGGGGCATTGAAGCCCCCCAGAATCGGGCGACCGCCATTGGCGGTCTCTATAGATATCTAATAGCGACCGCCAATGGCGGTTGCTGGCCTTGATAAAAAAAACCAGAGCCTTTTTGCGCCCCCCCCCCACGCCCCCCTCTCGATCGAACCCTGCTCCCCCCCCTGTCGCCGGCCCCCCGACGCCGCCCCCCCCCCCCCGCCTCCCAGCCTCCCCCGCCGCCCGGCCTCCCCCGCCGCCAGACCCCCCCCCCCTGTCGCCCTGACGCCGCCCTCCACCCCCCGCCTCCCGGACTCCCCCGCCGCCCGACCTCCCCCGCCGCCCGGCCTCCCCCCCCCCCCCCCGTCGCCGCCCCCCGACGCCGCCCTCCCCCCCACCGCCCGGCCTCCCCCGCCGCCCGCCCTCCCCCCCCCTCGCCCCCCCCCCCCCCGACGCTGCCCTCCCCCCGCCTCCCGGCCTCCCCCTCCGCCCGGCCTCCCCCGCCGCCCGGCCTCCCCCGCCGCACGCCCTCCGCCCTCCGCCCTCCGCCCTCCGCCCCCTCAGCCCTTCCCCCCACCCTGGACGGCTCCGGAACCCCGGACAGCCCCCCCCCACGCACCCTGGACCGCTCCCCGCACCCCGGACGCCCCCCCCCCCCCCCCGCACCTCAAACAGCCCCCCCCCCCCCCCGACCCCGGACAGCACCCCCCCACCCCTCGCTTCCCGTCCCCCGTCCCCTCACCGCCTCCTCTCCTCCAACTCCCCGCCGCCGCCGCCGCCGCCCGTCCCCTCCCTTGCTGCACCGCCTTTGGCTCCGGTTCCCCTTCACTGCCTCCCCTCTCTCACTGCACCGCCTTCGGCTCCCCTCCCTTTCAGGTTTGTAGCTCAATCAGGTAACATGGGCTTATAGTTACATTATTATTTTATCAATGGTTCATAAACAAATTATTAATATTTATTTTAAATATAGTTGATTTGAAAAATGTAAATGTAATAAGTATTGTGTAAATGTTTGTTATACAGATATAATTATGGATAAGAGTTGGATTGATCTTCCAAATCGAATGTCTAGAGAATATTTCAATGGAATTATGCAGTTTATTGACTTCACGAGAGGATTTGAATGTGACTATATTAGTTGTCCATGTAGAAAATGTGCTAACAGATATCAATTCACACGAGATACTGTAAGGGAGCACCTTTTCTTTAATGGATTTCTGAAAAATTATAAGAGTTGGACTCGTCATGGAGAAGAATATGTTCTTTGTCAAAATACAGATGCAGCTCAGATGGATGTTGATGCAAGGATGAATGATCCAATGCATGAAATGCTTACTGAAATGGTACGTGGGTTTGATCCTGAAGGCATTGACATCCATAATCTTGAGACTGGTGAGATAAATCTTCGCTCTGGTGCAGATCGTGATTCGAGGAGGTTTTATGAAGCACTTGATGATGCGAAAACAGAATTATATCCTAGATGTACTTCTTACAATAAACTATCATTTATCGTGGAGTTGTTGCATTTGAAGACATTGAATAATTGGTCAGCCACCTCATTCGACATGCTTTTGGTTTTATTGAAAAAAGATCTTCCTGTCAACGCTAAGATTCCTGAGTCGTATTACTATGCTCGTAAGTTGACAGAGAACTTAGGTTTTACATATGAGACCATAGATGCATGTGCAAACAACTGTATGTTGTTTAGAAAAGAAACTGCCCATTTGGATATTTGTACGGTTTGTGGTGCTTCCAGGTGGAAAGAGAACAGGGGAAATAATACTCATCAAAGTCAGATTGCGTACAGGGGAAACCGATTGCCGTAAAGCAAATGTGTTACTTTCCCCTTAAACCGAGGTTGAAAAGATTTTTTATGTCATCTAAAGTTTCTAATTTAATGAGATGGCATGCAGAAAGAGTTCATGAAAGTGATATGTTAACCCACCCGGCAGACTCTCATGTATGGAAGGATTTTGATAAGAGACATCCCGACTTTTCTAAAGATGTTCGTAATGTCCGATTGGGATTGGCAGCAGATGGTTTCAATCCATTCAAGTCTATCGTTGGTGCAACTCATAGCACATGGCCCGTGGTGTTGGTTCCATATAATCTTCCTCCGTGGCTTTGTATAAAGCAACAATTTATATTAATTTCCACTCTTATTGATGGACCTAAAAGTACAGGGGATAAGATTGATGTTTACCTTCAGCCATTGATTGATGAGTTGAATGAATTTTGGGGCGATGGTGTGATGACTTATGACTGCGAAACGAATGAAATGTTCAAACTGCATGCTGCTTTATGGTGGACAATCAATGACTTCCCAGCTTATGCAAATTTATCAGGCTGGAGTACGAAAGGGGAAATTGCTTGCCCTTGTTGCAATAAAAGTAAAAAATCTGTATGGCTTAAACATTCCAAAAAATGGGAATGCATGGGTCACATGCGTTTTCTCCCTCCTCAGCACAGATTCAGAAAGGACAGAGTGGCATTTGATGGTTCTAGAGAGTTCAGCCCAGCACCAATGATCATGACAGGACTCGAAATGTTATCGCAGATTGAGGAAGAAAACATCCACATGGTATATGAAATTCAGGATTTTGTGGCTCCTCCAGTACGTAATATTCGTGCTGCGGGTAGGCAGCGCAGTCACAATTGGAAAAAGAAAAGTATTTTTTATAGTCTTCCGTATTGGAAAACTAACATGTTGAGGCATAATTTGGATGTCATGCACATTGAAAAAAATGTTTGTGATAACATATTTTGGACCATTTTAGGTGTCAGTGGAAAATCAATGGACCATGTTAATGCACGCCGCGATTTGGAAGAAATAGGTTTAAGGAAACAGTTGCATTTACAGTTAGCTGAGGGAAACAAGGCATATATTCTTGCTGCACAGTATACGATGACTACAGAGGAGAAAGAGACATTTCTTTCCATTTTGAATATGGTCAAGGTGCCTGATGGTTATTCTTCTAATATTTCAAAGTGTGTGAATCTGACGAGAAATACATTGCAAGGGTTGAAAAGTCATGACAATCACATATTACTTCAGCAGTTGATTCCAATCGCAATTTGTGATTGTTTATCCCCCATTGTTGTTCATCCCTTGATTGAGATGAGTAATTTTTTTAGACAACTATGTTTAAGAAATCAACGAATGAGTGATTTAAAAAGTTTGCAGGACCTAATTGTACTTACGCTTTGTCACTTTGAGAAACATTCCCCCCCCCCCTCATTTTTCGATGTTATAATCCACTTGACAGTGCACCTAACTGATGAAGTAATGGTTTTTGGTCCAGTACAATTCAGGTGGATGTATCCTATTGAACGATATTTGAGTACATTGAAAAGATTTGTACGCAACAGAGCTCGTCCATAGGCATCAATAGCCAATGGTTATTTGATGGATGAGTGTACTACCTTTTGTGCAGAATATCTTACGGATGTTGAAACAAAATTAAATAAGCCCTCTCGGATTCATGATGGTCCAGTTGGAGAAGGAACCACATTTGATATGGAAAACATCGAGTGGATACAAGCACATAGATATATCTTGTTCAATACTCCATCAGTTACACCATTAATGCAGTAAGTATCTTATCAATGTGCTTGTATAATGTTTACATGTTTTGTTTGCATAAGATGATCTTTTAAACATCGCGTTATCATTTGCAGGAAACACATTAATGAGATAAAAGAAGAGATGCATCGTGCGACTGAGTTGCAAATTCAACAATCTCATTATGCGTCATTTCATGATTGGTTCAAGGATTATGTATGTATAAATTGATTTTCATTTTGAGTGAAGTATTATACTAATTCTTTCTGCATATATCAGTATTGATTTTTATAAATTATGTAGGTTCGTAAGCTGAGGGTGTTAGGGGACCCCACGGTACCTGAAGTATTTATCCAACTGGCTGAGGGTCCATCTATAACGGCTCGTTGTTATAAAGCTATTGATGCTAATGGTTTTCGATTTCGCATTAAAGATGTTAACGACAAACGAGAAACACAAAACAGTGGCATCGGTTGTCCCTTTGTCGATTCTGGTTATTACTATGTTCAATTGATAGACATCATTGAATTTGTATACACACACGGTTTGAAGTACATATTGTTAAAGTGTTATTGGGTTGATCCAGTGCGTGTATGTAAAGTCGATCAATATCAGTTTTCATTGGTGAATTTTAACTATATGTCATACAGAAATAATGAACGAGTTGAGAATGAACCTTTCATTTTGACATCACAAGCGGAAAAAGTATTCTTCGTTACTTTTCCTTCGGATCCAAGTTGGCAAGTTGTTGTCAAAATGTCTCGGCGAGGAGTGTTTTTATTTGAAGAAGATGAACCCGAGATTGTTCCGTTTGTTTACCAACAACTTGATCAACATACCGTAGTTCAACATCAAGAAGATATTTATTGGGTCAGAGTGGCTGTTGAAGGAGAAATGGTCGATTTTCATGCTTAATGAAAGGTATAATTGTTTTCCCACTATTCAGTAGAATGTCCTAGGATATCATAAATTATCTAATCATTTTATAAATCTTTATAAGTTTTAATCCTCACTTTTGTAAGTTAATTCAATCATAAATGTTTAGGTTGTTTTTACTCTTCATTTATTGATGTTATGGTCGGTGTATCATCCCTTTGAGGTATTCTTCATCTGATTCATGTGCTGCTTGAATTTTTATTAGTTATATCTGAAATTTGGCTATGCATTGACTGGTTTTGTACATAATTTGTATATCTGTTTTGTTAACTTTCTGATTTTTTAAAATTAATTCACAACTAATTATTCAATCCATTTTTTGTTTGATTAACAGTTTTACAAGTTTGATTTTTTAATAACAATCCAATTTATCTTTTAAACACTTTGGACTCATTACTGATGTTTTCTATGACTGCAGACATGTCAGGGGAAGAGGCAGAAGATCCACATCATCCATCTGAGGCATCTATGTCTCAGGTTCGAGGTATGTTTGAATGTAATTGTCTATATTTTTTATGTAATTGATATACATATATATATATATATATATATAACATTTGTCAATTTATATATAAAATTGTTTTCAACAGGATCAGACTCGGCTGCTTCTTCCTCTCGCAGGATAGGCCCTGGTCGTGGCATATTATCATGGAATTCCGACACGACGATAGATGTTTCATTTGATGAGGTTTTTCATCCTGTGGGACCGAATACCCCGACATTTATTCGTCATATGGGTCATATCATACGTGACCCACATCGATTTCCATTGACCACGCGTGACTAGGCTTCTATCCCTCAGGACACATTAGATCGTCTATGGAGGGAGGTTCAGGTAAGAAAATCATTTTACTTTATTTTCTATTTATAAAGAATACTAATATGTTTGATTATTTTCTTTATAGAAAAATTTGAAAGTATGCCCTGAAGAGTTTCGGCCCGTGTGTATGAGCAAATTCCGTAAGATGTGGAAAGATTATAAAGGCAAAGTGAAGAGGGACCACTGGGTACCAAATGTGGGTGCCCTAGACATTTTGGAAAAAGTCCCGAGAGGTGTCCTCCCGGCCTAGTGGCGTGACTTGGTTTCATATTGGTCTACTGAGGGTGTTTTGGTTTGTATATTAATTATTTTGGTGTATATATATTTTCAATAATATGTGATTTGTTTGAAATTTGAATGAATTGAATGTAGGAGGTGTCAACACGCCATTCTGAGAATCGAGCGTTGCAGGGACCACCTCACAGGATCGGGACTCATCACGTGTCTCAGATCCGACATGAGGTATATATTATTCATGTTTTAATTTATTAATTAATATGGTTTTGTGTTTATATTCTTTTAATATACAGTTGCGAGAGCAAGGTGCAGCAACTGATAAAATGTCGGTGTGGATGAGGACTCGTGATTGTAATGATCCAGAGGTTGCAGCATTGATAGTAAGTGTCTGTACTTACCAACAATTACATAAATCAATATATTAACATATATATATTTATATATATTTAAATATTTCACAGGCTCAATTTGAAGCTGAGTTAGAACATCTTCCAGAGGACCAGCGATAGCTTCCCATGCGACGGGATGAGATCTTTCATCGCATTTTCGGTCGGGACGGGAATGGCTATAGTTTGACCTATGGAGAAGGGATTCCTCATTCTGTAGTGTCACGCGCTGCGGTTGTCAGTCCTGTTGTTGCTCATATGACACAGCAGATGTCAGATTTTGAGGCACGGCTGCGCGCTTCCGAGGAGGCAAATGCGCAATTGACAGCTGAGGTTAGAGCACTCCGGGAATATGTGTGTCGAGCTGATGGTGCAGGGGATCATACAACGCAGATATATACTATATTTATTTATTTAATTTAAATTATTTTTGATATTAAAATATTTATAATGTTTATTTTTTGTAGGCCCCTGGCCCACCAGAAGGAGGTAACAGTGATGACAACGTGTGACGCATCATATATTCACGAGATATGTTTTTTGTTTTTACTGGTGGGGTTGACATTGATGTACTGTATTTATTCATTTAATTGGGGGGTCAAAACCACCCGAACGACCTCCGAATGCCACGAAACCGTACGACAACAGCTGGTACATGAATTGTGAAATGGTCGGCCAGACGACACGTCATTCGTAGGTTCTGTTTGACCGCGGCGGCCGGAAACGCATTTCTGGAGCCATAAAACACCAAAACGGCGTGCGACAATCCAATTCAGAGAAAACGTGCTCCAAACGACCTGAAACCACACGAGAACGATAGAAATATTATTCCTGAGATGCAGGAGGAGGCGGCACATCCATCAGACGTGCGGTGCGTGCGGCACGACCGAATGTGTCGTTTTCAGCAGCGTGACGCGCGCTGAAATGGAGGGTTGGGGGGTCAAAACCACCCAAACGACCTCCGAATGCCACGAAACCGTACGACAACAGCCGATGCGTGAATTGTGAAATGGTCGGCCAGACGGCATGTCATTTGGAGGTTCCGTTTGACCACAGCGGCTGGAAACGCGTTTCCGGCGCCATAAAACACCAAAACGGCGTGCGGCGGTGCAATTCGGAGCAAACATGCTCCGAACGACCTGAAACCGCATGAGAACGATAGAAATATTATTCATGAGACGCAGGAGGAGGCGGCACATCCATCGGACGTGCGGTGCACGTGGAACGACCGAATGTGTCGTTTTCAGCAGCGCGGCGCGCGCTGAAATGGCGCATTGGGGGTCAAAACCACCCGAACGACCTCCGAATGCCACGAAACCATACGAAAACAGCCGGTGCGTGAATTGTGAAATGGTTGGCCAGATGGCACATCATTCGGAGGTGCCGTTTGACCGCGGCGGCCGGAAACGTGTTTCCGGTGCCATAAAACACCAAAACGGCGTGCGGCGGTCCAATTCGGAGCAAACGTGCTCCGAACGCCCTGAAACCGCAAGAGAACGATAGAAATATTATTCATGAGATGCAGGAGGAGGAGGCACGTCCATCGGACGTGCGGTGCGCGCGGCACAACTGAATGTGTTATTTTCAGCAGCGCGGCGCGCGTTGAAATGGCGCGTTGGGGGGTCAAAACCACCCGAACGACCTCCGAATTCCATGAAACCGTACGACAACAGCCGGTGGATTAATTGTAAAATGTTTGGCTAGACGGCACGTCATTCAGAGGTTCCGTTTGACCGCGGCGGCCGGAAGCGCGTTTCCGGTGCCAAAAAACACCAAAACGGTGTGCGGCGGTCCAATTCGGAGAAAACCTACTCCGAACGACCTGAAACTGCATGAGAACGATAGAAATATTATTCCTGAGATGAAGGAGGAGGTGTAACGTCCATCGGACGTGCGGTGCGCGCGTTACGACCGAATGTGTCGTTTTCAGCAGCGCGGCGCGCGCTGAAATGGCGCGTTGGGGGGTCAAAACCACCCGAACAACCTCCAAATGCCACGAAACCGTACGACAATAGCCGATGCGTGAATTGTGAAATGGTCGGCCAGACGGCACGTCATTCGGAGGTTCCGTTTGACCGCGGTGGCCGAAAACGCGTTCCTGGCGCCACAAAACACCAAAACAGCGTGCGGCGGTCCAATTCGGAGAAAACGTGCTCCGAAAAACCTGAAACCGCATGAGAACGATATAAATATTATTCCTGAGATTTAGTAGAAGGCGGCACGTCCATCGGACGTGCGGTGCGCGCGGCACGACCGAATGTGTCGTTTTCAGCAGCGCGGCACGCGCTGAAATGTCACGTTGGGTGGTCAAAACCACCCGAACGATGTCCGAATGCCACGAAACCATACGAAAACAGCCGATACGTGAATTGTGAAATGGTCGGCCAGACGGCACGTCATTCAGAGGTGCCGTTTGACCGCGGCGGCCGGATACGCGTTTTCGGCGCTATAAAACACCAAAACGGCGTGCGGCGGTCCAATTCGGAGCAAACGTGCTCCGAACGACCTGAAACCGCACGAGAACGATAGAAATATTATTCCTGAGATGCAGGAGGAGGCGGCACATCCATCGGACGTGCGGTGTGCGCGGAACGACCGAATGTGTCGTTTTCGAAAGCGCGGCGCGCGCTGAAATGCCGCGTTGGGTGGTCAAAACCACCCGATCGACCTCCAAATGCCACGAAACCGTACGACAACAGCCGGTGCGTGAATTGTGAAATGGATGGCTAGACGGCACGTCATTCTGAGGTGTTGTTTGACCACGGCGGCCGGATACGCGTTTCCGGCGCCATAAAACACCAAAACGGCGTGCGGCGGTCCAATTCGGAGCAAACGTGCTCCGAATGACCTGAAACCGCAGGATAACGATAGAAATATTATTCCTGAGATGCAGGAGGAGGCGGCACATCTATTGGACGTGCGGTGCGCGCGACACGACCGAATGTGTCGTTTTCAGCAGCGCGGCGCGCGCTGAAATGACGCGTTGGGGGGTCAAACCCACCCGAACGACGTCCGAATGCCACGAAACCATACGAAAACAGCCGGTGTGTGAATTATGAAATGGTCAGCCAGACAGCACGTCATTCGGAGGTTCCGTTTGACCGCGGCGGCGGGAAACGCGTTTCCGGCGCCATAAAACACCAAAACGGCGTGCGGCGGTCCAATTCGAAGCAAACATGCTCCGAACGACCGGAAACCACACAAGAATGGTAGAAATATTATTCCTGAGATGCAGAGGGAGGCTGCATGTCAATCGGACGTGCGGTGCGCGCAACACGTCCGAATGTGTCGTTTTCAGCAGCTCGGTGCGCGCTGAAATGTCGCGTTGGGGGGTCAAAAGGACCCGAACGACCTCCGAATGTCACGAAACCACATGACAACATCCGTTGCGTGAATTGTGAAATGGTCGGGCAGACGGCACGTCAATCGGAGGTGCCGTTTGACCGCGGCGGCCGGAAACGTGTTTTCGGAGTCGTAAAACATCAAAATGGCGTGCAGCGGACGAATTCGGAGCAAACGTGGTCCGAACGACCTGAAACCGTACGAGAACGATAGGAATATTATTCCTGAGATGAAGGAGGAGGAGGAACGTCCATCGGACGTGCGGTGCGCGCGGAACAACCGAATGCGTCGTTTTCAGCAGCTCGGCGCGCGCTGAAATGGCGCGTTGGGGGGTCAAAACTACCAAACGACCTCTGAATGCCATGAAACAGCACAAAAACATCCGTTGCGTGAATTGTGAAATGGTCGGGCAGACGGCACGTCAATCATAGGTGCCGTTTGACCGCGGCGGCCGGAAACGCGTTTCCGGAGTCATAAAACACCAAAACTGCGTGCGGCGGTCGAATTCGGAGCAAACATGCACCGAACGACCTGAAACCACATGAGAACGATTGAAATATTATTCCTGAGATACAAGAGGAGGCGGAACGTCCATCAGACGTGTGGTACGCGCGGCACGACCAAATGCGTCGTTTTCAGCAGCTCGGCGCGCGCTGAAATGGCCCGTTGGGGGGTCAAAACCACCTGAACGACCTCCGAATGCCACGAAACCGCACAAAAACATCCGTTGCATGAATTGTGAAATGGACGGGCAGACAGCACGTCAATCGGAGCTGTCGTTTGACCGCGGCGGCCAGAAACGCGTTTCCGGAGCCATAAAACACCAAAACGGCGTGCGACGGTCCAATTCCGAGCAAACAGGCTCCGAAAAACCTGAAACCGCACGAGAACGATAGGAATATTATTCCTGAGAAGCAGGAGGAGGTAGCACGTCCATCGGACGTGCGGTGCGCGCGGCACGACCGAATGCGTCGTTTTCAGCAGCTCAGCGCGCGCTGAAATGGCGCGTTGGGGGGTCAAAACCACCCGAACGACCTATGAATGCCACAAAACCGCACGACAACATCCGTTGCGTAAATTGTGAAATGGTCGGATAGACGGCACATCAATCGGAGGTGTCGTTTGACCGCGGCGTCCGGAAACAGGTTTCCGGAGTCATAAAACACCAAAACGGCGTGCGGCGGTCGAATTCGGAACAAACGTGCTCCGAACGACCTGAAACCGCACAAGAACGATAGGAATATTATTCCTGAGATTCAGGAGGAGACGGCACATCCATCGGACGTGCGGTGCGTGCGGCACGACCGAATGCGTCATTTTCAGCAGCTCGACGCGCGCTGAAATGGCGCGTTGGGGGATCAAAACCACCCGAACGACCTCCGAATGCCACGAAACCGCACGAAAACATCTTTTGCGTGAATTGTAAAATTATCGGACAGACGGCATGTCAATCGGAGGTGCCGTTTGACCGCGGCGGCCGGGAACGCGTTTCCGGAGTCATAAAACACCAAAACGGCGTGCAACGGTCGAATTCGGAGCAAACGTGCTCCGAAAAACCTGAAACCGCACAAGAATGATAGGAATATTATTCCTGAGATGGAGGAGGAGGCGGAACGTCCATCAGACATGCGGTGCACGCGGTACGACCGAATGCGTCGTTTTCAGCAGCTCGGCGCGCGCTGAAATGGCGCGTTGGGGGGTCAAAACCACCCGAACGACCTCCGAATGCCCTGAAACCGCACGACAACGTCCGTTGCGTGAATTTTGAAATGGTCGGAGAGACGGCACATCAATCGGAGGTTCCGTTTGACCATGGTGGCCGGAAACACGTTTCCGGAGTCATAAAACACCAAAACGGCGTGCGGCGGTCGAGTTCAGAGCAAACGTTCTCCGAAAAACCTGAAATGATAGCATTTCTTAAATCGGGGGTTTTAAATTATTATAGCACAATGATTCGATATTATACATATATTTAATATTATATATATTAAAACAATTAAAATATATTATATTATATATATATTTAAAATATTGTATTTAATAGTATATATGTGAATATTTTTTTTAATATATATATATATATATATTTATTTATTTATTTATTTCAGTGGACATTTTTTTTTAAAAAAAAATTTACTATAGCGACCGCCACGACGAGGCTAAAGCGACCGCCAATGGCGGTCGCTGGGCGGCAGCTAGAGCCCTATAGCGACCGCCATTGGCGGTCGCTAATGGTGGTTTTTTTAGTAGTGATAAGTTAACACACATATGAAGTCATGATTTCCTTGATATATATCCCCCTGCAAATGAGATTAGGTACCTGGATATGGATTTACTCTTGTCTACATCTCCAGAAATATGTTCATCAATGTATCCTTCCAAAACAGGTTTATCACTTCCAAAACATAAACAATGACTATATGTACCTCAAAGATACCTCAATATCCATTTGAACACTGTCCGGTGAGCCTTTCCTGGATCTAATAAAAATATTTTTCCAACACCAACAACATGAGAAATATTTGGTCTGGTTCACACCATGGCATACATAAGACTACCAACTAGTGATTGAAATGGATCCATTTCCATTTATGCTTTATACTTCTTAGTAGATCGACTTCGACTTGTCGTGATACTAAAATGACTCTCAAGTGGAGTGCTAACTGGTTTCTCCTTGCCCATGTTGAATCATTCAAAAACCTTCTTAATGTATCTCTTATGATATTTGCAAATCTTGTTATTCCTCCTCTCATGAGTAATCATCATACCAAGAACCTGAGTAGTGTGTCCCTAGTCCTTCATTTCAAAAGACTTGTTCAAATCCTTCTTCAACCTGTAAATCATGGTGATATATCTGCCAATAATCAGAATATCGTCACAATAAATCAATAAGATAATGAAATCACTCTTAGAAAAATGTTTAATGAAAACACAGTTATCAGCGGTCATCCTCTTGTACACATTTTTCTCTATGAATGATTCAAATTTCATGTACCAGTGCCTTGATGCATTTTTCTACCATATAATCTATTCTTAAGCTTGAATACTAGGTTTTCTCTCCATTTCACCTGAAATAACTCTAGATGCGCCATGTATATCTCCTCCTCAAGATCACCTTGTGAAAACATTGTCTTTACATCCAGTTATTGAACCTCCAAGTTCAGACTAGTCTCCAATTAAAGAACAACTCTGATGGAAGACATTTTAACCATTAGAGAAATAATTTCATCAAAGTCAATACCTTTATTTCGATCAAATCCCTTCACAACAATTCTGGATCTGTATCGCGGTTGTGAGCCGATGTCTTCTACTTTAATTTTGTACACCAACTTTTACTTGAGTGCATTCTTTCTGTGTGGTAATTCTACCAAATAAAATGTAAATTTATTGTGAATGTATATAATCTCCTCTTGAATGGCCCTCTTCCATTCCATCTTCCGCTGAATCCTGATTGAATCATCATAACTTTCTTTCTCTCCCCCGTCAGTGAGCATCACATACTCATTTGGTGAGTATCTACGACTCGGTTGTCATTCTCTGGTAGATATCCTCAACTGTGCTTCAGAGGATATCTTTTCTGGAATAACATATGATGAAGAAATATCAGAAAATGGATACATACTACCTAGAATTGATGTATCATTAGTGTCTCATATCTCTCTCATGCTAGCTGGAATTGATGGTGGCGAGACTGGTTCTAGACTGACTGTAATTTCTTCAGGTTGTAACATCTATGCACATTCTGGATTCTCAAAATCTTCAATCTTCTGAACCTCAAGAAACAGCACATCTCTACTTCTGATAATACTCCTACTGATAGGATCCCAGAGTCAGTATAAAAACTCTTAATGAATATATCCCAAACAGATACATTTCTTTCCTTTTCCATCTAGCTTTTCCACTCATCTTTCTAGATGTGACCAAATACCTTGCCGCCAAATAATCCCAAGTGTTTGTATGAATCATCTTTACCTGTATAGAAACTTTATAGAATGTTGTTGTTTAGTGGAACTGATGGATAAAGGTTGATAAAATCAATTGCGGTATTCATTTATTCCCCCCAAGAGGTTTTTCAAATCTTTTCATTTGAGAGCATATATATGATTCTCTAACAAGGTGTTCTGGTCATCCTCTTAGAAAGACTTTTATGCAAATGCATCTTTGCTACTAATTATTCCATCCTAATCCTAAAACTCCTACAGTACATCTCAAATGTGACACAATACTCTCCTCCATTTTCTTATCCCACACACTTTAACCGCCTACCGGTTTATCATTCCACCATCATAGGAAAATGCTTGAAACATCCTGCACCTGATCTTTAGTTTTCAAAGCAAAGGCCCCGAATTTTCTAGAATGATCATATATGAAGGAAATAAATAAATACCACCTCCCATCATCTTAGTTCTAATCATGAAGTCATTATTCTGAATCAAATATGAAATATTTTCTTTTCTAGACTATATATAACTATAGATTGATACTCTGTGTTGTTTTCACATGATGAAATCAATACAAGTATCCAAATGTGTGCATTTTATTCCTAGCAAGAGATCATTCCTGGAGATCATTCTAATTCCTCTCTCACCCATGTAACCCAGATGCATGTGCCAAAATTATATAGGAACATATTTCCTGGCTGCATTTATTTCTCCTCCACACGGTCTTGCATCTGTGAGATAAAGAGAGGTATCTTTATTTCCTTTAGAAAATACCAATTTACCTTTTGGTAAGATTAAATTTCCCATCACCGAAGGAACTAAAATATCCCCCATCATCGAGTATTCTAGTGGATAGCATATTGAGGTGAATATCAATAACATGCCTCACATCCTTCAATAATAACATGTATGCATCATTATTTTCTAGAAAAAATATTACATATAAGAGTACATTTTCATGTCCCATAATTTCCCATCTTCACATGTCTAGAAATCCCTGAACTGTTTGACTAGAAGAAATATATTCTAGCAGTGACATGGTAGGAGGCGCTGAAATCGATCACCCATGTAGAGTCTTGGCTTGCAAGACTGACCTAAATTTTCTTCTTGAATAATAACAGTCCCTTCATTGGAAACTACATTGTCATTATTTTGGGTCTTAACTTCCTGATTCCTCTACTCTTCTTTAAATCTTCTACACTCTCGAATGAAGTGTTGGGGCCTTCCATAGTGGTGGTAATTCAGGTCATATCTTGATCAATATTTCGATCACTTCCTCTTTTGAAGACATTGGTCACTGGGTTCCCTTCCTCTGTTTCTTCCCTCCCATTTCTGGTTCTCATGACTTTTATAGACAAGAACCTCTAATTAAAGTGTATATCCCTCATCGTTTCTTCTGGACTCTTCATTCAACAGATTATCTTTCACCATCTCTATGGTGAGAGTTCCATCTAGAGTAGAATTTCTAAATGAAACAACTAATGTGTCTCACGTCTTCGGTAAAGAACTCAACATCAATAGTGCCTACAACTCATCATAAATCATCATTTTAATATAATTTAGCTGATCAATAGTACCTTATAACTCTCTCATGTGCTATGATACGTTGGCCCCGTCTTTTTATTTCATGTTGATAAGATGATGTATTGGGTTTTCTTTGTTTTGTGTGGTTATCATCGCATACATATTTTCCCATATTCCCTAAATAACGAAGTCATCATGTTCATTGGATTTTTTTTGAATATGCTCTTGTTGATCCACTGTTTGATTTGGAAAGCACAGTTCCTATTGAGTACGACCCACTCTGTATCCACTAGCGGGTTACTGGTTGACGTCTTCTCCTGGGTTTTACTTCTTTTTTATGTTTCCTACACTTGTGCTACAATGTTTTTAGAGGTTTCCACTATAGGATTCCATAAATTCTTAATATAAAAAATGTCCTCCATTTTCAGTTTCCAGATGTCATAATTAAATGAAGTGAGTTGTTTCATATTAAAAGTATTTTTTTCTATTTCTGGATTGCAAATTTTGAAAATATAACCACATAGATGTGTCCAAAATGGTCAAAATATAGGGAATCGACTCCTATATCGCTAAAAATGGGCTCTAATTGTCCGAGTTATGGCCAAAATATATTCAAAAGTATGGATTGACCACTGACATGGCGCTGACATGGCACTGACGTGGCGTGCTGGAATAGTGGCTGGAAAAAGTCGTAGAAATGAAACTGTTGGGGTGAATAGTACAGTTTTCTCTGGCACAGGGGTACTGTAGCACCTGCGGATTGACCAAACTTTGACCGAGCTTACCTCCTTCATTTCAGCTCCGTTTTGACACCGCTTTCACCGTTGTAATTATCTATTCATTATCTTTATAGATCTGGGATCAAAAACATTTTCCAATCAACATTAATTTTCCAGTCCCCTGAAAATTTCACAATTGCATCATCATTTCACTCATGAACCCTCTTGGACCACTTTTTTGTGGTAGTGGAGGTTCGTGGTCAAGAAAGAAACACAAACGATGAATCAAACTGAATCAAAGACAAGATTTACGTGGTTCAAAAGTGATACAAACGTCCATGGGAGAGGCGGGGATTTCCATTATTCCATCCAGATAATCATTGGAGGATACAAAACTTTACATCAGGGTTTTTTTTATTACAATTCATTGAAATCATTCTTGTTTTATAAGTATTGAAAAAAAACTGTCACGGGTTAGTTTATCAACCCTTGACATTTCTCCAACTGCCAGCTGCATTCTATATTTGTACCTTCAACAGAGGTGTCGTTGGGTTGGCTGCCAAACCAGAGAAGAGACTGACCACCAAAGGTGTCCAGAATCAAACTATTTCTGACAACTCCTTTTTTCCTTCTGTTGAATTCTCCCTGGATTGGGAGTGGTCCCCACAAAAGTAGCATGTCGTGGCTAGGATCCAATCAGATCTGGCTAGGTTTGTATAAGTGGATGCCCTTAGTGACATAAGGTGTTTTGGCAGAGTAAATGGATGTTGGTAGGCCTAGTCCCTAGATAAATAATGGCTGGTTGGTCCATCATAGCAGAGCATTGGATGTAGGATCAGATCCAGAAGGTGGACGACTGCGATATGAAGAGAGGGGGAACTGGATGAGGCTAGCTATGGAGGGTTATCATCTTCCGATGATGAAGGTGGCTCTATGGGGGCGGTAATATCTGGAAACACAGCGGTTCACATCTAGATGGATGACAATGGGGTTTCCAATGGAAGGGTGTATCAGTCTTGGTGGTGATGGCCGGTGGGGTGGCTGTGGTTCTTGAAGGAGGAGGGTGAGTCTGCCAGAGTCTACACAAGGTAGGTGGTCTAGTGAAGGGGGAAGAGGCCACAATTAGTTGTCTTTGGAGGGTAATTCTTAGTTCTCCAGTGGGGTGCCGCTAGAATAGGATCTAAAAGGTTTGGGTGGAACCGGTCAGGACCCAGGGAATGAGTTGGCCGACCCAGTCGATAGGGGGACCCCACATTTTTTTTGACTCCATTTAGAGTCAATCCACCCACTAAACTTTTCATAATTTTTTTTAGTGTGTAAAAATCCACACATGCCACCCAAGGCAAGGTAATATTTTTCAAAGGGATACTAAAATGGACTCTTAATTTAAACATTATACACATAATAATAATTATTATTATAATTATATTATTGTTTTTTTATTCCACTATAATGTAGAACAAAAGTGTGAATATAAATCACTATTCCAAAAACCATCCCACATCCAGAATAATGTTTTCATCCTATTGGGCTCTAAGAAATTCCATTCTAATAACCAAAAATAAAAAAAAAATCAACTAGAATTAATAACATTGGCTGGTTGTATCCTTTTCATCCTAAAATGGAATGACTCATTATCAGTGACGTTGGGATTGAATAAATAATATCTTCATAATTTTAATTAAACATAATTTTTCTTGGTTTTAAATAATTACACGATATATTTTATACTAGTTGAAGGTATCAAGGAACGCAAAAAAATCCATTGGGAAAGGTATTTAAAATTTTTCATCTCTGGGATGACGGAACAAGACATCCCTAGTGATTCATGTCTCGGTACCATATAAGGATCTATCATAAATTAGACAGGGAAAAAATGTTATCTAAAAACCTATGTTTTTTCGAAATGATGATGCACTCAACATCTGCAAGTTATAGGTGATTGTTGTTGATGGATTTAAAGAAGAATATCTCTTAATTGTACACATGTGGATAAAAATCCCTTGGATTGTCAATTATCAAAATTTGGGTGCTAACCCGGAGATTTTTTGATTCCTTCAAAATGAAAATGTCACCACATCAATGAGCCTATGATGCGTGAGAGAGAACTCAATCTGATCACTTATATCTATAGTTCCTCTATATAAAAATATTTATAAGAAAGAGAGGATATGAATAACTAACCATGAACAGTCACTAGTAAGATCATGTGTCCTCCTTTAAAGAGTGGATGATCAAAATTCCCGGTAGGGTTACCTGACACCTATATATTTATTGTCCACTAAATAAATAATTCTGAAGAACTAAACTGTTTCAAAAATATTAATTATTTTATCACATACCATTAATATATATTAAATATATTACATGATAAAGCCATTGTAGTTAACTCAACTAGTAATACCTATTTAATATTAAATTAATATTCATTTGATTATTATTTTCTCACTTTTACTTAACTTGTAAATTATATTAATAAATAAATTCAATCAAATTATTCATTACATGAATAATAATGAATTTATTTATTTATAGGTGTTCGATGACATGGAAAATAGTCAGACCCTGTGGTGGGGTCCACACTGTCCAATTTACATATTCAATTGAATATTCCAAATTCATGAATACGCTATTTTGTGTGACCCTACTGAACCGTATCTCGATATCATTAAATAATATTCACAGACTAAAAGTGAAGTCTAAAAACCGATCAAGACCCTTAATGAGATAAGGATAGTCATAAAAATTAAAACCAACATATAAACACACACTATGTAATATTATATTGTTATCATTTAATATCTCATAAAGTTGTATGAACACTTGTGTTGTCGTCCATTATTGTTTTATTATTTGATGATCTGACTAAACGAATTTACCTTTCCACTACCTTGTCCTTGGATTTATGATGGTACTACCATCAGGAAAAACTAGGAAAAAGATATATTACTTCCTCATCTTAGAAGCCACAATTAATATCTTGATCATTCAACCAATGACATAACACCAATAATGCACCCAACTCAAGATACCATACCACAGTTTCAATATAAAATTTATTTCATTACATCAAAGTATGCATTCAAATTGAAAACATTGGTAATGTTCTCATGTCAAGATACCAATACAGATGTCTTTAGAGAGGAAAAACCATTGAAACATAAAACATGTAGTGATTCAATTATTGGGAGAGTCCTCATGATATCACTAATAGTGATCACCATGTGTGAACATCATGAGAAGAAGTATCAATGAAGATGACTCCCCTACACATGATAGTCATAAATAAACTACATCTTGTCAGTAGGATGCATCTAGACCATATGATCATTGTTGCAGATTAATTTCATCGTATATCTAAGTTATCATTATAACATGAAATAATCTATAACTGTTTGATATGATAAGTAATCTGTGGAAATTTCCTTTAAATAGTGTATATGAATATATTTTCACTATAATGGTAAGTAAAAATCATGCATATCAAACTATATACATGATATGGTAATCAAAATAATTTTTCAAGTGGGGTCTAGGGAAACCACTATTACAACAATGTGTCTTGGCATGAGGCACTGACAATATGTCTATGATTAATGACATTATGAATCACCTCATTTTGAAAATATGTTTTCATATTCAATGTCATTGTTAAGTTAGTTAGAATAACCCTAGCTATGCTTCATGATCAATTTAAAATTTATATAGTTTTATTTTATTTAAATATATTCCTACCATATTTTTATGAATTAATTTATTGAAATACATGTGTTTCATTTATTTACATTCCCATAATGATTATGATAAATTATAAATGATATATTATTCTATACACATAACCTTAATCAACATTTTATCTCACCCCTTTATTATGAATTTCTTACTTGGATACTAGGCATAGTGTTTTTACTAATATAAAGGGATATGATAAGGGGGAATATGAAGTTATCAACAGAAACACATTATGTATTTTATGTTTTCAATTGTAATGTTAATTTCATGTATATATCTAGTTTACAAAGACCAATAAACTATTCATTCCTCTAGGATGTGATTCCCTATATCATATGCCAATTTAATCAAGTAGCAATTAACTTTGGCCAATTAGGGTCATGGTCCTTTCAATAAATTGATTAATTAAATTTTATGTAATGAAACAAACATTGTAAGGATTATTCATCCTCATACTATTTCATTGTTTTATGTTTTGTATTATGAATATACATCCATTTATAAGGTTTGTATTAATCAAATAGAGATATTATATCATGAATGAATCTTTGATCCTGAAATAAAATTTTTCATTGATGTTATATATATCATGAGATATTGAGTCACATGTTATAAATGTTTCAAGATTTTTTGTGGTATCAATTTCAATTTGTTTGGACAAAATTAATGATAATTAGAATGAATTATTTTATATAGCGTAATAAATGGACCCTGAATGTGATTTAATAATAAATTTCAAGTATATTATTGTTTTTATAGAATCATTTCACATTCTTTCATTCAATTTTTTTAATTAATTTAATATCCAAGATATAAGGGTTTCTCATATCAAACATACATCATGGGGTCATGTTTTGATTGGTCCATGTATATTCCCTTATATGGTATACACACTAAATGTTCAACTACAATTCCATATATAATTTTATACTCATTTAATTTTATATCTCCTAATATATTTCTTGAATTCATAGTATTTTTGGGTTTTATAAGTCCATAATATAATTTTTCTTATAAAACATTGTTTTAACATTTTTAAACAATATTAAACAAACTCTACAACCCATGTTCTTTATCTTTTATGTATATTGTTCTGTTCTAAACAAAAAATATTTACCTATATAATTTTCTCTAAAATTTAACCATATTTTATATGCGTTTAAAAGGAAATATAAGAATTTCATCTGCATTGGTCACTTTTGAAAATATTTACAAATGTATGAGTGATTTTTTATTTTTAAATTTTATGATATGAGTAAATTTTCACGCCATAATGATCATTATTTTCTCAGATTATTCATTTATATATTTCAATGTTGACATTTAATGAAATGTATATTCAAAATATTTTTTAAAATTTTATTTCTAAAATGTACCAAATGAAAAATAGATTTTGAACTGTTTTCCATGATACATTTTAAATATTATTTTGAATGTATTTTGATCGATGTAAATATCTATAAATAATTCCGTTTATAAATTAGGAATATAATCTTATTATTTACATTAGTTTCTTTCTATAAATATTTTATTATAATATTTGTGAGATATTATATTAAAACCTATTGATTTTTCATAGTTAAATCATGCTTTTTTATTTTTTATAAAATGAAAGAATACTTGTGTATTGTTTCATTATATGATAAAAGGTAAATAAATTTTAAATATTGATTCGAAAATGAATAAAAATATTTTAGGATATTTTTCTGATACATAAATTGGGGATATATTAATCCCTAAAAGGCATTTGTTAATGTGTTAGAGTTAATTGGTTATAAGGTACTCCTAAGAGATTACAATGTTATATCACTCTTAAGAGATGAAAATGTCAAATGTTAAAAATATACTAATAAGATACGATGGGTTTTATTCAACATTAGGATACTCTTAAGTGATTTTAGAATTGTTTGGTTAGGTGATTCCATGATAAATATTTGTTGATCCATAATGCATACATAGTTTTTTAACTCATTATATGAGTTTTAATAGATCCTTTTAAAAAGTAAGGTTTTTCATGGGTTATTATTAGAAAAATATATTATTATTTTCATTTTTTTAAATCATTATTCGATGTGTCATAATTTATTTTCCATGTTTTGCCTTTATGAATTCTCCTCTGTTATACTCATGAGAATTAATTATGTCATCGTAAAATTATGTTAATCTTATTATCACTAATTTCATTATATTTTTAATTCTTATGGTTAACCTTAATTAGTATTTGATCTCACACATTATAAGTATTCCATTTCCAAAGGATATTATGTCTTGTTTAAATGAATTTTATATAGATAGGTTTCATGTCTGAATAATTTTATGGGGGAATTTTGAAGACATAATTGTAAATATTAAAATCATATAATAGTGTTAATAATAATAACAAAAAGAAAACGGAATTTTTATGAATGATTTTTTCCTAATTTTATAAAAACGAAAACCAAAAATATATATTGAAATATAATTGGATTGATATATTCTAATGATGTTGTATGATTCAGTTGACTAAAATTGGGTCATGATTATTTATATCAATCCCATAAATTTAATGATTATATTTTTATCAAAATATCTGGTAGTACGTGATTAATGTTATTATATAAACACTTATCACAATCACTCTGTCATAAATACCAACTAATAACCTAATCCCATGGTGATGTAACATGTCGACATTTTTAATTAAAACTCAACAAATTTAATTCTAAGAATTAATTTGATTAATATCTAAACATATATTATTATTATTATTGAATGAATAACATGTGTAAATACAACAACTGACCTAAAAATCCACAATATTGTGTGACTAATTGAATAAATAACACAATATTTTGTGGCTAGTATAAATAAAATAATGATTCAATTTTATTGAAAAAGTAATCATACTCTTTTTATTTTTTAGTTATAATTTTATAATTTATCAAATAATCAATTTAAAAATTCCTCCATTAGATGATATCAGATTGATAGAATAATGAATCTAGTAGGTTAGTGGTTTCTATATAAGTGAAAATAAAACTTTTTGGTTCAAATTTGGCATGGAACATACAAAATTTGTAATACCGGAGACCACACTATAGTAAGTGAACACATTATCATTTTCCATAATAAAATAGAGAACTTATTTGTGAATATATTTAATTTAAATAATAATAAACTCTAAATTGAATAATATAAATTCAATTTTTAACCCATCATATCATATCTATCTTATTATGAATTTTATAGCTTTTTAAAAAGGTTAGTCTTTAGTTGAAAATTATGGTTTTCAAGAAGCATATCATTTGAATAGAATTAACTATATATTAAATTTATTTATATTATTTAATAAACTTTTAAATAATTAAATATAAATTTACTGAATAAAATAATATATTTTACAATTTTTTTTAAATTATTAAACTTGTGGAAAAGTTTTTATAAATAATTAAAATTTTACTTTAATATTAAATTTGTTTTGAATAATTTCATTGAATCAATTATTTTTAATGGAGATTAAATATTTAATTATATTGATATCCTTATATAATTTATTTTATTTATAATATATACATTTAGGTTATTAAAATTAGTATCCAATATGATTTTTAACATATATATATATATATATATCTTAAAAATGTTATTTCTCAAAAAACTATTTCAATGCGATTATGTGTATATATTTTTAAATTAACTTTTCACACCATTATAAATTTTTGAAATAAAATTATTTTAAATTATTAAAATATATGTATAAAATTATGTAAAATTATCAATATTAATCATCTTCATTAAAAATAATTTCTAAAGTAAGAAATTAATTCCCAAGGTAAAAGTAAATTGGGGGTAAAAGTTAAATGGTAAATAAAAACCACCTAAATCACTCAGCGATATTTCAAAAAGGAGTGGTTGAGTTTATTTTCAACCCAAAATCATTGTCCTCTCCAATATTTTCAATTTTTTCCTTTAACATTTGAATAATAATGAAATATTATGTAAATTTGAACGGTTATTCTGAAAACAACTCATCCCATCACAAAAAATTGGTTTCATCTTTACAACTCATGACTTACTTGTATTATGAATTCCTATATTAATCTCTTCCATTATACTCTCTCTAAAATAAAATTCCCTATTTTAAGCCCATGGGCCATCATAGTGAGCCTATACCTTTCATATTCAAGGTGACTTTCAAGGAAAACTCAATTCTCCAATGTATATATTATTAACTACTTATTTTTCTTCTTAATTATTTTCTTCAAAATTTAATTTTTACACACTATTATAATGATATTATTTTCATTTATGTACTATAATTTTACATTAAAAAAATTATTTTCACTATTTATTCATATACCACATATATTAAGGGAAAAAATTTATGTTCATTCATTATATGAACTATGGCGTCTTTGATGTAACCTTATTCATTTTACTTCACCACCTTACCAGGATGGATAAGATAATTCTATTAACGTTTATGTATTATGTTTATGCTATCATTATGGATATGGTATTAAAAGGGATCTATTAATGATTTGAACAAAAAATAATTATCTTTAATTTAATTGATTTATATAAGCATGCTATGTGGATATTCTCTTATTCAAATTTTTTAGTTTTTCATAATCATTTATTATTCAAATACATCCCTATAAATTTTATATATCACACTAATATAGAATAAATTTTTGTAATTATTCTTCTTGTATAATGATATTTCTATAAAACAAACTCTTAATAATTCATTGAATAATGGTATGTTCTTGTTGGGATTGATTTAATATCCTAATGGAATAATAAATTAAATTTATACCATGAATGATTATAAGGAAAAATTATTATTTTTATTTAAATATAAATGATTAAATAAATATTTTTTTCAAGATATATTATATTAATATTAAATTTATAAATTTAGGAAACAACCTTCATTCACCAAATCTAACCATAAAAGTTTTACTATCTACATTATCGTCAAGGATAATTTCTAAAGTACACATGAATGAAATTTGAAACATCGTATATTTTAATAAAAAATCCATAATTGAAACAATATTTACCTATTTATAATATAATCTTGAATATGAGTGAATATAAACACCATTATTATAAAATTATTATGAACGGTAAAAACTAGAAATACTATAGCAACCTATAATTTTCATTAAAAATGATCAAATATTTTTGGATGGATATTCAATAAATTTAATTAAAATATTCATTAGGACCACAATAGTTTGGTGTATTTTTAGACTAGATACACAATATTCTTATTTCATGAATGAACTTGAACACCTCCCATAAAGATCATCTCATATTGTACTCCTGTAAGGCAAGCCCTATATAAACCTTTAATCATAGCTTAGGGAATGAATCTTATGAAACGGTGATCTCGTATGCATTGTAAGGGTAAACATATGAGATATTAATCTATGGTAATAATAAATTATAATATTCAAATAAGGTTATGTGATATTTAACACCACTTATGATGTGAGACGCACGGGGTGGCCCGATCTTCACGGCGTAGGGCGGCGGATGATGGATGCGGTTTGGGGCTAAGTGACGGGTGAAGGGTATGGATAGTGGAAGCAAGTAGTCAACCAACGCTATATGGAGCGTGACCTACTACTTAGACAACACACTCAATGGAGGGGTGTGATGGCCAATCCACACAACAACGCACTTGGGTTGAGGCACGGAATTGGGGGCTTTGTGATCTTGGATCACCAATCTAACTTGTAGATTGACAAGGCAAGAATGCACAAGAGCAAGGGGGAAAACCCGGGATAATCCTCACACAACGGAGAGAAACAAAGCATAAGCTCTCAAATTAAGTCTTGAATGCCAATACAATGCCATGGGGTGGCTATTTATAGCCAAGGGGGTGATACAATGGTCAAGGGTCTAATACCCTAAAGTCATAAAGTCTAAACCTACCTTGTCCCCTTAAAAGTCAAAAAGATAAAAGCCAACAAAGACTTTTGGAAAAGAAGCACACAACTTTCCAACATAGCCCACCGGATTTGACTTTGAGTGCATAGCCCACCGGATTTGACTTTGGTGTCCAAAGATGCCATTTCTAGAATCCTCCATGTGGGCAAGGCCTCCAAATTCGTGCAACCATGTGGGCCAAGTTTTAATCATCAATTTTGGGCTTGAATAAGTGATATTATAGGCCCATTTGCTCCATCCATGCAAGGTAATACCCATTGGGCCTTTAATGAAGCAAGATGAGCGCCCATTGAAGCATTCAACCTCTTTAATCTCCCTCGTGTCATTGGGCCTTGCAAATCCAATTCCTCCACCCGAGCAATCGACTCTGTGCCTTCCGCATGGTTCGCATCATCCTCCCCCTCTTGAAAAGGAGTCGTCCTCGACTCTTCATCCTCTACACCCAAAAAAGGAGAAAGATCAGAAACATTGAAAGTGGTACTTACACCATACTCACCTGGCAAAGCTATCTTGTAAGCATTGTTGTTAATCTTCTCAAGCACTCGGAATGGTCCATCGCCTCGTGGCATGAGTTTTGATTTCCGCTTTTCAGGGAATCTTTCCTTCCGCATATGAATCCAAACCAAGTCACCGGGCTCGAACAACATTTGCTTGCGACCCTTGTTTGCACGATCCATATATTTTTGGGTCATCCGCTCGATATTTAACCTTGCCTTTTCATGGATTTTCTTGATGAATTCTGCACGCCCTTTTGCATCCATATTAACTGCTTCCTGTAAAGGCAAAGGAACTAGATCAATAGGCGCAAGGGGGTTAAAGCCGTAAACTATTTCAAATGGAGAATATTGAGTAGTGGAATGCTTGGCCCTGTTATATGCGAATTCCACATGTGGCAGACACTCCTCCCAATTCTTGATATTCTTTTTGACAATTGTTCGCAGAAGGGTTGATAGTGTGCGATTCACCACCTCTGTTTGCCCATCGGTTTGTGGATGACAAGTAGTGGAAAATAATAACTTTGTACCGAGTTTGCTCCACAAGTTCTTCCAAAAGTAACTAAGAAATTTTGTGTCTCGATCCGACACAATGGTCCTTGGCATTCCATGATTCTTGACTACTTCCTGAAAGAAAAGTGTTGCAATGTTAGTGGCATCATCTGTTTTGTGACAGGGAATAAAATGTGCCATTTTTGAAAACCGATCCACCACAACAAAAATGGAATCTCTCCCCCTCTTGGTCCGTGGTAACCCGACAATAAAGTCCATTGATATGTCCTCCCAAGGGGTGTTGGGAATTGGGAGAGGAAGATACAGTCCATGTGGGTTCAGCTTTGATTTGGCTTTATGGCAAACAATGCACTTTCCCACAAATTTCTCAACATCTCTAGATATCCTAGGCCAATAAAAATGCTCACAAAGAACACTTAGAGTTTTTGAAACACCAAAATGCGCCATTAGCCCACCTGAATGTGACTCCTTTAGTAAAAGTAAACGGATAGAGCAATTAGGAATGCAAAGCTTATCAATCCGAAATAAGAATCCATCATGTAAATAGAACTTTTCCCAACTAACTCCAGGTTTACAATGTTCATAAGGTTCTCTAAAATCACTATCAGTGGCATATAAATCCTTAATGTATTCAAAACCAAGAAGTTTTGAATCCAACAAGGATAAAAGAGAATATCTACGTGAAAGTGCATCGGCCACAGTATTTTCTTTACCCTTTTTATGCTTGATGACATATGGAAATGATTCAATGAATTCCAGCCATCTAGCATGTCTCCTATTTAGTTTATGTTGGCTCCTAAGGTATTTAAGAGCCTCGTGATCAGAATGGATCACAAATTCTTTAGGCCAAAGATAGTGTTGCCATGTTTCGAGTACTCTAAACAATGCATACAACTCTTTATCATATGTAGCATAGTTTAGTGTTGGGCCATTTAACTTCTCACTAAAATAAGCAATAGGCTTACCTTCTTGCATGAGTACTCCTCCTATGCCAATTCCGCTTGCATCACATTCAATTTCAAAGGTCTTACCGAAGTCTGGAAGTGCAAGTAGAGGGGCACGGGTGAGTCTCTCCTTTAGCGCATGGAAGGCTTTTTCTTGAGTTGTCCCCCATTTGAAAGGAACATTCTTCTTTGTCAGTTCATTCAATGGTGCTGCTAGTGTGCTGAAGTCTTTCACAAATCTCCTGTAAAAACTAGCAAGCCCATGAAAACTTCTTACCTGTCCAACAGAGGTTGGAGTTGGCCATTCTTGTATTGCTTTGATCTTCTCGGTGTCCACTTCAACTCCATTGCCACTCACAACAAATCCAAGGAAAACAATCTTATCGAGACAAAATTCACACTTTTTTATGTTTCCAAACAGGTTTTCGTTCCTTAACACCTCTAGGACTTTTCTCAAATGATCTACATGCTCATGCAAAGTCCTACTATACACCAGAATATCATCAAAGTAAACTACCACAAATTTTCCAATATATGCACGTAAGACATGATTCATTAACCTCATAAATGTGCTAGGTGCATTGGTGAGACCAAAGGGCATGACTAACCATTCATAAAGTCCATGTTTTGTCTTAAATGCAGTTTTCCACTCATCTCCTTCTTTCATCCTAATTTGATGGTAGCCACTTCTTAAATCAATTTTTGAGAAAATAGTTGAACCATTTAATTCATCTAGCATATCATCTAACCTAGGGATAGGATGACGATACCTGACCGTGATGTTGTTGATGGCTCTACAGTCAATGCACATTCTCCATGTTCCATCCTTCTTTGGTACTAGAAGCACCGGTACAGCACAAGGACTAAGACTCTCTCTCACATACCCTACATTCAACAACTCTTGAACTTGCCTTTGAATTTCTTTTGTCTCCTCTGGGTTGGTGCGATATGCTGGGCGGTTCGGTAGTGATGCTCCAGGTATGAGTTCAATTTGATGCGCAATACCTCTAATGGGTGGCAAACCCGGTGGCACCTCTTCGGGAAACACATCTTCAAATTCCTGCAACAAAGACTCAACAACATGTGGTAAAGAAGATGTTAAGTCGTTAGTGTTCAACATCACCTCTTTGTACATAAGTACTAAGAGATTTTGTCAAGAAATCAAAGCTTCCTTAACCTCACTCTTTTTTGCCAACATCACACTTTTCTCTCCTCTCAAATCTTTTTCCCCTCTTGATTTTTCTTTGCTCTTCATTTCTTTTCTTCTCTCATTTTCTATTTTTTCCTCATTCTCTCCTTTTTCATTTTCTCTCTTTTTTTCCTCATCACTCTTTTTTTTTCTTTTCTCTCAAAATGTGATCTTCTAGAATTTGCTTGGGGGACATGGGGTTGAGGGTTATAGGTTCCCCTCGGAGTACAAAAGAGTGACGGTTCAAGAAACCGTCATGAGTAACACGCCGATCGTACTGCCATGGTCGACCCAATAACAAGTGGCACGCCTTCATAGGAACAATGTCGCACAATACCTCATCTTTGTACTTACCGATGGTGAACAATACCTTCACTTGCTTGGTGACCTTCAGCTCCCCACAATCATTCAACCACTGAAGTCAGTATGGATTTGGATGCCTTAAAGTCGGGAGTCCCAACTTCTCCACCAACTCGGTGATCGCCACATTGCTACAACTTCCACCATCAACAATAACACTACATACCTTCCCATTGATCTTGCATCGTGTATGGAAAAGGTTCTCCCGCTGCTCCTTTTCTCCAACGGTCATTTGTGCACTTAAAACTCTTCTAGTGACAAGAATCTCACCATCTTCCGCAAATTCTCCATTTTCAATTTCTGGAGATTCATCTTCCTCCTCTTCGGAGCTCTCTCCATCAGTCTCCCATTCTCCATACTTGTTGATGATCATGGTGCGACGGTTTGGGCATTCACTAGCAATGTGACCCCTTCCTTGACATTTAAAACACCGAATATCCCTATTCCGGTTTGGTTAGCCTCAAAAGTAGGTTTCTTAGGTGGAAGAATTACCTTGTCACTTTTGCGATCAACCACCTCTTTTGCCTTTGATGGTTCTCCAATCTCCTTCCTTGGATTTCTCCATGGTGTGAAAGGGGTAGTGGGTTTCCTCATGTTGCTCCTCCTTTTGATTTGTTGCTCGATCTTGGTGGCTTGGTGGATCATATCTTGTATCTCTACATGGTGGTACATCTCCACTTGATCCGCAATCTCCCGATTGAGCCCATGTAAAAACCGTGCCATGGTTGCCTCCGGATCCTCCTCAACGTTTGCCCGAATCATGGCAATTTGCATCTCCTTGTAGTAGTCTTCTACACTCTTACTCCCTTGGATGAGGCGTTGAAGTTTGTTGTGGAGATCTCTATGGTAATGTGTGGGAACAAACCGCTTCCGCATGGTGAACTTCATGTCTTCCCAAGTGTTGATGGGACGTCCACCATATCTAGCCCTCTCCTTTTGAACTTGATCCCACCAAATTAAAGCATAATCAGAAAATTCAAGGGAAGCAAGTTTGACCTTTTTCTCCTCGGAATATGCATGGCATGAAAAGACCTGCTCGATCCGCATCTCCCACTCCAAGTATGCTTCCAGATCGCTTTTCCCAAGAAAAGAAGGGACCTTCACCTTGATCCCGCCAAGTAGGTCATCATCATGTTGCCTCCTTTGGGGTCCTCTCGGTTGTTGGTACAACCTCCTCCTTTGTGGGACTTCATCAAGATCATCATCAAAGTTCACCATCTCCTCCTCCATGATGTGGGGACGACGTGGTGCGGGAGCGCGTCGTGGGTTATCATGGAACATCCTTGGGCTTGGTTTATTCTCCAATTCATCAATCCTCTCATGTAACACCTCCAACTTCCGATCAAGAAGCTTCTCGAAGTGGCTCACCAAAGCCTTCATTTGGAATTGTGTAGCTTCAGGTGCGGGAGATCTACTTCGACTTCCTTCATCGCTAACATGAGCAATTTTCTTCCCACGATCTTCTGCCATGATAAGTTACACAAACACAAACACACACCGGGGGGGGGGGGAGAACAAACACAATGATACACACTCACTCACACACGCGAGATGTACACACTCACACAAGATGTACACACTCACACACACAAAGATACACACTCACGCACGCAATATATACACACTCACACACACAAGATGTACACACACACGCACACAACAAGATGCACATACTCACACACACAAGATATATTTTTTTTTTTGCTTATTTCTCTCCACTCTCAAAACTCAATTTGAATCCCAAGCTCTTATGAAATATAATACCTTCTTTAGGGTGATCAAGTGCCACCAATTCCTCCCCAATCAAGATTGTGTCGGGGGATGGTTTAACACAACCCGCTTGAGTGGTAAGGGGTTTAACGGTAAAGGGTCAAAAAGAGGGTGGAAAGAAGGGGTAGATAGGTGGATTGTGGGTTTTGCCCGATTGTGCAAGATAAGATAAATGAATAACAATATGAGCCAAATACAAAATGGGGATGAAGTAAAATGATGGAAAAAGTTATATATGGAAATAGAAAGTGCTAATAAGGTAAAGCACAAAGGAGTAATTGTATCCGCTCTTTTTTTTTTGCTTTTTTTTTTGTCAATTCTCCCCAAAAAGTGTTGTGCTTGGAGTTTTAAAGCACAAGATGATAGAACGGAGAGTAAGACAATTTTTTTTTCTTTTTTTTTTCTCTTTTTTTTGAAATCTCTCAAATAAAGGATGTGCTTAATTTTGAAAAGCACAAAATGATGAGTTGAGAGATTTTTTTTTGCCGGATACAAATCACATATAGAGAATTAAATGCGGAAAGAAGATGAATGAAAATTTGGCTCAATTTATAATAATCCAAGCTTGCACAAACTAGGACAATTCGGGAGGCTTTCAAGAAAAATGGATTTTTTTTTGTTGAATGGGTGAATAATATGGAAAGATAAGGAGGGTAATGGATAGAATTAAAGTAAATGAAGGGATAGACGCCTACCGTGTCAACCGGAGCTCTGATACCAACTGATGTGAGACGCACGGGGTGGCCCGATCTTCACGGCGTAGGGCGGCGGATGATGGATGCGGTTTGGGGCTAAGTGACGGGTGAAGGGTATGGATAGTGGAAGCAAGTAGTCAACCAACGCTCTATGGAGCGTGACCTACTACTTAGACAACACACTCAATGGAGGGGTGTGATGGCCAATCCACACAACTACGCACTTGGGTTGAGGCACGGAATTGGGGGCTTTGTGATCTTGGATCACCAATCTAACTTGTAGATTGACAAGGCAAGAATGCACAAGAGCAAGGGGGAAAACCCGGGATAATCCTCACACAACGGAGAGAAACAAAGCATAAGCTCTCAAATTAAGTCTTGAATGCCAATACAATGCCATGGGGTGGCTATTTATAGCCAAGGGGGTGATACAATGGTCAAGGGTCTAATACCCTAAAGTCATAAAGTCTAAACCTACCTTGTCCCCTTAAAAGTCAAAAAGATAAAAGCCAACAAAGACTTTTGGAAAAGAAGCACACAACTTTCCAACATAGCCCACCGGATTTGACTTTGAGTGCATAGCCCACCGGATTTGACTTTGGTGTCCAAAGATGCCATTTCTAGAATCCTCCATGTGGGCAAGGCCTCCAAATTCGTGCAACCATGTGGGCCAAGTTTTAATCATCAATTTTGGGCTTGAATAAGTGATATTATAGGCCCATTTGCTCCATCCATGCAAGGTAATACCCATTGGGCCTTTAATGAAGCAAGATGAGCGCCCATTGAAGCATTCAACCTCTTTAATATCCCTCGTGTCATTGGGCCTTGCAAATCCAATTCCTCCACCCGAGCAATCGACTCTGTGCCTTCCGCATGGTTCGCATCAACTTAGGTTGTTTATACCCAACCTATAATTGATCACAAACATGAGTCATGGAATAAAACATTATTACTATTGAAAACATCGACCATAGAATAGATAAATCATCATTAATCAATAAAAAACATAAATTCATGTCATAATTTTTTAACCACTATAAATATAGAAAAAAATTTATATTACAAGGTTATCTACCAATATAATCACATATAAGGTCTGGGCTTATCACTTATTTCCAATTGTTGATCATGATGCACTCATTTCCCCTAGTGGATCCATAAAAACCTTTTTACCATAGTTGATTATACCCATAAACATGATTCCAATTGTTATCTCATTATATACAATTCTCCACCCAATGAATTGTTGGTAGATATACATCCCACTAGTCTCATAATGAAAACCAAACTTATATTTCGAAAAATATCAAAAAACATTCATCATATCTTCATACTATAACTTGTGTAACAAAAATGGGTTATATAAAAATTTCATCAATTCAATATAGCATAGCCCAAGAGAAATAAATTTGTTTCAAAATCATATTAAAAACATAATCATTAACCATATAGAGAAATAATATTTATGGAATCAGTTAAACTTATCAACTGTAAATCTTATGTAACATCAAAGGATGTCATTGTTGATGGAAAATGAATTTTAAAGATCACAATGAACATTTCTGGAGGAAAATAAGAATACTTACTCAAAGAAACACTTTTTAAAATAGAAAAAAAAATTTAAATGAATTTCATTGGATGTAAACATGGAAACATATAATGGAAAAATTAAATATCAACTAAATGTTTTTTGTGTAAAAAAAATAAAAAAAAAATAACTTTTCATAATAATTTTCATATAAAGTAAATATGGAAACATATAAATGATTCTTTATAACATTGAGTTTTCTTGATGGAAGAAATTGTGTTCATTTATTTCTTGTTAAAAATAATATTTTTAGTCTTTTGGTAAAATATAAATGGCCCTTGTTAGGAAAACTACATGCAGATTGTTTTTAAAAACATTTTTAAAAATTAAAAACGATTATAATTTCATTAATAAATCCATTAGAGAATGATTAATGTACTTGGAAAACTTTTTTACAAAACATGGATATGGTAGAAAATGTTACATTAACCAACAATATAATTATGGATGAATTTCACTAAAAATATTCTTTTGGAAAATTATGTACATAATGAGAGGGTAATGAAGAAAAAATGTATTTTGAAGAAATAACTTGAGGAAAAAAATTCATTATTTTATTTAGAGATATGTTATATTATATTATCACAAATTGTAAAAAAAAATATCAAAAAATTGAATTGATTATACCATCAAACCATTAACACATTTATATCTTTTAATTCATATCCCCCATAAATGAATAACATTAGTTAAAACATTGAATATCATGTAAAGAATGAGATTTGCTACATAACATATAAAAGGTGTAGTATATAAACTGAATTGAATAAGATACATTCATAACATTACTTATATCCCAAAGAATGTAATTTTAGGAAAAAAAATCCCTTAACAAACTGGTAACATTTGAACAGTAAACCCTATAAATGATTTAACATCAAATGAACATGTAAATAACTATGATTTTAAGGAGAATAGACATAAATTACATTCATGGTAATTATGTAAACCATATAAAGTAAATATGTTGTTAATATTTAATGTATCTCATAGATATAAACGTTAGAAAAAAAACCCTTACTTTATGTCATGTAATCCATCATACACATTTGAATATCAACTTCATCGGAAAAAATATTTTGGTTCAACCTAAAGCCTTAATATATTAGAATTATGATCTCACTAATCCCTATAGTATGTGGGGGATTTAAGGAAGATATTTTTGAATGGATTTTATAAACCAAATGATTTTTAATGTCTGATGTATAGAAGAGGGTGTGACCTTTTATGAATGATGTGAGTGGAAAATATTCGATTTTTCTAAAGAAAAAGGCGTAATAAAAAATTTCTCATTACATATGGCACCAAAATGAGAAATTATTGAACATTATAGGTGGTAAAGTTAAAATATTACCATCCAAGGGTTGTTGGACATGTTATGTGGTCATTTTACAACTTATCTCTTTATCTAATTTTCCAATAAACCAATTATCACCATAACTACAATGGTTTATTGTTTATAATTTTACTATTCGTAGTGGTAAAAGATTAAATTGTACTTATTAGAAATGAAAAATTATTACCATTAAAAATATTTAATACATTTTTCAAAATACAATTCACATAATTGTAAAAATATTATTTCTCATTACCCTCGCAAATGGGATGAGAAATCCATTTTTAAAAGAGAAAATGTTCAAAATCGTAAAATTTTTGAATCTAAAATCAATATTAAATTGATTCCAAAGACCAATATTTTGTTGATAGATATGTTATTTAATTAATTTGAATTTTAAATCCATTATAAAATAATTCATAGATTATAGATTCATTGAATGAAATGTCAGTTTTTTTAATGAATACTAGTATTTTTAATTATTCACTAAACAATAAATACACTCAAATTATTCATAGAAAATCAGTCACAGATAATTTTGTCATTAAAAATTAAAAAATTATTTTCAATTCAATTAATTAATTTTATAAAATATGTAAAAAATAATTTTTAAATAATGGTGAAAAATATAACATAATATTTTTTAATGAAAAATACACTTTTTAAGCATAATAATTGATTTATTCTAATACCATGCCCAGAAAAAATATGAATGTTTATTTTTTTTGTTAATATATAATATATAGATGTAATCAAAATAATTTACCAAAATTAATTTTTTTAATTTATTTCGATAAAATATTTTTGTTTGCCTAAAATTGTTTTCCAAACAAATATTTTCTTTATTTTCAAAAGGTTTTTAATTTCAATTTCAAAGTTATTGGTAACCAAATAATTTAATTTACACTAATGTATAAAAGATATATTTTAATAATTTAGTTAGATTATTCATAACCAACATTCCAAAGGTTATAAAATATTAATCATATGAAATAATAATATTTTAATAGTATGTCATGTTTTGTCAAAACTCATTTATTCATATAGCACAAGCCATTAAAGAAAATAAAATTATATGAAAAAAATTATTTCATATAATTTATGGTTGTTACATTCTCCTACGCATTAAATTTATTTTCACCTTTGAAATTACATAACATTGTTATAAACACTTGATGATACTTATACCTTATTACATCCTATGGTTCCCATATAGCTTCTTTAAATTGGTGGTTTTCACAAATAATTAAATAGCTCAGTTGTTTTTGTTTTCAAAAACATTCTTTGTGTGATCCATAATCTCCACAAGGTGTTCCTTATAAGAACAATCATTCTATTATGGTATGACCTATTAGTTCATTATATGTGAAAGATAAACTATATACATCCTTAAGAGATATAAGTGGATCATATCATTGACCTAAGAAAGGTTCAGTGGAAGTTTCAATCAATAGTCTAGCATCCTAATAGGAAAAAGAATATAAATGGAAAATTATACCTAGGTCTTAACTTCCATTTAGTTCGTAATAAAAATTTTATCATTCGGTATTAGTTCAAGAAATTTATACTTCATCTCTTACTCCATGAAATGAAAATGATTTTTTATGAGTAAAAAACTAACTGATAGCATGACCCATAATAGAATGATATGTTATTCATTATATCTAGATTTTTCATCATAAAAATGTTTAAGAAAACTTCTCCAATATATACATATATCATAATATGGTGAAACAATACATTAATCTGTAAAACTTTATCTAAATTTCAACATAAACAATTTCATAAATTGATAACGTTATGACATTTCAAAAATTCTATCTTTATAAATATGTTTGATAAATTTTCAAAAAATATACATTACATTAATAACACAAATATCAATAAGAACATCGTAATGGTCATATAAAAAATAAGTGAATGTTATGATCATATACTCTCCTATTGAATGGTAATAACTAGAATTACTATTAAACTTCACTTAAAACATATGTGATTCCTAATTTGTTGAATAAAACCAAAGATTATTTAATATATTCCATAAAGAAAATAATTTTTTATCTCCATTAATGACAACAAAAACAACATTATCCATAAATAATTAATCATTTCTTTGGTCATCAACACTATCCAATTTACATTATTCATATGTATCATCTATTTATCCAAATATCTTTATCTCAATATCAAGAACATAATATTAGTTACCATCCTATAATTATATGTTTGCATAAAATATCAACATCAATTAAATAATTTTTCTATTTCATCAGCATTATTCAATGTATTGTTTCAAATACTAAATGAAAAAACTAATACCAAAATATCATTGTATATTTCTTGATTCATATAACGTAATTCATTATTTCTTATACATAAACAATTTAATCTTCCCACTTAATTATAAAACCACTATCCATGATTTATTATCTTATTCATTAATAAACATATCCTATAATATGACATATAAATGGTGTATTCATACTCATCAACCATTATTTAGTCATTAATTTTATGTTTAAAATAAAAATTATTTTTATATCAACCAATACCTTTCATATTTAATTCATAGTCTCTTTATCACCAGTAGTATAACCATTACTCATACCACCATGTTGATTATCTTCATGAGATTCCCCCCTTAGGAAATTAATTTGAATAATTATCATAAATTTAACATATAAAACATTCATCCATTTATAATACTTTATGGAGACTAATATTCCCATCCATTTTATAAACTAAACATTTCATTTTTTCTAAGAAATTTCCCAGTTTATTCCCTTATTATCTACACATAAAACATCTTATTGTTCCACTAAGATGTTCCCTTACGATATTCTTACTACATTGTCAATATATTGGAAAAAAATAATCTTTCCTATATGGTCTTCACCAGTAAAAAAGTTAATGAAATATATCCAACTATCCTTTCATGATTCGGGTATTTGGTTATGGTATATGTTATTAATAATATATTGTGATAAAAAATTGTGAATAATATAAACATCCTTTACTTCAGTCATCATCCCATTTGGTTTATCATTAAAAAATTATCTGTCTCATTCCATATTAGTCACTCTCCTTCAAGATTCCACCATTGTTGAAAACCAAAAATAACAGTGGGAGAAATAATATTTTTAATAGTAAACCACATAATAATAAAAAATAACTTGTAGGATATCTCAATAATGACCCAAAAATTTCAATTTCTGATACCATAGGCATATCCAATGGAATTCATTTTCATTAACTATTTAAATCCTTCACAATGGTTCATAATGATTTTCTGAATTTATGATGCATATCTACAGGGAGTGTCAAACTATGTGTACCTAAAGGACCATTTTGTGCACAAGGATATGATTGAGTCCGCAAAAAATGTTCTATTTTAATGTTATTATCCATTGGTAAAAAACTATTAGAGCCACATCCACATGGAGCATCTATTCATGGATGAAATTTCATGGAAACCACTTTCTCTACCATATACCTAAATTCAATTAAACATTTCTATATATATAGAAATTTCCTTAGCCTCATAGTTAGATATATCCCTTGGAATATCCCTTGAAATATCCATAGGGATATATATGGTGGTTTCACTAATGTATTTCTAATACTAATATCCAAATATTTAATAAACTTTTCCATTGATACCAACTATAGTGACCAATGATAATCATAAATAAATATAACATATTTTTGATGAATATTCAATACACATTATTATCCAATATTTGTGGATTATAGTATATTACTTTCATTGGATACAAGAAACACATTCCTCATATTTCATGAATGATATTAAATATATCTCACAAATATCTTCTCATGTTATATTCCTCTTATAGAAATCATACCTAAACCATTCTTTATATCACAGGGAATGAAACATTAGAAAGTACGTGCTATGATTCTAAGTGTGTTTAAACATTAGATATATATATCTATGACCATATGTAATAATAAGACAACAATAAATGTATATGATAATAGAAATATAATATTATTTTCATACCCAACCTTTCATAGATCATAAACATGATTCATGGCCTAAAAATTTACCTCTTTTGAAAACATGGTCCCTAATTATTCTTAATTATCATAATTCAATTATCAAACATACGCTTAGGTTATAAAACTCTAATACCATCATAAATATGGAAACAAATTACATATGTCATGTAAAAATAAAAAAACCATCAACATAGTGGATAAGGACATGTCAGCTATTTCCAATCGTGGATCAGGACGCACCTGATTCCTAAAGGAATTAGGACTGAACTATTTTCCATAGAGGATCAATCACATCAACATGATTCCCATTGTTATCTTATGAGAATATATATGTTCCAAATTAATTGAATGTATATATATGTCTTTAATATATAATAATTAAAAACATAATTAATTTTTCTAAAATATCATGAAATAGTCACCACATCATCACATCATAACCCATAAAATGAAATGAGGTTTCAAAATTAGTTAATAAATTTACCTTATTATAAACCATGAAAAATAAATATGTTTCATAAAAAATTCAGTAATATAATAATTAAACATCCATTGAATGAACAAGGATGGTATAATTTAATATTATCACATATAGATAATAATTATCATTAAATTATGTCATAATAGTTAAAAAATTATTTTGAAAGATCACTTGGAATATTTCATGAGTAAAATAACATTTTCACTTTGAAAAAAATCGATTAATCCATAATATTTTTTCATAATAATATTTTTAAATACAAACATGAAAACATATAAATAAATATTTCAAAAATTATGTGGCCATAGCATTGGGATGTTACATTCATACCATTAAAATTAAAAAAAATAAATTTTCAAATTTTTTGTTAATGAAAAATCGGACTTGTTTAGAAAAAAAGTTATGATTCATTTGAAAAAACTATTGAAAAAGTAAAAAATGGATAAAAATTAATTTAATATCTCTTTATGAGAATGTGTATTCATTTTTTAAAACATGTCTAGAAAAAATAGACATGAATGAATAGGGGATTTTGATCAAAAAAGGAAAATAAGGTCTATTTTCATGAAAAACAATCATTTAGAATCATAATAACATAAGTAGATAAAAATGAATGGAAACCATGTATTCCCATGAAATAATCACATGATGTTAAAATTAACGTTTTTCATTAGATATATATTGTAATATTTCCTAATGAGAAGAATAAAAATAAAATATCTTTAATAAATATTATATTGTAACATCAAAACTTGACCTCCTTAGTTTCATTTGAATTACAGTTCCTATTATAGAATACTATCAAATGAATCTTTTAATTTCATAAAATATGGATATTACTTATTTAACATGTCACACAAGAGTTATATACCCCAATATGAAGAATATAGGTTCATATCCTAACATATACCTTATAGAAGGTAATTTTTGACAAACAATCCATTGTCTCTTTCGTAACATTGAAAATGTAAACCCCATCAAAGAGAGATTCTAAAATGGTTTTTTAAATTTGCATAATTTTTAGGAGAATCATCATAAAATACATTTAGGGGAATTTTATAAGATACATAAAAGTAACACATGGTGAATATTCCATGTATCTCATTGAAATAAATGTGAGATGAAAATTACCCTACCTTTTCTATCAACTTCTGATATACACATTCAAACCTCTTCTTTTTCAGATTACCATAGATGTTTAACCTAAATCCTTCCATAATTGGATTTATAATACCACCATGTCTAATGGGTTATGGGTAGGGAATTTTGGAAGAAATTTTTTAGATCTATCCTCAACAAAATGGTTTTGGATGTGTTAATTAGCGAGGAGAGGGGGTGGCCATTTATAAGTGAGGTGAGAGGAAATATTGTAAATTTTAAAAAGAAAAATGGGTAACAAAATTCTAAAAAATAATTAAGGAAAAAGAGGTCCATTATAGACCATTATAGGTGGTTCTAACTATATAAGGAAGGAATGTTGTTATTGGACAAGTTTCTAGGCATTTTATCACTTTATGTTTTAGATTAAACCAACGGTAAACCCTTTTTGACCTAAACCACATTAATTAATTTTTTACTTCATTTGGGATTAATAATGATAAAAAAATTATTTGAATTTATTATATAAAATAAATAATTATTATTATAAATATTCAATCAATTTTTTAAAATTTAATTCATAGATGTGTCTGTATTTATTTTAAAAAATAATCCAGAAGACTTGACAAGAAAACTATTTTCTGAAGAGAAAATATTAAAAATATAAATAGTATCTTATAAAAATTTTAATATTAAATTGATTCCAATTACATAAATTTTATGAAAAGATATATATGTGAACAAAAATTACATTAAGAAAATTATTAAAATAAAATTCATCTTAAAAATTCATTGAATGAAATGGTAGCTTTTTTAATAAAAACTATCATTCTTCAATATTCACTGTATTTTATTCATTTTATAAAAAATTAAAAAAAATACTCCATGATAATTTTTACATTATAATTGAACGAAATGAATTCATTTTTCTCAAATAAATTTTCTAATATTTTACAATTTTTTTAAACAAGTGTTCAAAAGGGGATAAAAGTATTTTTTGAAAAATAAAATTTCTAAGAATAATGTTGGATTTATTATTATATCATTCATAGAAAAATATTAAGATTAATGTTTGGTATTATATATTATATATAATTAATAAATTTTATTAAAATCTTATATACAAAGTAATTTATTTTGATTATTGAGATAAAATGTGTTTGTTTGTAGAAAAATATTTTTTCAGAAAACGATTTACTTTATTTTAAAATTGTATTTAATTTATATTTCAAAATAAATTGTCACAAAATATTTCATGTTATATTATTTTATAAACTATATGTTTTCATAATTTAGTTAATTTATTTATAATCACCATTCAAATGGCTTAGAGATAAATATCTAATTAAATAATTATATTTTTATAGTGTTTCATGATTTATTATAGCCTGATGTTGCATGTAGTTCATTATATTAAAAAGATTATAATTATTGGAAAAAATAATAAAATATTAGGAAGATTCAAAAAAATTATGTTGAAATTTGAAATAATTCATCTGGAGATTCACTATTTATGAATAGTATGAATGAAAACATGTATAATTATTGTTATAAATTAAATGATTGATATATCTACATTTATGAAATAAGGTGATAATGAATTTTCATTTATATCTAGATAAGAGGTAAGGTTTGTTCATCTCAAAATCCTCTCACTAAAATATATTTTCAATTATGAACCTTATTTTCTTTATATCATCAGTATTTTCTTATTTGAGAATATATATTACATTATCCATGGTATTTTATGATAATATTTAATCCCTATTATTCAAGAGTTACTTTTTAAGTTGAAAAAATTCATGATTTTCAGTAATGTAAATATGTTTTTAACTTCCATGAAAATACATCACAATCTAGAGAAAAAATAGTGGATGCTTTTGTGGTCTAGATTAACCTAGAGATAAACAACCAATTTTTTTTGAGAGCTAACTAAATCATCAATATGATGAATGAAAAACAAGAATAAGACTTCACACCTTTCTAGAAACTCCTAGGATATATTATTTGGAATATTCCAAAACTATATATAAACCATAATGATAGATTTTCCAAACCAATTCCCTGGTATCCTACAAATGAAATATATTTAGTTAAATTATTATCTTCTACTGATATCCAAGATCATTGTTTTTACACCCACTATTATATTTTTCTGAAAACTGTACATCATGTTACATATTCAATCAACCATCCTTGAAACCCTCTCAATACTAGAACCTAAACCGATCTTCCATATACTCAAATGGAAATACCAACCCCCACAGGATGTCATCAATCACCCGAGAATCAAAAAACAACACGAGGGAATTATTTCTCGCATCAAAAAGTTACAACAACAAGAAATATATATGAAGAAGAGACAAGTAGTGTTAGCTAAAAATATATTCCATAATAGAAAAAAATGATAGAAGAGATACACATAAAAAATTAGTAAACAATATCAAAGGGACATGTCCAACTGAAAAGGACTATAAAAATAAAATAGCTACCCCAACAACTCCATGTGATAGAATAGGAAAACTCCCACCATCTCAATTATAGCTATCTAAAACCTATCTGATAAAAAACAAAACCTATTAATTGTGGAACCGTTCCTTTCCCTATGTCGAAAGACATATCTAGTTCTTTGAACTGCCAAAGGGGTGCACATGGTGTGACATAACTCGATCAGTATGATCTAACCCAACTATTCTATGAAAAATATCTGTTCAATAATCCATGAATGAGATATTTTAACGAAAACATGGAAGGTCATAAAATTTATTATTTTTTAACTCAAATTCTTGGAAATAAAATCAAATTTCTCAATTGTCCTTATTTTCAAATAAAAAAAGTAAAATAAGATTCAAAGATTTGAAAATAAATATATCTGTATTAATATAAAAAATCACACTAGCGCATGAATCACACCTCATATAAAAACCATGGAAGAACAAACAAAATATTAAAAGCCGAATGAAGCCTAAATCATCCAAAAATAAAAAATAACATAATGTTATAGATCACACTAGGTTAGGATATCTAGGGCACTCATACTTAACATATACAATTGTGTGCATCAAACCACTACGCATATGCATTGAGTATTGAGAGGTGAGGAATACACTAGAAATTGAACCCCCATTAAGTTTAGAACATCCCTTGACTAATAAGACTAGGGAGAAAAGTAAATCCCCATGGTAAATATCCCAAACAACAGACATGGCCTAGTACAACACCTTCCACCATTGTACCCAGGGCTTCCAATGTGCTCAATTTTCCAATTAATATAATCAAAATATTTCATCAAATGATGCATTGAATTTCATTTTTTAATAAAATTTCACAGTTCCTTGAAAACCCTTTTAATTTTATAAAACATGGGGAAAATCATCTTTCATAAAAACCTATTTTCACACACACACAAATCCAATCAGTCAATAATTCCATATCATTTATCAATAATTTATAAAATAACTAGAGCAATGCAGTTCACTAAAAAAAATTAGAGGTGTTACCGCTTACCTAAAAACTCAAGACGTACACGACTATAATGGGATCCACAAACAAGGATGAATAAAACAAGTGTAATAGAGTCCCTAGATATAATATACACATTATATAATGCATTCAATTTAACAACATGGTTGGATGAGATGTGGAATCAACACATATCGTAAGAATTCACACTAGTAGAACAAAAATAATCAACTACTGGCCCTTTGAACAATATCGCACAATATATACATAAAATAATCAATATGAATCAACAACACATGTAAATGAATCTAATAAAGAAATGAAATAGTGCTAATGAAATAAATGGATATGATGAAGAAGAAATGATTAATCACCAAGGGAGATGAAATGTAACACCCCAGGTAAATAAAGAATATGACATTTTCATATTTATCCATATTTGTGAATAAAATATTAATATGACTTTAAAGGGGACACTATGCTCAATGGCGTACCCAAAACGCAACAACGAGTTTCTTGGGAATCTTATGTTGCACTCTAATAATAAAATAATATTATTTTAAATGGTAGTTAACATGTAGCCGTTGTATTGGCGGTAATGGATAGAAATAACTAAAATATGATTATATACGTTTTTATATGTTTTTACATTTATCCAATAAAATATAAAGGCTTAAAATACAAAAAGAATTCAATTTTAGGCGTATATGCCCTAGTTTTCACTAAAGGTTCACTTATCGCCATTTGATGGCGAACCGTCATTAAATATAGTTTTTTTAACTCTTATACATTATATTGGACCAAATAAAACTCTTCTTTAGAACCAGGACATCAAAATTTACTTTGTGTAAATTTTTGGTATCTTTCCGATAAAGTTCATTTTTTTTAATGAATAGTGTAAAATGTTGTATTTTAATTCAAAAACTCTTTTTAATATAATTTATTTATATGATTAGATTAACTTTTGAATTGGTTTTAAAGTGAAATTAGAATATATTTTTACCATTAAATCCAATAGTGGTCATTGGAATTAATTTCACTTTGAAATCAGACTTAAACTAGTGTCAATCTTTTGATACTTATTGTATCATAAAAACACGCTATTTTCTCTGACAGCGGGAATTAATTATTAAATTAATTAATGCAACTAATATGTTGTGAATTTTTTAAAATGGAATTCATTTTTGAATTCGGAATATCAAATATAGCTTAGGGTGAATTTTTGGTATTTTTCTGAAAAACTTCAATTTTTGATGAATAGTGAAACCACTAAGTGGTACTTATAAAAACTGATTTTTTGTTTAAATAAAATTTTACCACTTCTGTGTTTTGAATTTCAAAAATCCTACATACATGGTTGTCATTAAGAAGTAAAATGTGGTTCAATGATATTAAAATATTTTTTTTGGTGAATAGTAACTTATTAAGTTTTTAATCGCGATTAGAGGTAATTAGTGTAGTTTAAGGTAAAAATAATGCTTTAATAATATGAAATGATCTTGACACATGTCCTAACCTCATTGGATGTGTCATGGCCAACCAAGAAAAGCCATGGGTCAACTTGGGGACCCCATGGAGCCACTTTGGTTGGGGAATGACATAAATAACTTTTTATTTAATTTTAAAGTAAAAATGACACACACATGAAATGTTTTACTAAAACAATTTTTACATGGTGTTATACAAGTAATATTTTTGACTATAAATATTCATTGGAAAGATAAAAAGATATCCTAAATCATAGTATTTTTTTATAATTTTTAGACGTTAAATAAATTAAATTATTTATGACATCATGATGATGCAGCGATGACCTCATTGTTTAACGATTTAAATAAAATGGAAAGATAATGTAATATCTAAGACCTACACTTTCCCAAAACCTAATGGATGAGTGGATTTATAACCCTTATCACCTTATCCTCTAAAAACATCAATGTGGGACCTCTTAAAACCGAATACCATTTTAAAATAAAGTGACTTTTCTTTACCTTCCAAGAGTGCCCCTCCTCTCCTCTTATAAAAGGCCCCCCACCTCAACCTCCTTACGCACACTCCGAAAGCGTTTGGCTCAGACAAACCCTGCCCATTTTGTCTCTCCACTTCCCTATATTACTCCTTGAAGCCTCACTTTGGGCAGAAGTCTTACCAAGGAAGCCTTTGAGCTCAAACCAAAGGGAGTTACCCGAATTTAAGGTAATGTCTTCTTTTGAGTCCTTTTGTTTTATTTTTCTTCTCCAACCCCCTAAAATCTTTTTATTCTTTTCTTTTGTAACAACTCAAGTATCCTAAATATACTAGGATGTTTTTATAATAAGGATTCGAGCTACAATTACACACACCTACATCTAATGGTTAAAGAACATACTGTTTCCGTGGATGACGAATTTCTGCCTCCCGAAACGATGATTGTTCAACAATATTTTAACACCTTCAAAGGTGGCCATTAAGATGACACTATATTTATATATGATATATAATATGTTTATGTTTTCCTTAAGCTTCTGTATTTTTCATTTTGAGAATACCTTTATGGTTTCCATTATGGGTAAACACGATATCTTCATTTAAGGAAGTGTGGACTACCGCCCCCTCAAAGTGATGTGATTCGTTAATGCCATATGTGGGACGTGTAAAGGATGGATTTAAAGTTATTATATATGATTTTATACAGGAATTATAATATACCTCTATATAATTATTATTTCTTTCCATTAAAGTATGAGATAAAAATGAAAGTAGCGTTCATGCATACGTACGACTTACCGTCTCCATGAACGGTGCATTTCATTTCTTATCCCCAAATGTAATGTACTATTAAAAGTACATTTATATAATGGATATATATAATGAATGATATATCTAAATGATGAATATAATTCTGGAATTAAAATATACATACCTCTCATTTAGTTTTAATTCCATCAATATGACAAAGAAATGAAAGTAGCGTTCATGCGTACGTACGGCTTACCGTCTCCATGAACGGTGCATTTCATTTCTTACCTCTAAATGATTATATAGTATTATAAATATATGTATATGCTGGATATATATGATATATATGATATACAAATCAGGAATGTCATTCTGGATAAAAAGAACCTTTGACCACACGAACAACATGTAATTGTAAGAAGTCCACTTTCGCCTTAAGAACCAAATATCGACAAAACAAACATTATTAACTTAAATGGTTACATAATGTTTATAACATGGAAATAAGTGATATAAAAGGAATAATGAACTTTAAAAAGATTCTTAATCATGTAGAAATTAACTCAAGTTTATTATTCAGGACGTTAAAGAATGATCGAGTCAAGTCGGACCCGAGGTAAGGGATCCTACACCTCTCTTTCTTTTTAAGTACACTCTTTTATGTCATTCCTTTTAAGATCATCTTTCTTATGATTGGGATGTTCTTTTATATTACTCCAACTGTACTTATTATTTTCATGAGAGACCCTATTTCCTCTCATCAATCCATTTTGGAAGTTTTGAGTGGCGCCGTTAGGCTGCCGAATTTTCGTAAGGGATTTTTCATCACACTTTTATTCCCGTGAGATTTATGCTACATTTGCCAAAATTTCCTTTGAGTGGTGTATGTACTGCCCATTATTTTACTCATTGTGTAATATACTTTCTTTTATGAGTATTTACATCAATGTTGTATTGTCTTTCTTTCACGAGGTGTATATTTCGAAAGATACCCATGTCGGTAAGGGAACCTTTCACCCTCCTCTTTTAAAAGACTTCTTTTGTTGGGTATTTTAATTTACATATTGTTATGTTGGGATATGTCCTCATATATCCTTATTGATGTAAATTTTATGTCCAAGTGATGAGATACCCTTTTTTTATCTCTCATCAACTCATTTTGATGTGACGCCGTTAGGCTGTCAAGGGAACTTCTTAACCCAATTTCAATTTCTTTGGGTTCAACATGTAGTTATTGAATATGTCGTCCTTTTAATATGTGTGAATGACCTTTGATTATTTTACACTTAATATCCACTTATATTTGGAGTATTTGTTTGTCACACATAATTATGTAATTGATTTATCCTTTAACCAAGGATACCATCTTTGTAAGGGACTTCATCTCAATCTCCTTTCATTGAGGCATATTTCGTTTTATACACAACTATATTTTATACGGTGTATAAAACCCTTTGAATTTTACTTTTATACAAAAGGAATCTTTTTCTACGAATCGTTTTACTAAACGACAAAAAGGAATGTTTTTTTTCGTACGCGGTGACAACGACCTTTTCCGCCGCCACGAGTATTATTTGGTCTTTGGCTTCCTCAACAAGCCGTAATGTTTTAAAATAAAATAAATACCATATACTCTTTTATGTATTTTGGTATTGAAAATGGTTTTGATAAAGGATTCTATTATGTCAATATATTTAAATGATATATTGTGATTGAAATGTGGAAATGTTATCATTCCTTTATATTGGTTTTATGTTTTATGATTTTATAATGGTACTTCGACATTTGACGGGTGGTTACGTGATAAACCATATGACGGGTGGTGCCGTGAATACCAGGACGGGTGGTTACGTTATAACCTCCAATGCATTGGGTATGGAAGTCGGTCGTATGGATATTCCATTAAGTATGTATGGAAATTGGCCGTATGGCTATTCCATTAAGTGATATGTGTGGAAGTCGACCGTATGGTTATTCCACTTAAGTATGTTTATGTCCCAAGTTACCTTTATATATGTTACGTGTTCTTTATATGGGTTTTATGGTAATCCTTTGGTTATAAAAAGGTAAGTAATGATACTTTTTTTTAGTGAAGAGTTTTTACTACTTCATGAAGGTGAAGGTATTGCTTTGATAGAGTATACATGGTTTACTTGATGTTTGAAAAATTAACAGTTTTCATTCTTTGTGTATCCCTTACTAAGCTTTTTATGCTCACCCCAAGTTTTTTTGAAATGTTTTTCATAGGACTTATTGTGGAATAAGGTCATGGATGGGATCAAGGGAATTTCATGCTATATAAAACATGGAACTAGACATTTTTCTTTTTAAGAGTTTTTTTTATTATGGAAACTTAGTAGAAGTGTCTACTTTGTAATCTTTTGAGATGTAATAGTTATGTTCTAGTTCTCTAAAAATCTAAACCTGAAAAGATCCTCAATGTGAATTATTCATTTAATTCAATATTAAGTAAGGTTTAAGGTCGGGGCCTTATAGTTGGTATCAAAGGTCGGTTAAGATAACATTAGAGGTTAGGGTATTATCTAAGCATAAGTGACATTACCATAATGGTTAGGATTTCATAAAGAGTCCTAGTTTTAGATAAAGTGAATGAGTAAGTATATCTTAGTGTTTACCTTACTCATTAGTACATGATGGTTTTGTTGATATACTCACACTGACATTTCTGTTTTTAGTGAATGGATGGATCTAGCAGGCACCAAAGAGACAACAGGTTTGAAGGAAACTATGGTGGTTCTCTGATTAAGATACTAGATAAAATGGGGGATTCAATGAGGAAACTCATGGTTGTTCTAAACCAACTATCAAGGAGTCATGATCAACCACTTGAACCTTGGTATGTTCTGTAATGCATCATGTATGAGATGACCAATCGATGTGGAAGTTCAATTAATAATTATAAAGGTAACCATTAGAGTTTATATGATCCTTACTTTTGAGGTAATTATGGGTTATTATATGATATGATGGAAAATGAAAGGCATGAGATAAACTTGTGGTTAAAATATGTTATGATTATTTTTGAAGATTTTATCTCATTTTGGGGAATTTTTTATGAATTATATAGTTTTGTAAAAAGGACAACACGCAGACCGTGTGACAACCTGTCGCGTCGGACAAAGCTGCGGGAATCAAACTCACAACCAAAGTGCAACTGGTATTTATCGCCTACCACTGGACTACGTGAAGTCCCTGGTTATTTTGACTGATTCCTTTTATTTGGATGATTTTAGGAATCAAGAGTAAGTTTATTTTGGGTTTCCTATGTAAATGATTAACCTATCATCGAGGATATGTGATTAGGTTAATTACTTTTCAATACGAGACATTATGAGAAACTGATTTTTTTTGGAGATAAATGTTACGATTTAACTTGGAAGACTATGTGACTAAATCCTTCAAATATTTGGGATTCAATATTAGTTTGGTTTAATTTGAAGCATTTTATGGACAAATTGTTTATCGAATGGTCCTCTTTGAAATTTGGGTTTTTTTGGACAAATTTTGGAGATTAAGAATATATTTTCTTTTTATAAAGTGTTATCATTTTCTGGATTATCTGATCTTGTACTAACCTTTTGGGATTTGGTTTTGGTTAAAGTCTAAAGACATGGGAAGTATATAGTTCTCTTTTTTTTGGATTATGTGATTCTCTAGAAGTTGATTATATTACTCTTAATGCGAACAAGTCTTCCTAAATACTCGTCTTTTGGAAAAAATATGAGTTTGATTAAAGAATCTAGTAAAAGTTGAAAGTCAAAATGATAAGTGATTATGTTTCCTTATGAATAAAATCCTCAATAAAAAGTAACTTAAAACAAAAATGTTTTCTATTAACTTTTCCAACTGAGGAATCGAATACCGTTTAACCCATCACAAGTTTGTGATTTTCTCATGGTTAACTTTCTCCTAGACATGTTTACTATCACTCTCCCTTAAGAACATGACCCTTTGATTTTTCTTCCATGTCCATGTTTTCCTACACGGAATCCTAGTATAGGTTAACTCGGGTGACCTCTGTACTTATCTTTCTTTATTTTAAAGTGATTGTTTTACCGACTCTTGTTCCGATGTGGGACTTTCAAGGATGTTTCCAAGCTCTATTTTAAAAATTGCGAGGACGCAATTCCCAAAAGGGGGGAAGGATGTAACACCCCAGGTAAATAAAGAATATGAAATTTTCATATTTATCCATATTTGTGAATAAAATATTAATATGACTTTAAAGGGGACGCTATGCTCGATGGCGTACCCAACACGCAACAACGAGTTTCTTGGGAAATCTTACGTTGCACTCTAATAATAAAATAATATTATTTTAAATGGTAGTTAACATGTAGCCGTTGTATTGGAGGGAATGGATAGAAATAACTAAAATATGATTATATATGTTTTTAAATGTTTTTACATTTATCTAATAAAATATAAAGGCTTAAAATATGGAAAGAATTAAATTTTAGGCGTATATGCCCTAGTTTTCACTAAATGTTCATTATCGCCTTCTGATGGCGAACCGTCATTAAATATAGTTTTGTTCACTCTTATAAATTCTATTGGACCAAATTAAACTCTTCTTTAGAATTGGGACATCAAAATTTACTTTGTGTAAATTTTTGGTATCTTTCCGATAAAGTTCATTTTTTTTAATGAATAGTGTAAAATGTTGTATTTTAATTCAAAACCTCTTTTTAATATAATTTATTTATATGATTAGATTACCTTTTTAATTGGTTTTAAATTGAAATTAGAATATATTTTTACCATTAAATTAAATAGTGGTCATTGGAATTAATTTCACTTTGAAATCAGACTTAAACTAGTGCCAATCTTTTGATACTTATTGTTTCATAAAAACACGTTATTTGCTCTGAAAGCGGGAATTAATTATTTAATTAATTAATTCAACTTATATGTTGTGAATTTTGTAAAATGGACTTCATTTTTGAATTTGGAATATCAAATATAGATTAGGGTGAATTTTTGGTATTTTTCTGAAAAACATCAATTTTTGATGAATAGTGAAACCACTAAGTGGTACTTATAAAAACTGATTTTTCGTTTAAATGAAATTTTACCATTTATGTGTTTTTAATTTCAAAAAACCGACATAAATGGTTGTCATTAAGAAGAAAATGTGGTTCAATGAGATTAAAACAATTTTTTGGTGAATAGTAACTTATTAAGTTTTTAATCACGATTAGAGGTAATTAGTGTAGTTTAAGGTAAAAATAATGTTTTAATAATATGAAATGAACTTGACACATGTCCTAACCTCATTGGATGTGTCATGGACGACCATTAAAAGCCATGGGTCAACTTGGGGACCCCATGGAGCCACTTTGGTTGGGAAATGACATAAATAGCTTTTTATTTAATGTTAAGTAAAAATGACACACACATGAGATGTTTTACTAAAACAATTTTTACATGGGGTTATACAAGTAAGATTTTTGACTATAAATATTCTTCGGAAAGATAAAATGATTTCCTAAATTATAGTATTTTTTATAATTTTTATACATTAAATAAATTAAATTATTTATGACATCATGATGATGCAGCGATGACCTCATTGTTTAATGATTTAAATAAAATGGAAAGATAATGTAATATCTAAGACCTAAACATGTCCAAAACCTATTGGATGAGTGGATTTAGAACCCTTATCACCTTATCTTCGAAACACATCAATTTGGGACCTCTTAAATCCGAATACCATTTTAAAATAAAGTGACTTTTCTTTACCTTCCAAGAGTGCCCCTCCTCTCCTCATATAAAAGGCCCCCACCTCAACCTCCTTACCCACACTCCCAAAGCCTTTGGCTTGGCCAACCCCTGCCCATTTTGTCTCTCCACTTCCCTCTAATACTCCTTGAAGCCTAACTTTGGGCAGAAGTCTTCCCAAGGAATCCTTTGAGCTCAAACCAAAGAGAGTTACCCGATTTTAAGGTAATGTCTTCTTTTGAGTCCTTTTGTTTTATTTTGCTTCTCCAACCCCCTAAACTCTTTTTATTCTTTTTCTTTTGTAACAAATACAGTATCCTAAATATACTAGGATTTTTTTATAAGAAGTATTCGAGCTAAACTTACACACACCTAAATCTAATGGTTAAAGAACATACTGTTTCCGTGGATGGTGAATTTCTGCCTCCCGAAACGATGATTGTTCAACATTCTTTTAACACCTTCAAAGGTGGCCATTAAGATTACACTATATTTATATATGATATATAATATTTTTATGTTTTCCTTAAGCTTCTGTATTTTTCATTTTGGTCATACCTTTATGGTTTCCATTATGGGTAAACACGATATCTTCATTTAAGGAAGTGCGGACTACCGCCCCCTCAAAGTGATGTGATTCGTTAATGCCATATGTGGGACGTGTAAAGTATGGATTTAAAGTTATTATATATGATGTTATACTGGAATTATAATATACCTATATATCATTATTATTTCTTTCCATTAAAGTATGAGATAGAAATGAAAGTAGCGTTCATGGGTACGTACGACTTACCGTCTCCATGAACGGTGCATTTCATTTCTTATCCCCAAATGTAATGTACTATTAAAAGTACATTTATATAATGGATATATATAATGAATGATATATCTATATGATGAATATAATTCTGGAATTAAAATATACATACCTCTCTTTTAGTTTTAATTCCATTAATATGACAAAGAAATGAAAGTAGCGTTCATGCGTACGTACGGCTTACCGTCTCCATTAACGGTGCATTTCATTTCTTACCTATAAATGATTATGTAATATTATAAATACATGTATATTCTGGATCTATATGATATATATGATATCCAAATCAGGAATTTCATTCTGGATATAAAGAACCTTTGACCACACGAACAACATGTAATTGTAAGAAGTCCACTTTCGACTTAAGAACCAAATATCGACAAAACAAACATTATTAACGTAAATGGTTACATAATGTTTATAAATTGGCAATAAGTGATATAAAAGGAATAATGAACTTTAAAAAGGTTCTTAATCAAGTAGAAATTAACTCTAGTTTATTATTCAGGATGTAAAAGAACGAGCGAGTCATGTCGGACCCGAGGTAAGGGATCCTACACCTCTCTTTCTTTTTAAGTACACTCTTTTATGTCATTCCTTTTAAGCTCATCTTTATTATGATTGGGATGTTCTTTTATATTACTCCTACTGTACTTATTATGTTCATGAGAGACCCTATTTCCTCTCATCAATCCATTTTGGAAGTTTTGAGTGGCGCCGTTAGGCTGCCGAATTTTCGTAAGGGATTTTTCATCACACTTTTATTCCCGTGATATTTATGCTAAATTTGCCACAATTTCCTTTGATTGGTGTATGTACTGCCCATTATTTTACTCATTGTGTAATATACTTTCTTTTATGAGTATTTACATCAATCTTGTATTGTCCTTCTTTCATGAGGTGTATGTTTCAAAAGATACCCATGTCGGTAAGGGAAACTTTCACTCTCCTCTTTTAAAAGACTTCTTTTGTTGGATCTTTTAATTTACATATTGTTATGTTGGGATATGTCCTCATATATCCTTATTGATGTAGATTTTATGTCCAAGTGATGAGATACCCTTTTTTTATCTCTCATCAACCCATTTTGATGTGACGTCGTTAGGCTGTCAAGGGAACTTCTTAACCCAATTTCGAATTCTTTGGGTTCAACATGTAGTTATTGAATACGTCGTCCTTTGAATATGTGTGAATGACCTTTGATTATTTTACACTTAATATCCACTTATATTTGGTGTATTTGTTTGTCACACATAATTATGTAATTTATTTATCCTTTAACCAAGGATACTTTCTTTGTAAGGGACATCATATCAATCTCCTTTCATTGAGGCATATTTCGTTTTATACACAACTATCTTTTATACGGTGTATAAAACCCTTTAACTTTTACTTTTATACAAAAGGAATCTTTTTCTACGAATCGTTTTACTAAACGACAAAAAGGAATGTTTTTTTACGTACGCGGTGACAACGACCTTTTCCGCCACCACGAGTATTATTTGGTCTTTGGCTTCCTCAACAAGCCGTAATGTTTTTAAAATAAAATAAATACCATATACTCTTTTATGTATTTTGGTATTGAAAATGGTTTTGATAAAGGATTATATTATGTCAATATATTTAAATGATATATTGTGATTGAAATGTGGAAATTTTATCATTACTTTATATTGGTTTTATGTTTTATGATTTTATATTGGTACATCGACATTTGACGGGTGGTTACGTGATAAACCATATGACGGGTGGTGCCGTGATTACCAGGACGGGTGGTTACCTTATAACCTCCAATGCATTGGGTATGGAAGTCGGCCGTATGGCTATTCCATTAAGTATGTATGGAAATTGGACATATGGATATTCCATTAAGTGATATGTGTGGAAGTAGACCGTATGGTTATTCCACTTAAGTATGTTTATGTCCCAAGTTACCTTTATATATGTTACGTGTTCTTTATATGGGTTTTATGGTAATCCTTTGGTTACAAACAGGTAAGTAATGATACTTTTTTTTAGTGAAGAGTTTTTACTACTTCATGAAGGTGAAGGTATTACTTTGATAGAGTATACATGGTTTACTTGATGTTTGAAAAAGTAACAGTTTTCATTCTTTGTGTATCCCTTACTGAGCTTTTTATGCTCACCCCAAGTTTTTTTGAAATTTTTTTCACAGGACTTAATGTGGAATAAGGTCAAGGATGGGATCAAGGGGATGTCATGCTATATAAAACATGGAAATAGACATGTTTCTTTTTAAGAGTTTTTTTTATTATGGAAACTTAGTAGAAGTGTCTACTTTGTAATCTTTTGAGATGTAATAGTTATGTTCTAATTCTCTAAAACTCAAAACCTGAAAAGATCCTCAATGTGAATTATTCATTTAATTCAATATTAAGTAAGGTTTAAGGCTGGGGCCTTATATGAAATCCAATTGCAATGATGATCAATCACTGAAGGAAAAAATTTAGAACTAAAAAAGTATCTCAAATTCACTGGATGATATATCTTGGTCTAGAGAGGTGAATAATATGGATTAAAGATTGAAACATATTAAATTAAGCACCATAAATCCATGCATAGAGATATTTACGTGGTTTTCCATCCAAATACAGGCTATGTAATCACCAGTGTCTAAATAGGATGAAAATCCAATCAATTTTTAAAATTTCCAAATTGTTAACATTATAATGAGTGTGACCTTTACACATCATGTAATACCTACATGCTATATTCAAGGTCCACAATTACTTCCCTATATGAATTAAATGTCGTGTAATCCTATTAAACAATGTTTATTTCTATTAATGTCTAAAAAAGGGCATTTTATTACACAAAAAACCAATCCCCCTTTGGAATTCAATGAACTCAGGGAGAACCTTGAAAAGAAGTTATATGTTTAAACACAAAAGCTATTAATTCAAAAAAAAACATGCCAAAGAACAATTTTTTTTCATAGAAAATGTTCTCTATCCTTGGGAGTCTTGAGGGACACCAAATTAATGTGAAAAATCTAATTATAAGGGGGTTACATAAACGCAGGTTACATTATATTACAAACTCCCACCCATAAGTATTTCCATACCTCAGATGTCATGTGGTAGAATGATGTTTGGTATAGAGGTGACCAAAATTCTCCGTCATCAATGTCTTATGATAAACTGATCCATGTCACTATAATAATATGATGATCGAAATCGACATCCCCCAGTTGATTTTTAGTAGACATTTAACAATCTCTACTAGATTCTAAAAAAGGAATCCTTTTGATCCATCTCAATCACATTACCAACTCAATACGTGAGATGGATCAATACAGTATTTTCTAATATGCGATATGTGGGAAAAAACGTAAATTCCTATCAATGGAATTGAAATTCTAATCGATAAACAACATTTCTATGTCACTCAGAAAAACAAAACATTCACACATATCTCAGATCCATAATTCCCTATCCTTTAAGCTAACAGTGATCTGACTGAGGAGAAACATTCAAGAAAACCATGTTAGTTATAGAAAAATGAAAAGGACGTCACAACAGATCCACATAATATTTCCATCGATAATGATATGTAACCTGCCTCAGAAGTATTTCTTGAATCCCCACATATTTCTACAAAACCAAACGTGGTATCACTAAAGAAGCATCACCCACCTTTTCCCAATAATAAACTATCTTTCATGGGATATCATTAAAATCCTCAATAGGATACATTATGATCGACAAATTATAACATTTGTTATATGAGGACACAACAAGGGGAATATAGATATCTTACGATCCTCTAAAATCCATGATATAGGCATAGAGGATATCCCCCAATCTCAGAATAGAACACATGTTCTGAACATTTTTCTATGGATGATATGTTGTACTCATCCTGACCAGAGTCCCAAGCACCTCCTGTATTCTTTCTAATTATAATGAAAACCTCAGATCCCTATCTAAAACTGTGGAATAAGGAACCCCATGTAACCTCACAATCTCTTGCACATATAGATTACCCAAATCATTACCATATGTGTTGGATTTGATAGGAATGAAATGAGATAACATTTCCAACCTATCAATAACTACCTAGATAACATTACTCCCTCGCGGTGTCCCTGAAAATCCAACAACAATGTCCAAGGATACCTCATACCATTTTCTATCAGGAATTAGAAGAAGATGGAGGAAACCATAAGGCCTCATTTTCTCTACTTTTATATGCTATATGGTTTTACAACTTGAGACATAATCATCAATGTCATGCTTCAAAACCATAATATAGAAACACTATCTCATATCATAATACATATACAAGTGCCCAGATGAATGATCTACAAAGAAAAATGACAAAAAAACTGAGATGCTCACCGATGTTGGGATGAGAAAATTATCCCCAAAATATGGAATACCATCTAAATAAGGAGTCCAAACAATAATGGTATCCCAACCATATAGGGCTAATTGAACTCCACTGAACTCATCATTCTACTCTGGACTCTATGGAATTGAATAAAAGATATATGATAATAATTGATCACAATTCAGAACCACACCTGAAACATTATCCTAAGCATCCAGATGCATCTGTGAAAAAATACCCATAATCATCCAATCATAATTCGATTCCAAAATATTTATCTATGTAAATTTAAATATAATATCATATGTGCGATCATTACCATTCTATGAGGTGTAGGTGATATGAAATCCAAAAAATATAGGGGTATTCCACCCAGAAACTCCTTCTAAGATTCACATCTTCAGAAGAAATGATATTGCTCAAACCCTTATGGTGAGAAAATACAATGACCCTTTCCCCAAAAATATATGAAATCAAACATTTAATTTCATTAATAACTATAGAAATTACTAAATCATTACTAAGATAATATTTCTCATGCGGTCGAATAAAATGATAGACATAAACTACCACATGATCATCCTGTATTATCACACAACCAAAACCAGTTACAAAAGCATTACAAAAAACAACATGCCCTCTATTATGATCATGTAATTTCAGAATAGTAGCTGATGAAAAAAGAAATTTCAAATCATCAAAAATATTTTGATCTTTTCATCCCATGTTAATTTTACTCCCTTCTATCAAGGGTAGTCAATAGTGATTCCATCGTTGAAAAATCCTTAATGTACCATCAATAGTATCAAGTAAGGGAATAGATGACCTGAATGTTAAATAAGTTCCATGGATATTCCCATGATCAATCAACCATCACCTTTTTTGGATCCACTAATAAGAAATTTTTAGAAATCGCATTCCCTAAGAACAACAATTATTGAAAATAGAAGTTTCATTTAAATATTTCCTTTTAAATGATGAATTCGTAAGATTTCAAAATCTATATTCAAATGGTGCTCGTGTTCGTGCTCAGATCTTAAATAAAATAGAATATCATACCCAAAAACAATAGCATAGGCATAAAGTTACTAATGGAATATCTAAATCAATAAATCCATAAAAACTAAAGGAGTGTTAGTCAGTCCAGATGGATTCACGATATTTACATTATAACCACATAGGTTCCTAAAATCAATTTTTTATCACAATCCTGAAATTTGGTCTAATGATAACCATATTGACTATCGATCATATAAATCCACCTTTCCCACTTTAAATGATCAAAAAAATCATCAAAATGAGGATAATTATACTTGTTCTTACTGATACCTAGCTCAATGTCTGATAATGCACACATAATCAAAGTGAAAAAAATTCCTTAGGTAAAATAGAATTGTGGATACCCATGGTGAAATGGTAGGGTGAAATAACTTTGTCCACTAGATCCTACAAATGAATATTGTTCTTGTTCAGCTCCTCTATTTCAATATGATAAGAATTTATCAAAATACACTGTGTAACTAAAACCAAGGCAATCATAAACTATACCTTCATCTCTCAAGGAATCTCAGAGAGATCATCAAGCATGACTATACCTTGGATCCCATGATCCATTAAACACACATGAGACCACCTCATCCAAAATAAATTATACATGTTGATGATAAAAATAATATTCACCATGATGATATACAAGACAATCCATCATAATAATGGATTCAAATAGATAAATATTTAGAAAAAGAAACTACTAGACTAACTTTTCATTAGCTATCGATTGTGTAAACGAATTACACTAACAACCATTCTCGTTCCTATTTCCAAGATGTGTATATAAATCCTTAACAAATGATATGAGCTACAGTGGATGTTTATTCATTTTAATAAATTTTATAGATATAAATTTGTTGGAATAAAGAGTATCAAATAAAAATGACAACTGATGATGTAATAAAGATGGTACTATTCAATATCACTAGACCCAAATCCACCTCTTCTGGAAATGCACCCATTGTGTGAATGTGATTCCCTATTGAGTCCTGAGGCTATATCCCTAGATTAATTGATGCATCCGATATACCTTCAATATCAATTGGGCTTATTTTCCCTAACCATATCATGGTATAGAAATATCCTACTAGAAACAATGAAGAATCCCATAACATCCACAACTGTTGAACATATTTGTTGGTGATGAAAATGAATGACATGTTTTTCCATCCTTTCCACACAGATAGCTAGTCATAGGCACATTTCTAGCCATAAAATGTTGTTCTAAAGAGGCATACTATTATGAACCACTCCCACGATTCCAATAAGGGTCTTTCCACATTCAGTACTTACCTGGCATTCCACTAAAGCTGACACTAGGTGGAAGATAAGGGAGAGAATATCCTACATTTATTTAATTCTTCATCTCATTCATAATATAAATATCTAATGTCTATTTATAGGTTGAATGCTTTATCATAAATATCATCGAACTAATATATTTCCTCAAACCCAATATGTTCTTAAAATCATTCATTTGGTCATTCTGTATGACCTCAGTGGAAAATTGAACCATCTTATCATATCGATTAGTGTACACCGACACGAAATACTCTCCCTACTACAAATAGAGAAACTATATTTATTTAACCTTCATAAATGACTCTTAAAAAAAGGATAGAAGAAGTGAGTCTTGAAACCCTTCCCCTAAAATATCCCATGAAAATATTCATGTACCATGGAATCCTAGAATGGATTTTTAGGAACGCCAATCCTAAAGCCCAAACACATCACCTTAATACTCTCAGGAGTGACTAAGAAGTCATATATCTAATCAATCCTATGAAAAACACCTCTGATTCTATAGGTTCATTCGTACATTTTATAAATGGTGGATTCTCCCGTAAGAAAACCCGTGATCGAACACTTTTTGCTATTTTTTTGTCTACACATGTACACGTGAATTATGAATATATAGAACATTCTGGTCAACAAAACAAAAATCCTACATGATAGCCTATAAAATGTTACAGTCGAGTGGAGGATTCCCTTGAGGTGCATCATCTACATAATCTTAATGAACTTGAAGAACATGTCTCTAAGTCATACTGATGGGCACTGAAACAAATAACATGATTAGATATAGAATAATAGAATTTCAAATAAGAAAATATATATGAAAAAACAATGACATACATAAAAACTAGAAATAGTAGGAACAAATACCAATATCCCTTGGAATCTTGAGTTGTTTAATGACTTATATTGGCTAGGAACTCAACATAGGCTACCTATATTTTTTTAATAATCCTATCTACATTCTATCATGCTTACCTGGAAAAGGATTGTAACTGACAACACCCAAAATAGGGGAGGCCTCAGATAAAAAATTAAAACAAACTGAACCATATGACCTCCCAATACCGTCACTCGACCCAATAAACCTTATACTCGAATGGAATTCCTAATCCCAACGATATGGAGACTATCACCAAAGATATGAACAACAACCATAAGGAATTATTTTTACCAACATGAAGTAGAAATAACATGGCATACTTACAAAGTAGAGAGAAAAAAAGATAAAAATATTTTCTAAAATATGTAATAAAAAATGGAAGTGATACGACAGATAATGAACGAAAAAAATATCCAAAGGAAAAATCCAACTTCAATGGAATACAACATTAAAATAGCTAATCCAATAGCTCTATGTGATAACCATGTGTTTCCCTACATCGAAATACATAACTATATCTCTTCACCATTGTAGGATTTCATTGTGTGTGAACTAATATGATTAATAAGAGATCACAAAGTTATTTTATAACAAGTCTCTTCACAACATTAAAATAATTATCAATTTTAAAGAACACAATGAGTGTTATACTATTTAAATGTTTTTATCTCAAGTGGATAAAAAAATTAATTCTATGTTTTTCAAAATTTTCAAATAATCAAGATAAATCAGTTTCAAATAATTCAACATAAAAATATCAAAATAGATATATCAAATCAGTACAAATCATGCATCACATATCATATCAATACCATGGTAGTAATGAAAAATCACTACAAGAAAACAAAATCACTAATAAACAAAAATCATAGGTAACCATAAAACATGGATCACAATAGGTCAGATAGATATAACACTTTTAACCAACCTATACAATAACGTTTATCAAGACTCTATACATATGCATAAGGTCAATAGATTAGAGGAAGACACCATAAAATGAACCACACATAATTTCTAAAATACCCCTTTAAAAATAAGTCAGGGGAGTATAGAAAAAACTCATGACGGAACCACCCAATAGTGGACAAGTTGTATTACTAAACCATTAACATTAGTACCCAAGGCCTACCATGTTCTCCATTTTCAAAATAATTTCATCAAATAATTTTATCAAAAAGATTCAAATCATTAAAAACCCTTTTAATTTACCATAGTAGAGGAAATCTATCTTTTATAAGAACTATTTTCCAAAAAACCAATGTAATCATTAAATAATATCATTTCAATTATTAAAAAATTAATAAAATAACCAAAGAATGATAGTTCAATAGCACAAGCTAGAGATGGAATCACCTACCTCAAATCTTGGGTCACACACACCTACAATGTGATACATCAACAAGGAAGAACACACCAAAATCAATGGAGGCACTATATCATGGATAAACAACATATCATAAATTAAATTTAAGAAATTTTCAGTGGAGAAGAGGAACCAACACATACCTCATGAATGCACATCTGTCACACCAAAACCAACAATGATTAGCCCCGAAAACAAGATTACACAACAGATCTAGAAATTATTCAATATGAATCGACACCATGGATCAAGGGATCTGAAAAAATAATAGAATAGAAAAAAATAAATTAAGAAAAATAAGTAATTACTCACCTAAAGAGATGAAATGAAACCACAGCAATGATCAATCAGTAAATAAAGTGAATCCAAAAGAATAAAGTCTCCCAAAATCACAGGAGGGGAGAATTATTTATAAAGGGGATAAATCCATCAAATATTTTATAAACCATCCAATATAAATCACCATAAATCCAAAAATCATGACATAAACATAGTGTGAAGACCATTTACATGTCGTGTAATCCACGATGTTCAAAAATGCTAAAAAACCCATTATTTTTTTAAAAAGTAGACTAATAACATTACACAACATGTAACCTTTACACGACGTAAACTCCCTTGAATCTTTTTATATGGTTTAAAACATATGACTCTAGGAATTACACATCATGTAATCCCATTACAATGTATTTATTTTCCCTACAAACTACAAAAAATCAAAATTCATACATGATAAAACTAAACCACCTCGACCATTCTCCAAACTAATGGAGACCAATAAAAATCCAATACAGGTTTGTAAATGTACTAAATTAATTCAAACAAGCATAAATATATAAAATTGATTTCATTTTTTTAGAAATTATTTTTTCCACCCATGGGAGTCCCTAGACATACCCAATTAAAGAGGGAAACTAGTAACAAGAAGGGAATTCCCAGAAACTGGTTAACATGACGTTACACACTGATGATAACCCACATATTATGTACATATTAAGGGATGATCCCCTTGGAATTTATATTATTTTATTGAAAGGGTATGTAGTTTATTTTCTTATATTATATTTTCTTGATAACTATGTTTCATTCAGTCATAGGTTCCCCAATAAATAGTATTAATGGTCTATATAACTCTTATGGTGAATTAATTATACAAAATATCATGATAGTTGGGACCCATATGTATATATCCCCTCAGGACATTGATAATAAATAATAGAAAAAATAGTTTGGGTTATGGGTTATGCATCCTTAAATGATATTAATGTGTCTTCCACACGACCGAGAAAGTTTTTTTTTTCAATTTCCTTCTATGTTCATTCCATTAATATTAAATCATCAATAATTTTTATCCATGTATAAATTTATATTAATGGATATTGATTGATATCAGTTTATATTGGTTATGGATTAATGATTTTCATTTGTTGTTCCCATATCATTTATTCCATGTTTATATTATGTAACAATTCACTATATGTTGCCCCTTTAAATGCATCTAAGATGACCATTATTTGATATCTTATTCCCATAATGATTATAAGGGGATATTTGTAATGTATGTATGTATATTGTTTTCAATGATTACAATAATATTTTCCCACAGGGCATGTGTGATTTGGTGAGCGGCGGTAACATCCTGACCCCGAGGTTCTGGGTTTGAGTCCTTGCAAAGTTACTAGCACTGTATGCCATTATCTCCTTTCGTGGTCCCCTAAAACCCGTATGGAAATAACCTAATAGCTTGTGTGTCGTTACACTTGGGCATGCAGCTGGGGGAGTACATAAAGTTGCTCGGTGGTGGGTGACGACCCACCCATATCGGGTACCCCCTTGGGTATGAAAACCCAGTATAATTTTTTCCACTTTGGTGGTGGTGTGGTGGTGAAAGAGAATGGCCAAAACACATTGTTATTTGGGAGGTTCAGGGTTTGAATCATGGAAGTATTCTTTTGGGGTGTGCGTCTCCCTCGAGATCCACCCTCTTTTCTGGGTTGTCTGATGCCTTCTGGGTAGAAAAATTTACACGTGACCAAATTGCTGATGGATAGCAGTGACAGACCATCATTGTCAGGCCATTACCCTCTAGGATGCTCTACTATCTCGGCAGGTAATGGATCCTTACCTGGCTGGGGTTCTACCTAAGGTTAATGACCCCTTCCTAGGGTTTTTGGGTTTATCTATGTAGAGGGTTCAAAAATTCCACACAGGGGCATTCCCTTTTTTAAGGAAGAATTATTAAAAAATTATTTTATCCATTGGATGCTTTTTTTTATCAATAATGTCATATAACAACCATAATATGTTTTCTAGTGAATTTGATGTTCCATTTTGTTTTATAGGTTGTATAGTATCAAAATATGGGATACCATTTAGATTAAAACTTATTTTATAATTAGTACTATTAAATTCACAAATAATTTATAGGGAACAATATAAAAATATAAGTTGGAATTGTATTTTACAATTCAAAACATAGAGATAATTTTTATATACCTTTATATAAAGATTTTGAATAACAAGAGAAATATGGATCATAACTACACACATAGTAAATGAAGAAATATTCACCTTAAACAAGATAATGAAGTTGAATTTGATGCTAATCATTTTATCACAACATTGGGTTTGTTGATCTAGGTTATTCAAAATAATATTGATCTCAATGAGAATCATACTGATCCATAACAAGGTATAATTATATAGGATCACTTCATATGATTACAACATACCTCATTCAATTGAATTATTTATTCTTTGGTTTATAAACAATGTATGAAGTCCATAAAAAATGCATTTTCTTTTCTCTGGGATATCAGGAAATGGAAAAAATCATCATGGATATATGTAATATGAATGGAGTTATAGAATAGAGGAGGTAATTATTTTGAAACACTAAGGAGGAATATTAGATCATGTGTGTAAAACATGAAAAATTCAGAGAGTTATTCAAAGAAAAAGACATTCATTAATAGAAAAATCATAAATTTTTTACGGTTCCCAATTTTACAAAAATTAGATTCTTAAAAAATGGATTTTGGTGGTGGTCATTCATTGATCAGTTAGTTTTGATATTTTGAAGGGTGTTTGTCTCTTGGGATTTGTCATTATATTAAGATATATTCAAAATCACTATTAACATAGAAAAATATTTTTCTAGGTTGTATATTTTCAATGTAATTTTCATTAAAAATAGAAATAGATCATTTGAATGTTTAAGAAATTATGACTACAAAATTAAAAGATACGGTTGATTGTCTAGTCTATACTATTATCATTTCTTAAATTTTATATAATTTTTTATTTTATTATTGATCATAAATCTATTTTATTTAATCCATGTTTTAAAAAAACATATACTTTCCTGCCACCATAGTAAGGGAGTTTTAAAATAAGACACTAATTGGGAGACTTATGGAAACTAAGATTTGTTATGGATTTCAAATTAGGTTTCATGGGTGTCCCCTAGATTTTAGTTTTCATATTATACGTATGGGAGACCATGATATGGTCCTTTGTAATGATTGGAATATAATGATTTATGAAAATATTTTTTTCCAACAGAAGGTTGTTATGATTCTTGAAGGTGAGGTGGAATATCTTATCATTAATGAGAACCATAATAATTTAAAACATGATTATCTACCCCCAAGATTTCATTACTAAATAAATTTATTTCTTATGGGGTATATCTAGCGTAATATATAGATGAGGTATTTATCAATAAAATTAAAGATATATGCATGGATAAAAATTTAGTAATATTTTCTATATGAATATCCTTATCATATACTAGAGAGTGAATTTGAGTTCTCTATTAAACAAATTCCTAATGAAAGGACAATAGTAAAAACATTTTAAAAAATGGATCTAGTGAATTTGATAGTGTTAATGATATAATTGTAGGACATTAGGGACAAGTGATTTAAGCACCCCAATGTTTCAATATGATAATACCCGATTTTATTAATGAAAATGAATGTTGTCCCTATTATACTGTGAATTTATTATAAGAATATCCATGAAATAATCATAAATAAGAAGTATCAATTTCCACATATTGATGACTAATTTGAACAAAAACATGGTTCTTTATAATTTTTAAATATCTCTCTTCACCATGGTTATGATTACTTATGGGTGGAAAACACACCCAGAATCACATTTCTCACAAGGTATGTACATTATGAGTTTATGGTAATCCCATTTGGATTGACTTATACACCTTAATTCATTATGTATTTGGAGAATAGAGTAGTCAAGGAGTATCTGGATAACATTATGGTGGAATTAAATGATCATATATTATTATACTCTATGATATAGGAATAGAATGAAATTTATCTTCAAATAATTCTGGAGACCCACATTAAAAAATTAATTATATGATATATGTTGAATTTTGTAATTTCAAATAATTTTTTTTTCATTTCCTGGAAATATTTTATCCAAGGATTTAATTTTTTTTGACTTTAAAAGAAAATATATTTCAATGAATGACACAAAATAATAATAATAATGATTATCTGATGTTTCTTGGGATTATAAGGTTACTATTGGATGTTTGTTCATGATTTTTACTGTCTGGTCAACCTGTAATCATTGTTAACACGTAAAGAATATTAATACACATGGTTATGAGAATATAAGGAATGATTTTAAGAGTTGAAGAGAATGATGATTGATACAAAAATAATTACTCAATCATCATGTCGGGATGTATTTTAAATTATAGTGATGCATCAAAAATAATATCACCATTAGGCCATGATGTTTCTTAGAACTACTCAATGATTGATTTCATGATACACTGACACCCTGTGAAAGGAGGAGAGACCATTATTTTAATACTCATAGGATTATTAATAGTGATGTTATATATAGATATCAATTAAGATGTATATAATGTATTATATGAATGTGATGCACAATTTATTTTATAATAAATTTCTAATATATCATAATTAGAGAGGGTAGAGAAGTCATAATTGGTTGGGGAAATGTAAAATGATAATTGAAGAATTAAATAACGAAAAATTTTCAAACATCAACTATAAAGATGTAGTGTTGATTTATGGGAAGTTTTTATGTGTTCTTTCCATAAAATAGTTGATGAGGGAACTAGTAGATGAATAACATAGCTCTAATTTCTCTACAAAACCTATTTTCGAGATGAATTATAGGGATCTAAGAGGCCTTTTTCTGGAGATGGTATGAAGTGAGATATTTTGGGTGTTTTTTCAAGATGGTTATTATTCTAGCAGTAAAATTATGAAAGATAAAATCCAATGAAATAATTAAACTATGACTATACCTATAAGGAATTCATATAATTTTTGAATGAAATTTTTCAATGGAATCCAAAAGAATTTATGGAAAAATAATTTTATATGGTTAATAATTTATCATTACACCAATTATGCAAATATCATAGAGATAAGAGAATACCATCCCCTTGAGTTCCTTTTCGGAATCTATAACAATGAAATTGTAAGGCTACATAGGGAACCTCTACCTATTTTAGATTGTCATGACCCTGAGTTTAATTTTTTTTGAAAGTCTCATATAAGGGCCGTCAACATTGACATACATTTATGAACTACCAATCATCCCCAGAATGATGGTAAGTATGAAATAAATATAGAAATATTAGAAGACATGATGATATTATATTCAATTGAATAAAAAATTATATGGGCTCAGTATACTCCTTTGGTGGGGTTTTTATAATATTATAACTTCCATTCAAACATTCAAATGGGACTATACGAATAATTTTATGGGAATATGTGTCATACTATAACCTAATGGGAAGATGTTGGAGAAGGAATATTAGTCATCCTAGAGCATAAAGAGTATATAACTACTAATATACAATCTATTCAATATCATTTTAAATAATCACATAGTAGAAAAAATACTTATGATGATATTAAGTGAAAAACTAGGAATTTTAAGATGGGGATCACGTATTCATGAAGGCTTCAAAATTGAAGGGATTATTATTTCTAGTTAAAAGGGGATTTTAAGGTATATGTACATTGGAACTTATAAAATATTTGAAATAATTGGTGTTCTATCTTTTTAGGTTGGTGTATGACCATCCATTCAAACGTGCATCTCATTGTCCATATTTTTTTATTAAGTAAATACATTTTAGAATCAAATAAATGTCATAAAATTTGGGGAAATTTAGTTGGGTCCCTATTTATCTTATAATGAATAACATATATGTATTCATGACCCAAAGAACAATTATTCTGGAATCAGAAAACTCATTTGGTGAATGTCCTTTATATAAATCACAAACAATAAGATGAAATCTAGGATATTGAAGAATGATTAAGGGATAATTTTCCTCAATTGTATAATAGCTTGTTTATTCCTCAATTACATAGATGAAATTATTTATGGGGGTGAGAATTTAATACCCCAGACTCTACAATATTATATTAATGTCACACTTTAATCTATTAGGTAATAAATCATATAAATATCCTTTATTCCACAAAATTTTCAATCGATTACATTAGTATTTCAAAATTTATCAGACTAACATCGTTTTTAAATCCACTCGATTTAAATTACCTATATAAAATCCATTATAACAAAAATATCCAAATTTCAACCATTTAACCATTTATTTAAATCATCAAACTCAAAATCAAATATGTATTCATAGTGGGAAGTCTAATTATCAATGCATGATATACAAGCCCCATCAGATAAACAGACAATGATGAAATGAGAACACACCAAGAAGTGTTTTATAGCACATTTTATATCAGGAGTACCATGTTAGGATGATTTTCTATATACGATTTTTAACTATTGTTTTTAAGTAATACACTTCATGTTTTGAAATTCCTATATCCTTACTACCATCCAATGAGATAGAGAGACCAATCTAGACTAATATAAATTGTGACATCACATTATAGGTCATTGGATTGAAATGATATAGAGTAACAATCTATATATTTGACATAACATTGACACAAAAGTCCACTAATAAATTGAAAATTCTAATGGAAACATTGTGGGGGGATTTACCTTTATAAATACAGTAGTCTGTTAACACATAATATAACTTTCTGAACCATCTATATGATGAATGAGTATAAGTAATAAGACTTAAATTATATAAAAAAGAATATCAATTTCATATTGAAAATGGAACTGAGAATTTCGACAATCAAAATCATAAAGGAACTATGTCCCAAAGACACGAAAGTGGCATCATACCAATCCACACTAAAACTCTCTCTATTCTCCAACACAAAATTCTATTCACATGTTACCATGATGCATTAATAGAGATATAAGATAACATTTTCTTTAATATGTATCGATATAATATGTTTTTAGACTCACTATAGGTACCAATTAAGGGGTGAGTATAACACTAATATGTTTATCCCCAGAGACTTCCCAATACATGCCACTAGGAAACAAACCGTTTTTCACTTTTCAACTAAAAAAATTCAAAAATATTTTATAAGATTAGAAAAATATTAAGTGAAATCCTAATGAGAATATACATAAACATGCTTATTTTAATTCCTCAATACTTGGAATATCCATTCCCATGTTTATAGACACACATTCACCCACAAAAACACACAATCCTGGTATCACACATTGACATTGGAAATCTGGGACTATAGTCCATCCCGCATTGAAGTGGGTACATCACAGTCCATACAACATTGAACAAACTACAACCCAATAATTCAAAATTCTATATGAATTTATCATACATTAAATAATTATTTTTTAAAAAATAACCTATCATTTTTATTTCAAAAAAAGAACAAAATAATTTAAAAAATATCATTTTAAAATTATACTAAAAGTGATCTTCTAAAAAACCTCCAATTTTCCATATCCCTAAAACATAATCCATAATTGTTTCCATCAATGAATAACAAAATTTTTCCACATAAAATAAAAAATAAACCATTAAATAAAACAAAGAAGTACTATTTTTAGAAGGATTTGATATGTGAGAGAACCCACCTCCCCCTCAATGGATAAAAAACAATGATAAAGGCCCCTAAAACTTCTTTACCATGGGTAAAATAACCATATATTAAATAGATGAAATATAAACTCGTCATGATTTAAATCATATCACATAGATCTATATATAATAGATTATATATGTTAATCCAAGATAGAGGAGTTGAGTATTCCAAATTAGAACAATGAAGACCACGGATGAATCATTTATTTCAAATCCATAATGAACTATGAACTGTCCAAATGATTCTTTTTTCTTAAATGAAATTTCCATGAATGCATAGGGAGGAATTGGCTAACAACACCATACCCAAGAGGTATGAGATCCTTCTTGGAATCTAAGAGACCTAGGTTCAAAACCAGGTGGAGAAGAATTTTTGGGTTACTATAGAAGTACTGTAGCAGACATTGTCTGGTACTGTAGCTGCAGGAACTGTTGACTCGATTTAGGCCTTCGGGCCACTGGTTTGGGCCTACGGGTCATTGGGCCTTTGGGTCATCAAAGCCATTCAGGACTCAGGGACTTCAGGCCACTGAGACCAGGGAATAGCCCAGTTCACATAGAGAATTCCCTAGAATGGGATTATAGGAAAGAGTTGTAGTGACCAGAAGCCGAGCTAACCATATTTGAAGAATGAGAGGGTATGGAAACCACCATTGGTACTAGGCACCATGCAGATTTCTATGGGGTAATGATATCTGATCAGAAATGGAAGAGGTAGAGCTAGGAGATCAATGATGGAGAAGATAGGGAGGGGTAATTTTAGTGGGTTGGGCCTACGAGTCATTTAATGGGCATAGTTTTCCTCTGCGCATTCGGGCCATGTATTGGCCTTCAGGTCATGTCGGGCCTTATGCCTTGGGCCTACGGGTCATGTAAGGGTCACCCTTCAACCCTTAAAATAGTGATTATCCCTAATAAAATAAATATGAATTCCTTCAGGCCATTCTAGACATAGAGATGAAATGGAGTTTCATGTTTTGAGTGAATTAGAGAATAATTAGGGTTTTGGGGCCTTCATATAAATTAAATAACATTTATTATAGAATTATATAAATGTCACATTATATGGTCACACAATATATCAAACTCTACACTAACCATGTTTGTGATACTGGAAAAGTTGTAGACATCCACAGAGTTTGTACTACATGGTTTCCCAAAACGTGTAACAAATGCATGATTTGATTGTTAACCAATGAAGTCCTGAAATGGATGGATTCCATAGATTGACAAACTGTGCACCAGAAAATTTTTACCATATGTCTAAAATCTCATAGATTCTCCTATACATATCTGGGATTAGGAAAAAAAATTCTCTAACCATTCACCATCACAAATGGATCCCATCATTATATTTCATGATTTCATGTCGATATTTTATTTTTTCTACTAACCATAATCAAACCATTGAACTCAGAAAACACATCCAAAACACTCCAAATAATTCTATAAACTCTTGCAACGTAACCCAATTATAATATAACATGACAATATCTATACGAGGGTAAAATACCAAAAATTATACGTGTTAATATAATATATATCAGTATTTTTTTCATACATTTATTTGGATGGTTTCATACTAAATATATTCTAATAACTAGTGTTATAAGAAAATTCCACCTGGGGTAGGTTCCACAATCCCAAAAGTCAAAAATAAATAATACTGGAATGAAACATGTCCTCTAGATTTTGGATATCATTCTATGTTTAATAGTTTTTTTGTGGATGAAAAAAAGTGTTAAAGAATAATTGAGATCCAAAAGAACTTTGGGGACATATAATCACTCTAGATGTATAATGGGGATCCCAGTTAGATATGATCAAATACAGAATCCCATAGAGGCACACAAACTCATCAGGGTATTTAATTGATAATTTCAAAATTTTGATTGACTCTCTAACCACTAGGATTTGTATTGGCTTAACCACATTTTCCGTGATCACCTATATAACATTACATCCTCATTTAATTTGAGTAAAATATTGAAAATTTACATCGATATTTCTACCACATTCACTAGGGAACATCAATAGTAATATGAAAAAACCAAAATAAAATGGCCACCCTCCACCTTATGGAGAAAAAAACATAGGTATAAAAAATACCACTGAGTTCTTCCAACTAGACCATAAAAATGATTCATTAGATAATTATAGATATTTTCCACACCATGATGTAACAAAATGGAGAAGTATCTAAATCCAAAAGAAACACATAATTCATCACATATTTAATGAAAATATTCCCATAAAAACATGATATTGTGTACCCAAAGATACACCAACAACTGTTTTTCCCCAAAAAACCTGATCACAAAAAAACTCTACATTGAAATACCTGTGATTAAATTATAAATATATTTTTACACGGATAAATAAACAACCATCTATCAAGTAAAACAACTTCCATCAATTGCTCTCATATGGAGCTGAATCCCATTTAACTCTTCCATCACTCTACAAGTGTCATAAAATTCACATACAATTCAACCAAATGAATATCTTCTCAATAAATCTTATATAAAATTCCACATACCAATTTTAAATGAGATCTAACATTTATTTTAATATATGAAATGTTTCTTCTTTAGTTTCTATTTTTTAAATCCATATTGAGAGAATATATACATAGAAATATTATTATCTATAAAGGGTATAAAACATTCACTGAAATGATTATGTACCCAAAAAATCATAGAAAACACAACCACACTAATCTCAAGATGATAGAATAAATAATCACATTCATGTGATTATAACAACTAAGGTTCGAAAGATAAATGTTAACTATAATTGATCAGCTTAAATCTGAACCCAATATACATTGCATCATAATAAATATAAAATAAAATTAACACTACCTGAAGATGAAGATCTAGATCAATGGAAAATTTCTATTTCAAATAATCAAAATAAGCCTCAAACTATATAGTCCAGTAGAAATCATAATTCATTAAAGTCAACAATGTCATAGAAGTCATAATTTGATATAATTTTAGTATGAACCTCTTATAATACCCATACACACCATTTAAAATGCGCACTAATGAATAATTATTGGGGGATAAATAATAAACCACCACCTCAACCTCTAATTGATCTATAACTACTCCATGATAAGATATGAAATTCCATGAGAAACATAGAGCATGATCCTAGAGTTAACACAATGTTAGCTACCTAAATAGATGATAAAACTATAGAACTCCTATCACATCACACAAATTCTATTTCTATCCTACCATGATATAGACAAATATTTGATATTTTATATAAATATCAACATGATCCGGACTAAAAAATTATAAGGAACAACATTAATTCTCCTTGATAAAAAAATGAAGCATCCATTACACAAAATGACATCATACTGAGCTCGTAGGTATGATTAAAAAGTTTATATGAAATTATTTAGATATACTCATCATTTAATCATATATAATAATATACATACCACAAGATGATCATTGAGAACCCGCATGCCACTTTCAAGTTATTATGTAAATTAGCCATCCTTGAGAGAGGGAAGTTTATCTTCACCATTACATGATTCAAAGAATGAAAATATGTAGACAAATTCAAACAACATATGCCTTTTTCACAAAATGAAATAGGGTTCCACAAGGAATCACAATAGGATGAATGAATACTCTATAAAATAATTCATCAACCTAAATCCACATATCATAAAAATTAGAAGGTCCTATCTGATATAGAGTCATTGATGTTGGAGAACTAATTGCTTTTAGGTTTATCCAAAATCTGTTATCTCCTCGAGGTTTTAGTGACCCAAATATTTTACCAAATTAAAAAGACACTCTTATAAAAACCATGGAAACACCCCTGGTGAGAAATCCAATAAAAAAATATTAACTATGTTATCTATGAATATAAGGCCACAAAATTACCCTAACCAATCCAAGAGTGTCCACCAATATTAAACTATAAATGGATTCCACCAACATTATAGAATATATGAATCCAATAATGTAATTAATGATATAAAATACTAAATTTAGATAATAAATTTTTAGGAAGTTTTCTTATGGATACATCTAAATGCATAAGATTTATACCCAAGATAAGTTCTTCCCTCAAACAATATCACTATATCTATATACATCAAAAAGTATAGGGTGACCTCCAACAGGTATCTCCAATTAAATGAGAAATAAAATCCCCACCACCCCCATTAACCATAATAATAGAATATGGTGGTTAATAAAAGTAATTAAAATCTCTAAAATAAAAAAAAAATCATAAACCTATGTAAAAAATATGAGGAATTTGACAAAATTATTTTAGGATCTCCTATCACTAGAGGTGCTAAAGTATGCATCTCAGTATGTCGTACTCCGTGGATATTATGTAATGTAAGTTAAAAACATCCACAAAAACAATACTACCACTATGAATGTGGAAATGGGATGTTACAATGTTATCCCTTTCATTTCCCATACCCTCTCGTCTACTAAAACTCCATAACTATAAGCTACTACTACTACCTAATCATAATATACTAAAAACAACAGACTTGAAACTCTACACCTTCTTCACCCTAATTTTTGAGGAAGGATGGGAACACTTACTTATGATTAACATGACCTATAAAGGAATATATTATGGAAATATAATCATTATTAAATACCTATTCTATAATATCATTAGTGATTCTGTTTGAAGAGTGATGAAACATGCTCCCTGCTGAGTGAAACATCTACAAAATAGGAAACTGAGAACCCCCCATCATACATCTTCCTTAAGAATAGTCATGAAGACTCATATAATGTTATGATATGTTCTAATAGAATTAGCCTTTTTAAAATACTCAATTTCTGTATAAAAATATAAAACATTAATTAAAATGAGGTGATCTAGAGTACGATTTATGGGAATATACCCTCTTCAGATGCCTCCCCTTAGCATCCTCATTTAGAAACTTTTTTCAGAAAATATAATAGATTCGTATTGTGAATATTGATCTCTCAAAAACTATAACTCCTATTATGATGGGAAATGATTCCCCCTTGAAAATATTCCTTAGATATCAAAGAAAAAAATCTAATTCAAATTAATTCCTGAATATTGAAACCCCAACTCAAAAATCACAGAGTCGATGTCTACATTATTAAAATTCTAGAGATTCAGGGGGCCAATCCCAAATTATCAATCATATTAGTAGTCTTGGAGATGCTGATACATACATGATACACATTTTACATTGTTTATAACCAATAAAACATTTTCATGGGAAACATTGGGGATCCTTGACATCATTATTGTAATTCTTGATCATGTTCTTTGGAAATGAATCAAAATAAAGGTGATATCGAACGCTTTGTAAGGGTAACATTTAATGGAATCTATCATGAATCAATAAATGATAATCATTATGGAAAGGTAAATAACTAAACACCAATAAAATTTAATTAATAAGTTAAATATTATTATTTGATAAGTAACATTCAATATGAAAAGGAAAATAGCTTAAAAATACATGTCTTTTAATCAATAAATCGATAATGAAATAAATCCAGAGATAATATGAATGTGAAAATATCATGTATAATATTATTAACTCAATTATAAATGAATGAAATAATTATTTATTATACCTAATGATCTCTAGAATCATCATACCTCTACTATCAAGTCCATTCATTAGAAAATTTATAATTTTTGTGTAAAATCCAATATAATTTGGAAAAATAATGGGAATTTTGAGACCTATCAATCCATCAAATAATTAAATAATATCAACTGGCACCAATAACATCATGTATAAATAATTTTCCATATACCGAATAATATATTTAATTCTTTAATGAAATGTATTTTTGTCAAATATTTTTATTGATTCAGGAATATGATTTATCAATATATCACCGGTAAATCAGATAACATTCAATGTAAATACAATTTTTAGAAATGGAATGAGGTTCAATAAATAATGATATCCATAATAAAAATAATATAGTTTTTTTTGGAGAAATGAATTTTCCATTAAAATATTACATTAAAGGGGCATTATATGGATCACATTAAAATAAAGTTGTACATTATTTTATATACGTTCTAATAGAGTTGAAATTGAGATGAAACCCAAAACAATGGTATTTCATTTTTGTGAAATTGATTTCTCCAACTTTATAATAGTATTAGGAACACTAGTAATTTATACGAGAAACATATTCAAATTTTTGACAACATATATTAATCTTTAATAATATTAAACCAGTCATTTGTTAATAATATTTCATTATTTTCATTGTTTCATGTGTTAATTTATTTATTTTTTCATTCATATTATGTCATGATTAACTAGATTCATGTTCATATGATATAAATATGAAGATAATATGTTTTTTCCATGTAATAATTTTTAATGTTTATTGTAATACTTTTGAGGCCATGTGTTGAGTTGGTGATGAATTTCAGGGCTCGGAGAACCTATCATTGGTCCTATTAAAAATACTAAAAACATTTTTTACCATGAACACAATTTTTTTTGAAAATATGGAATAACTCTTGAGTAGTTTCTTAGATATAAGATTTAATATTATAGTGGAGTTAATCAATTGGGTTTTACCCTAATAATGAAATAATTTTTTTTTCGGTGTAGGGTGATTGATCGATGGTGACTATTTGATGGGTTTTAACTTTAGGTTTATTATTTTATGAAATTAAATTAATAAACCTACCCCCCCCCCCACGAAAAATTTATATTTCTGCTAATCTGAGGTGGATATGAGGTTCACCCCTTGGTGATGGATGGACTGATGGTGAACAATGGCGAGGAGGTTCCAGTAGACCATGTTTTTGAAACTGATCATCATCAAATCGAGGCACTATATATTTTGGACATCATGTTGGACTCAAAGAATCAATATTTCTCCATGATGGTTTGGTTTTGTGGGAATTACATCATAACCCCATTTTATGAGATTGTTTTGGTTTTATAACCCTATTACGAAATCTAGTGATCCCCTGAGGGTATATCTCTATGTTTTGATGAAAATTGGGGAGATTGTAACAAAAAAACACTATGTGTTCCTCCCATTCAGGGAATATGATATTTCATAACTATATTTTATTTACTGGGTATACACACCATGTAGTGACCATATTCCAATTGGATGAAAACATGGGCATACATGCCATGTTAGGGGACATGAATATGTTCAATTACACCACCAGAGTCTCAGAGTGTACATAAGTCAATGTACATTGCCATGAACATGGGAAATGGGTATTGAAAACAACCTCATGATAATTACATGTCATGTAGCCAAATATCCAAGACATTACATGTGCCGAGGTTACAATCAATGCAAGGTGACATGGCCAGTAGGCTGTGTTTGGGTGAGAACACTCCTAGGAGATCGAATGAGGTCACACGTTGTGTCACATGAGGTTAACGCCTTGTATATTTCAAAATAAAAATTATGTAATGTTAATGGGAAAATATAGGATCCTACATTGAGATACTTGTATTGAACTCTGGATAAACTATATATAATCCCTTGAGTGACATCTCCCTCACACATAACTATCTTCAAAACATGGATGGAATACCATGAATAGCCTATCATGGGATATTGTTTACATGGTATCCTATGGTGGACCTTTTTTTATGAAATATGAATAGTGGTGATAGGTTATAAGCTCTATATTTTAGTTAAAAATGACTTGTATTGGTTATGTGATTTCCCATAGAATATACTTGTGAGGGTAGAGTGTGTCCTGACATCCTCAACTCAATTTTTGATCCCCTCGACATGATGAGATCAAATAATATTAGTGTATCCCTTCAGCAGATTGAGGTGATGACATCTCTCATACTGACCTCCCTTACTATGGTTTGTGGAATCTTCATGAATAACAACACATCTGATGTGATACACCATATAAAATATTAGACCAATAGGGTTTATGTAATCACTGAGTATAAGATTTCATACATAGAAGGGAATTTCTTTTGGGTTTCTAGACTCATTGGCTATACGATGACCAACATAGAAGGATATTTAAAATGGGATTTCTTGAATCATCATAACCAATAATACATGATAATTTATCCCATATATCATTGATATGATCTACAATATTTAATATTGGGTTTTTGGTGTCCCCCTACAGTTTTGGGAGCGATCCCCTTTCTAGGTGATGTGATCATCATGGATTCTAGTAGGGCTAGTGGTGTCCCATATCAGGGATTTTTAGGATCCCAAATATGTGTATCAATAGGTTATAGTTTTACATTCAATTTATAGAAACCCTAAAAGTGTGTTCTCCTTGATGTATTCCAACGATGATGATTGTGGTGTGTAATCGGATTAACAATACAAGATGGAGTGATATATCTCATTTGAGTGGCATCAAGGATGGAATAGTTTTTCCTGATGACTGAGTTCTCTCAAAGAAGTTCCATATGGGATGATAGGGATCATTGAGTGTGTTATCCCTGGGGATCCATACATGAATTGCCATGAACCAACCTGGGTCGACAACGAACTGGTCACCCGAGCTGGTCTGTGGCATGTCCTGAATGGGCGTTCTCAAACCCCATGGGCTAGAAACTATTATCAGGCATCAAAACAATTATTTGGGAACGATTTATCTTAGAAAAATAAATTACAGGTAAACAGAAATAAAATAGTAAAAATAGTTAAACACTAGTAGTACAGAATAATGTAAATATAACTAGCTTGACATACGTTCATGTGACACCATGGGTCACCACCAATCTAGAACCATGATACCAAGCTAGAACCTGCAACTGAAAAAAAGTAGGTGTGAGAATTAATATTCTCAGTAGGAAATCTAAAATATAACAGTGTCATATTCTCCTGCCTTTAATAAGAAATCAAATCATGCTAGTTTTAAAATAAGATATAATAAAATAATGTTTTTCCTTATTTTCAAGTTCAAGTTACATGTTAACATTTTTATGGAAAATGCATTTATTCAACTATATTTTCAAAATATATTTTGAGCATACATTGAAAAAAAAAATTTAGATTAAATGATGGTTTTTCACAAATGATACATAAAGTATAAAAAAACATAAAATAAAATCACATCACAAGGATTATGTCACAAGCAAGCACCATGGGAAATCCCTCTAGGAAATTAGCACAAGTGGGACCATAAAGACCTAATACCTTTGTTAAATGTGTCTTAGAAACCAAGAACATCAAAAACCGTGGCTTAGAAACCATGACCCTCAGAAAAAGTGGCTTAGAAACCACAACCCTCATTAACTATAGCTTAGAAACCACGACCCTCAGTCATTCATATGTTTAGTTAGTGTTGTTGCATCAATCCTATTAAACAAAACTAGGATGAACCCATGTCATATCATCTAGTGTACTAGTCATAGTCTGCCCACCTATATACCAATATTTCCCATTGTGCTCTATTTCATGTGGTGGTGAGGTTTCTTTATCAACAAATCATATATGAACATAACACATTCTTTATCTAAAACGCATTCAACCTCTCACCATCATTCTCCCTCCATACGCTCTTTCCACCACGTTCAGGTTACAGAATGAATAAGCCTCAAAATTAGACATATATTAACACATTCAACATAAAAATAATTTTCTAAAACCAAGGGTTATTCTATAATAGGGGCTTTATAATTTCACAAAACATTTTCAAAATGTCAAACATGATTTGTTTTTTTCAATGAAGAGTTTTCATTTTTTAAAACATAATCACCCAAACTCTTTCCAAATCATTTTAAAAGCCCAATAAAAAATTAAATGTGTTATATATTTAAAAACAAAGCTCAAAACCTTCCTTACAATGATGAAATTCATTTAATAATCTCAAACCACTATATTACCAAGATTTCATACCAAAAGTGATCTTTGAAAATATTCATTACCAATTCAAAACCACATAGGAAAACACTTTTCATGAAAAATCACATAAGTTCAAATGGGAATTGGTAATACATTAAAATTTACCAAATAAAGGATTAACCACTTCTAGAAACCACACCCATATTTCATAGCATTTTATATAAGGTATATATATATATAACATGTTTTTAAAACAAGCAAGAAGTTATTCAATTCAAACTAAAGGCATAGGCATAGGGGACCTACCTTAGAGTGGAATCAAGCCATCCAATTCGGGTCTTGACACTTTCTAACTCAATGATACACCTCCCCCACTGATCATTAACACTATCATATAAATTAAAGGACACCTAGACCCTATGCACACACCCGCATGCCTAAGGGAATGCATAAAGGGATCCTTATATACATGCTTATATGCATATTCCCGTCTCCACTCACGTACGCATGCAATTTTACATATATATATCTGCACACCTAGCCCCATACACGTATAAACACTTCCATGCATGAATATACATGTAATGGGAAAACACACACACACACAGATATATATATATATATATATAAATATATATAAATACATACCTCTGCATACACAAGAGAATCGGCATTGACATAGAAACTTGAAACCGATGAGAAAAGATCAAAATACTATACAGGTAAATAATAGAACTCTAAAACACCCAATGAACACCACAAATAAAGTGTGAAACCAACCAGCAACCTAAAATTCCATACATCAAAATACACATCTTTTGACGATGGCAGCCCAAGACTGCTTCACCATACATGAATATACATTTTCACACATATATATATATATAAACTTTGACCCATGTACATATTCCATAAACCATGAAGGAATACGGGCAAGGAGGATATATATATATACATTCTTAACCATGTATATAATCATATTTCTTTTTTTCTGAGAACCACAATCCACACCACAATGAAAAAACACACTACAATAATAAAAATGAGTCTAAAATTTACAAAGGGATCCAATCAAAACTAAATTAAGTAGGGAAGCAATAAAATTGCACCCCAGACATGTTTCACACCTTTTATATGATTTAATAAACCAATTGAAAATTTTAAAAAACAAATCCAAGGAGAAATAAATATCTTTATACATAAAGAACCGCGTAAAATCCCCTTTTTGAATTTAACATATTCTAAAAACATACCACAAAAAAATATGCTGCCCTTATATCATTTAATAAATCAATTTCATGTGTTATAAAATGACCTCAAATAACACAACTGGGTTTACACAAGAAACACACAAAATTTCATGTTAATACACTACTTTTAAATCGAATGCTTAATCCATCTTATAAAAAATTGGATTTCTCACTTCAATATAATCACTACGAACCTTGAAACACATAAAAAACCTAATTTAGTAGGTGAAAAACCAAAAAAACGCATCTAAAACCTGACCTCTATTGGAGGTGATGAACCAAATTGATGTGAAACCACCTGAAACCAAGAAACACCCAAAATATTTAAAACCTAGGAGTTATAAACACAGAAAACCTTAAATTAAATAGGTGTAAAACCATGATAAATGAGAAAATATTTCCTCAGAACAATTTCGGTGGACTGAAACACACTTAATTTCCTCGCCTTTGGTGGTGGTTGCTGGAACACGCATCGACATGACCCGAGAGGCCTCCTGCACCAACCCAGAACAAAAACAAACCAAAATTTAGATCACCCCCAAAAATATAGGGTTCAGATGAACCCCATTGGGAGATGATTAGGCCGAATCAAAGCTGGGAAAAGGAAGAGAATATGGGATATACTCATACCTAGGAGATTTGGAAGTGAAAATGCGGAGAAATATGGACAGATTTGGGATGGAGTGGAGGCCATAGGGAGGCGTGACGTGTGTCAAAGGGGAGAGCCCCCATATGCTAGGTTCACATGAGTATGAGAGATAGGAGTGAGGGAGAGTGTGGTGCCAATGGTGGCTCACCAGAAGAAGTCCACAAGAGGGGATCTCGGCCGGAGGTGGTGTGTCGCCCGGTCAAGAGGAAGGGTAAAGGGGGTGTCGGTGTTGCACAAAAGGAAGGGGAGGGGGGTCAGCTATGAGGTAGGGGGGTTAGATTAGATTTTAAAAAAATCATTTTAATTCAATTGATTTAAATAAATAACAAAAGAGCTCAAAGAATGAATAAATTTAAATAAAAACTCAAAAATAATAATAATGAATTGTTAGGTCGGGGTGTGACATGAATACTTAGGTGGAATCCTATGGAAGGATGTATAATGGTGGCAAGGAGACTTAGAATCTAGTATTAGTATATCTAGGTTATTTTTGGATTCATTATGGTGTTTCATGATTTAAAAATAATATTTATATGAGTAGAAAATACATTTATAGCGAAAGGGTGAATGAGACACGGTTTCTTGTTTAGTTTTTCATAGGTTTTCCCCTTCAGATTTGGGTCGAATAGAATTTTGCCTTTTAGATGGTCCAATTTAATTTGTGTTTTTAGAGTGCCTTCTTGGTAATGCTATACCAACCCCTTAAATGGATTTTCCCACCCATTTCACGACTTTTTTTGATTAAAGTCCATTTTATGGATTCCTAGGTTGACAATTGGGATGTGGACCATATAGATATATATAGATGAAGGTGTGTATGGATGGGTTCATTTTATCGAATTCAACTTCTTCTGGGTAGTTTGGATGTGTTTTTAGTTTTATTTGAATTTTATTTTTCCCATTAGTTATTTTAGTACTCTTTATTTAATATTTTTATGGAAAAAATTAATACATGTATTTTTTTACATGGTGTATCTTTATCACTACATTATATCATGGATATGTATGTGTGTTCCTATGTACTGGTACAAAAGGATAAGGCTTACCATGCATGAGAAATGACTACATAGTGATGGTTTCCATCACCTAGCCTATTGGAGACAAGCTTGATGAAGTGATAGCTTGACCTTAGGTCATCCAACCATGTCCTAGTGGGTTGGTTAATTAAATATTAATATCATAGTATGTCAATACATAGGAATAAATCTAGGATTTTTATTGTTTTGATATCAGTTTATGTTTATGGTGACCCAGTTAAAGTGTTTTATGTTTTTATTCTAGGCCAGAGACTCTAGAACTAGGGTATTAGTTGATGTAGCCATTCCCAAGGACTCTAATAATATTCTTGTTGAATCTAAAAAATTGGGAATTGGTTGTGGGGAAACTATGGTACATGGATCATATTCATTTGGGTTGTGGTTTATATGTCCTCAAGTCGACTCCTATGGTATATTATATTACTGTGGTGCATCTTGATTATTTTTCAGTATGCCATTGTGATGAAGACATTCCTAGTCCAATGGAAGGATTACGATGAACATACACTCAATTATGAGGGTTTCATTAAAGGTTATTCAAAAAATGGGGTCTCTCTTGCTGGTTTTCCAATCAATCCACCAGCTGTTGAGCAGCCTGATGTGCCATAAGTTTGGTCGAGGATGTTTGTAGTCTGAGTGCACTACATGAAATTCAGAGTTAGAGACCTCCCATGTACTAGTGTATTCTAAACCAACATACAACTTATTATTGGAATGGGGAGGCCACACAAATTTTCTACCTATTGAGGAAACCTCCCAATCATATGGTTGTACTAGTAGAAATCGTTATTCGAGCCTAAATATGGTGATGCTATGGTCTGGTGATGCATAGTTGTGGTGAGATGACTATCACCTATAAGAATATTGAGTGTTTATTATGGGGAGAGTTTTATCTATCCATGCTATGATTGTTTTATATCTAGGAGTTTCAATAGCTTTGGAAGGGTAGAATAACCTCACAATATTAATCTTCTTGGTTTATAGACCATTCATGATATTCCCTGGATAGCGTTCTAGATATATTTTTTCGATCATAGACCACTGATTATGGAGTATGCCAGGATATCTAGGAATTAGTTATTACACTTTTGAATCCAACATATGATAGACTAATCTTGATTTCCTTGTTCATAGAGAGATTTTTGGTTGAGAATATGCCAAATGTTGGTGTTGGGAACACAACACCAACATGATTAGAGTGCAAGACGATGCAGAGAGGACAAGTGTTGTCTATAGAGGTCTATGACCTATAATATCCATAACTGAATATAGTTACTATCTATATCATTTCTACTTTTTACAATAGTATTCTCAGGTACATGTGTGAGATACCCTTTTATTTACACTTCATTCTTGAGACTTATCCGGGGTGACCTAGGGAATCGGTAGAGCCTTGTGATGGTGATGTTTGACATTAATTTTGAATTACATGGTGTATGGATACTTCCCCTACTGAGATGATTTTTTTGACGTGATGAAAAAACTTGTTGATGAGTTATTTTCCCCTAAAGATGATAGTTTTGTGGTTTGGTGGACGAGATTGATGGACTTATGTGCTCATTAAATTTAGAGTGTCTTTGTAAGAGTTTTCCATTGGTATCAAATATTCATGTGAGTTTCTTGAGGATTCCATGGTTTTTATTGAGATTATGGTTATTACCCCACTTCTTATTAAATGAGGTATGGAGGCATGCCAGATTATACTATACGTGAGGTCTTCTATGAATGGATAACCAATAAACATGTTGTTGATGTGTTTTCTGAAGGTGGAGAGTATAAAAAAATTCAAGGAATAATTGTGAAACCAGTCACTCAATGAAGTGTTGTACTATGTAGATTCAATTACTTCAGTCACACACCCCTGATATGGGTGGATATAATATGTAAAGAGAATTTTTTGGGTTCTATTTAACATGATTTAGTATTTCATGTTTGTGTGGTGTAGTTGTCTCTTCACCATTATCATAGAACCATTTGAGGCCACATTCTGTAGGCCTTTTAGGGAACAACATTGATGATCAAAGCTTGTAGGAGACAACATTGTGGTATAAGAGTTGTTTCCAGAAAATAATATTGAGGTGGCAGTTCATCCATGGGGGAATGAAGACTATCAATATATGATAGTGTTAGCCTTAGGTCATGCAACTGGTGTACCACTAGATCCTGTGACTACAGGGGGACTGAGCCCTTGTTTTTTTTCTTCCTGTCATAACCTAGGATACATTTCCAAACCTAATTTCATGATGTTAGCCTCCATTGAGAAGAAACGTAGGAGGGTATTTTCCATTCTTATATTAGGTGGTGGTTGTTATCTTGTTATATAGGACATAGTTTGGTCTTGGGGTTCCCATGAGTGTATCTTTTCGATAGGATATGAACCCTCTAATGAGCTCATTGGTGTAGGATTACTAGTTGAGATCCCATTATTCCCCCTTCTTATAAGGCTTTGTATCTTTAGGAGGAAAAGCATACATGTTGTGGGAGTTTAGAGACTCTAGTTTTTTCATGTAAGTCATTGTAATATGTATGGAAATATTTCCAAAGATGGGTAATGTGTCGGCACAGAATTATGAGCCTAGGAGATCCTTTATGTGGTGATATTAAAAATATTAATAACATTATAAATTTTGTGCATGTATTTTTTAAGGTAATTTTGAAAAACACTGTATTGAAGTAATGGATTGGATATATGTGACCATGGTTGTGTTTATAATAAATGTTTTACCATTGAAATGACATAATTATTGTCAGTGATGGGTTCCTAGTTAGTGGTTACCATTGACAGTGTGTTAAATTGAGGGTTATTAGATTAATAAAATTATATTTATAAAAGCCGCATGTGAATAACTTTATAATGAAGTTTTATGTGATGTTATCCCATATTGAATTAAGGACTAGGGATGAAATGAGGTGAGGAGGTTCCGATATACACATTTTTTGACATCTATGGTTAATAGATAGAGGTTTAATAAATCATGGGAATCACATTTTACTCAAAGCATTGAAAGTTCACCATGAGTTAGGTGGATTTACTATATTTATAACCTTACTCCAAGGATTACCTTATTAATGGTTTTATATCCCTATTACGATTGCTAGAGATCCTCTAGGGTAGATCTATGGATTTCTATTGAAATTGAGGAGTTTACAGTGGCTTAGAGGGGATTCCCATTTGGAATTTCCAATCAAATTGTGTATACTATAGGATCACAATCCATGTGTTCTTCCCATTCATGGAAGATTCACCTTATGAACTGCATGTTGTGGGTAGTGTGGAAATTCCATGTAGTGAGCCTAGGAAGTGTGATTTAAGTAATGGGTTGGAATGTCATGTAAGGGGATATGATCGAGTGGGAGTACATAGACAGAGCCCAGGGGTGTATATTATATAATGTAAAAGGTTAGATACATGATCACAATGTTTGAAAAATGGGAACATAATGAGTACATGTCCAAGTATCCATATACCAAGGGTACACTCCATGTGAGGTAACATGACCATCCGACCATGTATGGGTGAGGAAATGACCAGGAGATCATATGGGGTCACATGTTGTGTGACCCCATGGAACATTCCATGTCAATCCACCAAAAAAATGAAGATTACAATAATTGTAATGTGATATGGGAACGTTTTGAGAGACATAACACACCTTATACAAACTTATGTGACTTCTACCTCACATATCTCTATCTTTTTGACTTGGATGGAGGCCTGCAGGAATCCTTTAATGAGTAGTATTCTTCATGGGATGTGGTGGTGTCTATGTTTTTGGAAAGAAATATATATTGTGAGGTGAGGCTATTGGGTCTCTTGTTTGAAATTAATAAATGAGTAACTATTCAGAGAGTTCCCCTGATCTATCCCTATAAGGGTATGGTGAATAATTACATCCTCATTACAAGACTATGATCCCCTCAAAAAGATCAGCTTTGATATAATTGGTGTATCCCTTTAGGAGGCTAGGGAGGGGTCATAAATTCTATAAAATTCCTTATGTGGGGTTCATAGTATCTTTATTAACAACAAAACATGAGTTTTGATCCCCAACCATGGTGGTCATACAAATAGTTATTGTGGCATTATCATGTATATGATCCCCCACCTAGTGGGAAGTTTCAGCAAGGCTTGTGTTGTTATTGGCTATAAGATTCCTAAATTAGTTGGTTTTTTTCAAAATGGGGATAATGTAATTTCCATGAACAATTATACTCAGAAAAAGATCCCTTATCTGAGCGATATGATATTAATAATTCCATATTTAGTTTTTTGTGTCCCCCGAGGGTTATGTGAGTGATCTCATTTATGAGTTATGTTACCTTCATGGTTTTTTTAGTGCAGTTCCCCATCGAGGATTGGTTGGATACACAATCAATGTATCTGGATCCACTGGGTTTACCTTCATGGTTTTATTTTTTTAGTGTAGTTCCCCATCAAGGATTGGTTGGATACACAATCAATGTTTCTGTATCCACTAGGTTTCGGAATTAAAGTCCATGTGGAAAGACCCGAAAACCATGATATCATGGATGTATTCCACCTGGGATGTCAGGGGTGTTCCATGAGGTATGCAATACCTGATGGAATGTTATGTCTCCGATTAGTGACATCAATATGGGAGATCTATTCTGGATTAGTGATTTCCATTGGATTTCATCTGTCTAGGATAGAACTTCTTGTTGTGACAAACCACCCCACCTCATTTTCTTGAGTCAAGGTGGAATTTCTACTTCTCTATAGGTGAGATCCCCAAGATTCCAAAGGATGAAAATAAATGACAAAGGCTTCATTTTTTTATATGGGAAATTTTTTCCATTGAAAATTAAATTAAACATCCAAGCATTCCATAACCAAAACCACTATATGATGCATGATTAAAATTTATTAAAATTCAAAAATATACTAATAAATTAAAAAACTATACTAGATCATAACCAAAAACCAAAGTAACAAAATAGAAGACTATATAAAAAATCTCAAATAATCGAGTGAAAACAACTCCACTGCTCCCAACATGCTCCATGATCAAACTCAACAATACATCTTGAAGTATCATAGTGAATAACTAAAGAATTGAGATAACCATCCATTGCCGGTGTCCTAATAAATGAAATATACAAATGCATGATAGTGAAAAAGAAGTGGTGAGTAATCAAACTTAGTAGGTTTTACCCAAATGGCCTCCATACTCATTACATTAGGATAGAACATGTTAGAACATTTTTATAAAAATATATATATTAATCACATTAAAAAAAATTTATATCAGAATATAAAACAATTGTTGTAAGAAAACAATTTTCAAGGAAGGAAACCAAACCAATCATTAAAACATTTCACATTCCTTTTTTTAAAACCCATTCCATCATTCACATACACACCCAGACATGCATGCTTTAGTGATAGTTCCATACTGAAGAGTGGTTTCTCTTCCATCCATTTTGTTGTCACTATGTGGAAAATCTACTTATGAGAAAATGGAACACACCCCTTATCCAGGGTCACATACCTTTTACCCCAATGGTAGACACCCATTATCCAAGTTCACATCCCTTATACCACATTGGTGCACGCCCATTATTCTAGGTCACATTGAAAGCATTATATCACACAAACCATTGTATGAAAAAAATCATTCCAACCCAATGATTTCAATCCATTTCAAGAAAAAATTAATTGAAACCCATTCCATAAATCCTTTTCCATCAATCAATACAAATCCACATTTTAAAATCCATAATCATACACATTTCACAACATACAATTTAAAATAAAATACACAAACCATCACTGAAGTGGTTTCTACCATGCTATATAATTAAATTTCATAACGAATTTCATGATATTAAATCATTTTGAATTTAAGGCTTAATTTTCCTATAAGTGTAGTTCTGAGTGAATCTACCCACCTCAAAAACTATTGAAAAAATGTATATTTACATAAATTCATCAACAAAATTTGGTTGACTCTCCAAAACCCTCTTTATATCATGTTATCTAACATCAACACAACCAAATATCATCAAGATTGGAATCAACTGTCATAGATAAATCTCCAAATTACTGGATCATTGAATCCGAGATAGGGAAGGGAATCATATATAAGGATAATCATTTAAAATAAAGACTTACCAAGAAATATGGCCTTTAATGTAGTAATATTTTCCAATAGATCACACCCAGGTTGGAGGGGAAAGTCTACATAGATGTTTGGATGAATAAAAACCGAGTTAGGGTAGAAATTAGTAAATCCAAGGTTTTTAGAGATAAAAATGATAGAGATACACTTTTTTGATATAGATTTAAACATTAAATTGTTGGATTTCACGGTTAGGAAAACTATGTACCATCTATGCCCCATCCACTATGTCTAAACACTCTCTATCATGGTAGGATAAAATGATTAGACAAAGAGTTCCCCAACCATGTTTTTCCTCTATTATACTTTTCACAGTTACTCATATGGGTGTCTGCATGGTTTGGCCAAATAATGTGGTTAAAAGTGAGCCCAACTTGAAGAACATGTCTCACTTTTCATAGTTTACTATAGAAGTTTAATGGTTTCTAATAACAATTATCAAATTGTATGCCTTAAAAAATTACCCAAAACATTGTCTAATGTCTTCCAAACCATAAAAAACATTACCCAAAAACTTTACCTACATAATATTATTAAAGAAATTGTTACATAACTGAATTAGGGGGTGATAGAATCTACCTTCTATTTGGACATTAATCTCCAATAATTAGATTACCATCATATCCTTAAAGTGTTCGGGCCATTTCTCCACCATTTCATTCAACTTTTCCAATTTTTATTCTTCAAACACACCATGTTTTCAAAAAACCCTCACTACACGGATGATTTTATCACACAAGAAATTCTCTTTCGTATCCACAATCCTTACCAACATATGAAACTAAGAAGAATCCACCTCTAGGTAAATGTGATCACATCCAATTACCTGGTCAGGATCATGTTGATACTTTTTTGACTAAGATACATGAACCAAATTATGCACTGGTCTGAAACATGGTGTAAAATATATCATTTATTCCACATGACTAATCCATTCATGTATCTCAATAGTCCTATGTATCATGTACAAAATTATCCCTTCTCCCCAAAACAAAGACAACCAAGACTTTTAGAGTTCCTCAAGAACACATTATTACTCATCTATAATGAAAAAGACGTTGACTATGATCTGTATACAATTTTTAATGACATTGAGCCATCTCCATTCTCTTCTGGATCATCTAAATCTTCTATGTTATCAACTGGATAAGGGTCTACCCAAGCAGTGATGTTTCACTTGTTTTTATAGAACAAAGTGGACAATGATAATGAAAACCATATAATTATTCAATAGGATCCATATGTATAAAGGAATAATATATGTTTTTATATTATAATGATACTAATTGAACAGTCTCCTCCCATGAGACACCAACATCCATTACTAAAGCTGGAAAACATGTCTTCTAAATTTTATACCTTCCTTCAAAATTGTCCATCCATCTGAAGATGACATGCTATACTCATATTCAATTGATTTGGAAGGCCTTTTTATAAGGATTTATAGAAATGAGAAATAATCCTCAGATATGTATATGATACTATTTAAACTGGTTTTTCATGCCTCTTTACCACTTCTCAGATATAGATTTTTTACATGTCCTCGAACACATGAGATTCAAAAACAGGGATGAAATGATCTGACTTTCTCAGATGATCGACTATCACCAATATGGAATCGTGTTTACCAACCATCCTTGATAGACCCGTAAAAAATCCATTGATATCTACTCATATTTCTAAATAGAAATAGCTAAAGACTACAATATACATACTAGTCACTGATGCTCTACTTTATCCTACTGGCATGTTAAGCATATAAAAACAAACTCAACCAATATTCTTCTAATACTGAACCACCAAAACTATGTTTTAAACACCTTATACATATTATATACTATATGATGAACAACCCATATTGAATTGTGTTATATATGAATATGTTTTTCTTGACAAGACATAGGTATGACCAACAGATTTCGAAATGATAAAACAAAACTCACATCAAAATTTCATCCTATAATGGTCTACCCACCATTGAGTGTTGATGTCACTGGAAACAATTAATAATAGGACATATGTTCCTATTTAACTGTATCAACAAAATTAGGAACAAAATATAATGGAATGAAAAAAGAAAAATCACCTCAATATTCACATTCCAATAGAATGTCTACTATAACTGACATCAACTGCATTAGATCTGAAGCCTTTTTTTTCCAACATAGCATATTCCATTCCTCGAAGTGAATCATCTACTAAATTTCACTTACCCTATGTATAAATCATGTAAATGTCAAACATTTGGAGAAACACCATCCATCATCATTGTGTCAGGTACAAATGCCATTTTTGAGAAAATTTACTTGAAACTCTTATGATCTGTAAACCAAGTAAATTTATCACCAAAGAGGTAATGACACCAAGTCATCAATGAATATACTACAACAGCTAACTCTAAATAGTGTATTGGGTAGTTCTTATCATTAAACCATAACTATTATGATACATAAGTAGCAAGGTGATCTCCTAGTTTGAAACACATCTGAAACCTAATCCCGAAGCATCACAACACACCACGTACCGTTATCCTAATTATTAAAATATCATGATATAAGTAGATTTAAGGTGAAATTTAATCTCATGAAATGTATTTTGAAATTAATTGTTCCATTGGATGGGAAAAAATTTTCTTATCAGAGACATAATTGGTGAATCTAGTTGTGAAAAGTCTCGAATAATATGTCAGTAATAACCAGCCATACCAATGAAACTATGTATCTCATATACATTCATTGGCGGTTTCAAAGAGATAAAAACTTCTAACATTTTTTGATCCATAGAAACACCATTTTTAGATATAAAATGGAAAAGGAAGCATACTTGTTTTACTCAAAGATAAAACTATGATAATTTGGAATAACAAATATAATCTCTTATAAATTCCTAAAATGTTTCCATGCGTTTCTCATAATCATACCCTATCAATGAATACACCAATATGTTATCCCCAAAAACCACAACATAAGAATATACATACCTTTGAAATATCTAATTCATAAATTCCGTAAATACTGTAGGTGAATTCATAATAACGAAAGGCATAACCACATATTTGTAAGGTTCATAACTACATCTAAAATATATCTTTGGAATATCCTCTCCTTGGACCCATAATCGGTGATATTATGAGTTAATGTAATTTTAAGAGGACCACTAGTATGCCCTAAATTGATCGAACAAATCAAAATTGTATGGATGTAGATACTGATTCATTATCATAACATAGTCCTACTTATGATAATACATACAAAACTGAATAGTTCGATATGAAGTTTTGACAAACAATAATTTTAATGCCCATAGGGACATGCTTGGCTGAATGAACCCTCATCATTTAATATCCTTTGACTAGAATTTAAATTCCCATAATTATGTTGGATGCATTTAGTAATGTGGAAGGAAAATATGAATTGCATTTGGATAGAGATCAATCATAAACTCAAATTTTCTAATGTGTGGAATCCCTAAGAAATTATTGTGAAACATATTTGGAAACTGATCCAAACACAATAGAAAACTACTATTGTCAATCTATTTTCTAAATTCTAAAGTCAACGCCTCTAACTAGTATTTGATCAATCCGAATAGTGGTTCTAACAAACTTGTTGCACTTGGATTTACATTCCTTTCTCCTCTAGAGAGATTCTCAATTCCATCCTCAATAATATATCTAACCCTTTGGGTATAAAATTCAATGTGAGAGTTGAAAATTTTCAACCATTACAAACCCAAGGTTATTTCATAGAAATTCATTTGAAGAAGAGAGAAATAACATATAAATTCATCTCCATCAATAGTTATAGAACATGATTTAAATATGAAGGCTCAAAATTATCTTTGACCAAGAGGAGTATTATGTTTCAAAAAATAAGGAATCATCTCACCATATTAAACAATAAATTAAATATCACATGAAGAAATAAACTAGTGGGACAAAACCATATCAATGAAAACATGAATATGGGTAGAATTTGAATGAATCGTAACACTCACAATGGATTTTACTGATTAATCACCATAAAAAATTTCTTTGATATTTCATGACCCCTCCCCTCAAAGTGTACCCCTATTGAGTCAGAAATGTGAGAAGATTGATAGTGACCCCCCGAGTTCCACCTCTAGTAGTTCTCAGGTTGGTGACTAGCACCGACGGTATAGTAAACACATATATGGGATAAATTTCACTCTAAGAGAATACATGTGGAAGAGAGAGATATGACAGACACCAACCAACTCCTACTCAGACTAAAATATAAAAGAAAACACATGTACACAAATTTAATTTCATGAAAAGACTAATACAAATGAAAAAGAAAACTGAAAGTAGCAAAAGAAATAAGGAAGGCAGCGACCACAAATCACAAACATCTTTTGCAACCCAGAAACTAGTAGTAAACAACCTAATATCCAACCTGCTACAACTAACATGAAAATAGTTTAAATATACGTTGGGTGAGTATAACAGTATACTCAATAGGATCCTCCCTGTATCCTCACGTGAAAACGTAAAGAATGAAATATAAATCACATTGAAGAACAAGTGAAACCAGATCGTCACCTAAATAGGTATACTAAGTTCCCATACTATCCATGGATACTCTCACCAACTATCTCATACAATAGTAGATAATATAATAAATAATACCAAGGGTACCCCACTACCACTTCCCCACTTGTTTGATGTTATCCCCAACATTGCACGTCATAAGAAACTCTCTCAAAAAGGCTAGCTCGAAGACTCATGGGTAAAGAACCATAACATGAACCTTGTGAAACACACCGCCACATCCATATAACACAAAGTAACCTGGTAGTTTTCAAGATCCACCATAGCCTGCATAACATGTATAATACATCATGTATTACACCTCTATACATTACAACCCACACAAAAAGTAAGAATCCTCACTCCGTAAGCGTTATACCTATAGTAGCCACTAGGAAACTATATCCAGAATGTATGGGTGTGATTTACCACAAGCCAATACAACCCTATGCACACATATATAGGAAAAAACTAACCACCGTGCATACCAGCACAAGTAATTACCTTGAAAAGAGAGCATGTACAAAGGGGTAATCAGCCATCCTCCCTCTCACAAGGATGTTAGGTAAAACACCCTTATGGCTCAGAATCCGCAGGGTGTCAGTTTCCCTAACATACAGGGTGGAGTAGCATATAGAAACAAAAAAAGTAAAGTATATAATATAGCTCATAGCCACAGTATGGGAACAACCTTGTCTTAGACACAACTACTTCTCACATCTCATAGACTCATGGGTATGACTACTAAGACTATATATCCTATAAGCACACAACCATTTAAAGAGATACATTAACTTACAAACCCATTTTTATCAGTTTCAAATTATGGTAATTAATTCTTAACTATTAATTAAACATTAATAAATACCACATTACATTTAATTATCCTTCCATCCAAGATCCATGCCCTCCAGGCACAACCAAACCGAGTCTACGACTTCTTAGAGTCACAACCTCAGCATTGCATCCTAGAAACCTCTAACCAGATGGGTTAAAAAATTATTCACTTATTAACAACGTTAAAATGTTCTATATTTCCATTTTTAGAGTTACTATAGGTAAACATCCTATGCTACCAAACCCAAGGGGCTCAACAAAATGAGTATATGAACTACCTGTTGAGTCTCTTCGATGTATAGTAGGTGCGTAGACCCAACCATCATCAAGAATATAAACATAGAAATCATGTGGAATACCCTGCACATCATCTCCTCTTTTTTATGGTGGGTAAGTAGGACCATCATCCTCAATTAGTGGGGAAAGTAAAGAAGATAAAAAACAATAGATTCATTAAGAATCCAACTTTCATATCAATGGGTTAGCCCTGATTCGACCCATTCCATGTTCTTTGGTGCCCTCCCCAACACCCACATGCATAAAACGATGTATATTGCTTATCTTGGAATAAAATTCCACCATAACCACTGGGCCTCCCTACCCCTAGATACCAAAATAATCATCCACGCTCATCCATTCCAAGATCATGTTGCATCATAAGTAGTAGGAAACAAAAATAGCGACGACATCTTGGCCCCAAAGAAAATCTTTCAACCTTCACACATAATGAGCTAACATGACTCCAAAACATAAGTAAATTAGCCTTTATAAGCAAAAAAGTGACTTAGACCCAGTAATGTATCTATTTTTTTATCACACAACCTATTCTTATTCAACTTATAATTAATCGATTCAATTAAACATGTATAACTGCAACCATTTGACTTTTATCAAATCACAACAACAACAACAACTAGATTTATTAACATGCCTCTTTAATCCTTTAGATAATAAATTTACAATTAATCCCAGATTTCCATTTTTTACCAATTTCCATCAAGAATGATATACTAAATAAAAAAATATAGATATCACACTATCCAGAAAATCAAGAGGCAATAACATCACTAAACAATTAATACTGAATCTTTAATCTGATTCTAATATTTATTATGTCAATTTCATTGTGATAAAATTGGATAAATCTTGCTAACTATATGATTTCATGTAAATAAAATAGAGATACAATGAATCCCACCTCAGAAATATTCTGGAATTCATTGCATGGGAACGAAAAAAAATGGATCACAATCACGTATCCCGCAATGACTACATACACCCAAGGACACTGCGACACCACCACACCAACCAACAATAGAGGAAGATCCATTAGAAACATGAATATCATATGACATCAAATAGAATGGAGAAAAAAATTAAAATATATTAAGGATCCCAAAAATGGAGGTAGATCATACCATATATTGAAGACTCATTGTCACTTCCATCTTGCAACAAAACAGAGGGTGCACATGTAGTAGGAAACTCTAAGGGAACACAATCCACAGATTTCAGTTTGATCGCATGACTCCTATGAGAGGAAGAAATATGGGCATCCCATTCCAAGTAAAATAGGATGGAATAATGAGCACTAAAGATATCTATACCCTTTTGATCATCTATACATAGAATCGATTTAAGATACACTTTAGATTTCCCATTAAAGGCTTATTCGGTCAATCCTACGTATTTTGACAGACTAAAGGCACCAAAACCCTTAGGAAAATTTATATAAGAGTTGTGGGATTCGAATTGGCCTTAAAGAACTTAAAAAAAGGCATTGAAAACATTTTTTTGTCAAAGATAACGTCAATTTGGAGAAACTATTGGAAGCTAGAAACATTATTCATGAGTCACTGTTGGATGAGTCACCATTCGACGAGTCACCATTTGAACAAGCTACCATTGGAATGAGCTACCATTGGAACGAGTTACCATTGTATGAGTCATAATTGGAAGAGTCACCATTGTACATGTCACCATTGTAACGAGCTATCGTTAGAAATAGCTACTGTTGGAATGAGCAACCATTGGACGAGTCACCACTAGATGAGTCAACATTGGATGACTCTTCATTATAATGTGCTACCATTGGAAAGACCTACCATGGGAATGAGATACCTTTGGATGAGTCACCATTGGATGAGTCACCATTAGAAGAGTCACCATTGGAACAAGATATAATTGGAATGACCTTCTGTTAGAATGAGCTACCATTGGAATGATCTACATTTCATGACTCATCGTTCTAGAAACATTGTTAAAAAAACTAGAGATTTTTGAAAACTGTTGAAATGATTTAACTTGACCTCCCAGAACACCTCAAATAAAAGATTTAAACAATTTAATGGACTGTATATGTTTGATACATTATAATAGAATACTCTAAAACAATTATCACCCCTGAAAATCAATAAAAAACCCTAGAATTGAAATTGAAAAGGGTTATGAACAACAGCCCTGTGAGATACCTCTCAAAGATATTGCAACCACAGGATGTCAACAGCTTCAAAAAGGAACAACCCAAAGACATGCAACAACCACAACTAGATCTTAATCATTCTATCAAGGGAGATAACTTTAATATGATATCAATCCAAAATAAGCAACCAGAGAAATCCATCTCATAAAAGATAAGGGTCTACATCCAACAAATGATTACTATTACAAGAGAAGAGCTAATAATGAAAAAAATTGGGTAATGTGAACATATGTTCGACTAATGTTCCCATTTACTCTCCTCTATGCCACTGTTCCACCATAGGACACGAACCAAGGGGATAAAAAAACACACAACACCTTATCCATATGATCCTGGATCTCTACAGGCTACTCCTAGAAGGCCGCATAATAATCAACATCTATCTCTACCAAATTGATGATGTGAGAGTTGTCATGGAGATAATGACAGAGCTATGACATGTGAAAAATATTCTGTATCTCTATCATCTGTGGGGGATGTCCTACCCGATATTCCATGACTCTGGAACGAGCAAACACATCAAAAGGAACAAAAAACTGGGGAGAAAGATTACTCCCATGACCAAACCTTCACTTCCCATGATGAGGGGTCACCATAAGAAACACATGATCCCCAATGTAAAACTCCAAAGGTATCCTCCTATGATCGGAATATGAATTATTAACATCTTGTGATTTCTTCATCCTCTCGTGAATCACTTGAACCATCTCTGTTTTATCTTGTACTATTTCTAGCCTAAGAATTGCTGACTCTCTAACCCCAATCCAGCACAATGGAGAATGGAATGGTCGGCCATACAAGGCTTTAAATAATGACATGCCGATGATGGAATGGAAACTATTGTTTTAAAATAACTCTACCATGGGTATGTTCCTTATCCACGAACCTCCAAAATCTTCGACACAAGAGCGCAGCAAGTATTCACGATTCTAGATGGTCTGCTCTGTCTGACCATCGCTATGAAGATGAAAAGTAGAGCTAAGGAATAGTAGATAAAAAAAGCACGTTGGAGACCTCTCTACACCCTGGAGGTAAAATGAGGATCTTGATCAGAAATTATTTTCCTTGGGACTCTACAGAGTCTCACCACCTCCTCCAGATATTTATTCATCAAAACCTCCACTATGATTGATTCCTTGATTTCTATGAAGTGGGATGATTTTTTCAAATGATCCATTACCACCCATATAGCATCATATCCTAACTGATTCTACGATAAAACAATAACAAATAATTTCAATATGTCCTCCCAATTCCACTAAGAACATATCACAGATGGAGAGAACGACCGGGAACGCGGTCCGTGACCTTCACCTTCTGACAGAACAATCTATGAGACACAAATTCTGCAATTGTACGCTTCAATCCATGCACCAAAACAGAACTCTCAGGGCTCAGTATATTTTTATCACACTAGGACATACCGCTAAGGGTGAACTATGGAACTATCTAAGAACCATCTCATGCATCACCCAAGGAATGAAACCCCTTCCTTGAAACAACGACCAATGTTTTCCATCCTTAGTCTAACCATTAGGGTCCTCACCATAAACACCTCGGTCTCTCTAGACCACTACCTCAAGATCCCCCAATATGGAATCCTCCAACTGCTGCACCAGAGATGACTACACCATCATCTGAAAAAGACAACCTTTTCCCCCAACTTCTCCCATATCCAGATGTAATGCTGAAAGTTCTTCCATCAATCTCCATCAATCATTTGATTCATGAACTACATCACTACGTGACGTTTTACTGAGTGAATCAGCTACATAATTATCCTTTTCAAGTGTATATGATATTTCGAAGTCATATTCCCATAAGAACTCCATCCACAAACGTTGTATAATGTTCAAGTCACGGTAGGAGAAAATGTACCTCATGCTCTTATGATCCGTGAAGACTACAAAATGCTTACCAATGAGGCAATGTCTCCAAAACCTCAAAGAAAACACCACCATTTCAAAATTTTGATCATTGTAGTAATAGTTATTCTTTTGGGTACGTAACTACAGACACCCATAAGAAATGACCAATATCTACTACATCAGAACAAAGTCTAACCCCAAATGCGAAGCATCAACAAAAAACACAAACATGATTCCTTTTGATGGAAGACAATGAAATGGAGACCTGACCAACTTCTCTTTTAGATACTTGAATGTTGTTTGACACTAATCATTCCACATGAACGTTTGATCCTTCCTTGCAAATATTTTCAGTGGAGTCAGAACCCTAGATAAATCTGTTATGAACCTCCTGTAATAGCCTGCAAGACCAAGGAAACTTCATACTTTTTCCACTGTCTTGGGGGCTTCCTAAGAGACAAATTATTCTATATTAGAAGGATTCACAACTACTCCCTACTGGGATACAACATTTCCCAATAAATGGACTTATTGAGCACAAAACTCACTCTTCAACAACTTCCCAAACAGCTTCTCATGGAAGATAACTCCCAAAATGCCACATATATGTCCTTCATGATCCTCCTTGGATCCATAGTACATAATAATTTCATCGATGAAAACCACCACAAACTTATCTAGGAACTCACTAAACACAGTTTTCATCATCCCCATGAACAAAGCTAGAGCATTCGTCACACCAAATGGAATCACAATGAACTCGTGATTCCTATGATGACAACCAAAAATCAGTCATTAGGATATATTTTTCCGTCACATGCATAAAATGATATCCTAACCATAAATTAATATTCTAGAACCAAATTGAATCCTTCAGTAGAACGAATATATCATCAATCTGTGGAAAATAATATCTATATTTCTCTATCATTTGGTTTATGAGATGATAATCAACATACAACTGCAAACTTCCATCAGGATTATTCATGAAAAAATCCGGTTCAGCACATGGTGACACATTTTCTAGAACAAAACTGCACCATAACAGACCATCGAGATATATACGCAGATCTCACCACATAGAAGGTGTCATCCCATATAAAGACATCAAGATAGGAGACCCTCCTAGCTATAGCTCAACCCCGAACTCAATCTCCAATAGAGGGGGTAATTCTACATCCTATTTTGGAAAGACATCAGGGTACTCTTTCATGACCTTAGGAAACACCGATGCTAATTCTATAATGGTCTCAACATAAGATCATCCATCTAGGATGATAAAGACAAAATGCACCTCTAACCCATCAGAGGGCTTCACTCGCCAAAACAAACTACTGTCTCTCTATCAGCATCATAGAAAACCACCTATCTCACAAATAAATACATGATATCTTATACCAAATAAAACCAATACATGTTGAGGATGACATCAAATGGTTTTATTCATAAACTTGGGAAATAACCCCAAGAGTGGTGCTTCCCCAGCAGTAGCTCACAGTATCAATAGAATTCCAAAAATTCAGCCTAACCTCCAACTATCGTAGTTAAGGCCATGGGCATTAGAATCCCCTCTACCTAAATTCCCAAATCATGGAAATGGTTTGGTGATATGGAAGAGTGTGTTGCTCCTGAATCAAAAAATAACGCACCCAATTAGAAAACACGAAAAGGTTTCCTTGAATGGCGTCTAGATCCCATGTCACCGGAAATGCAAACACCTGAGGCTGACTATGACCTAGTCTATGGCCTATCTAACCATGAAGACAACTACCTACAAAACTACTATATACTCCTTGAGGATGGGGAAAATCATGGGGATTTCTTATACCTTCTCCATAAGCACTCTGCTGATCCAATGCTGGTGAAAACTACTACTGCATCCTTGGAAATAACTGCCTCATTAGAGGAACCTTGAGTGGAACACCTGATGCACAATAACTACTCAGAACACTACTTGAAATA